>OZ025243.1:5796364-6166364 GCA_964019155.1 Osedax fenrisi
GCAGTAATATGAGGAATGAAGGAAATAATAGAATACAAAAATACACATAAATTGGATGCACTAGAAGAAGGAGATATTACTAGTTATCAATACGAAAATGAGAAATATATATTAGTGTATAGGGACGATAGGAAGGTGTAGTAACTTAATAATGGTATATAGACGTAAGTACTCTACCCTCCACCCTACATGGTTGAGGGTAGGATACTTAAGGGTAGGGTAGGGTCTACCCTATCAGCGTACTCCAAATCACCACACCTCGGTAAAATACTCAGCTAGTATGCTAATGCCGAAGGGGATTCGGAGATGGATATACTCCATCGAACTAACCCAACATACGTCATTAATGAACCCAAAACAACAACATCAATACCGACTCGAACTTCGCCAGTGATAGAAATGTCCGCATAACATATCGGTCAACAAAATAACAATAACAAGTTAGCTAATGACGAAAATATCAATATTAAGTTAATTAGTGACACCTATATAGGTACTTGGAATATATGAACGTTTAAATAAGATGGTAAACTTTAAGAACTCATACACGAGCTTAACAAATATAGATGGAATGTAATGGTTCTTAGCGAAGTTTGAAAACTTAGATCACATGGTATTTTCCAACCGAATTCCATACATTATTAACACTGGAAAGGATATAAAACATATAAATAGGGTTCTTGATACATAGATTTGAACCAATCAACGACTGAATATCCATCAACCGAATACAAGCCACTCCCTTTAGCCAATACATATTGTAAGTCTATGCTTCTACATAAGACAATTCAGATGAAGAAATTTATCAATTTTATAACTACAGAAATAAATTTCAAGAATATATAAGAAAAATATATTAATGATTCAGGGTGATTGGAACTCAAAGATAAGCAAACATTCTCAAGTTTACCGGTGACTGCTGCTTTTGAACATCGATGAGACGATTCATGATTTCATCTCAGTAATATTAGATACGGTATACCGTCCTTTATAAATGACATATGTAAGAAAAAGAGTTACAAATGACCACATTCATAACTACTCGCGAAGGTGATTGAGATGAAATTGAAATATTGTGGTCACATCACGAGATCGAACACCACGGCCAAAACGATTCTGTGAGGAACCGTGGACGGCTGAAGAGGAGTAGGTCGACCGAGGACTTAATGGCAGGATAACATCTTTGAATGGACAGGTCACGAAATGGGCAAAGAATTGCGAGCGGCGAACGATCGAATACGTTGGAGGAAGATTTTGAAGAACTCGAGCGCTTCCCTATTATGTAGGATGTATTATGTAGGGATTGCGGCACCCAAATGATATGGGATATGTTGAAAATGTTGTATGTTAACAAAAGGTTAACAAAATATAAATATTTATATATATATAAGATTTTGGACACACGGTTATAAATTATTATCGTCATAATTCTGTATGTATTCATATTTTATCGAGTTTTCTCGGCTAAAACCTTAGATTACTACGATTTAATGAATCACAGACACTAAAAGTATAGTTATACACATTAGTTTGTCGGGGTTTCATTATACCGAATTATTGGTGGCATATAGACAATATAACGGGGTAATACAGCGGTATTCTCACTGACGCCATTTTTTAATTAAACCTATTATGTTGCTATGTATTATTTCTCTCACACGTGATCTCTGTCTAACTTATGTCTACGGTGGAGGACATATCAAGTTATAGTGAGTCATTCCACTAGTATCGACTATTGACTGGTAGTAATTTATGCATTATACCCCCGCTCTATGTTACTAATCGGTACCTATAATTGGTATACCCAACATTCTATATATGTGTCTCTATATGTGTTAGATAATATATGTATTTTCTTATTAATATATACCTGGTATATATATACACATATATATATATATATATATATATATATATATATATATATATATATATATATATATATAGTTATAATAATAGAAGGTCCTCAGTATTTTGCGGATGATTGAAATAGAACGATTACACTTATTGTCAGAGATAGCTTATTCCACACGAGGCAGCATCAATACTGCGATACCTATTGTGGTTTGTAGTTATCATCGATCCTCTTCAAGTTTCATTCACCTCGAATAGCTAGTTATTTTCTCTGATAGTAAAAAGTAGCTTTGATAAATAGGAATTTCTCCAGATATAATTACTTTTTTAATCAAACATAAAAATATGTGATTAATTCTGTAAGATACTCCTAACCATTTCTTTGATATTAACGAGTCAACAATCTATTAGAGTGTGGTATATTAAGTATAATTTTGATATACCTCCGAATAACTCTTTTAATATTTGAATAATATATATTCAACTATATATATAGCTATAGCTGTATTTTACAGCTTGTATACAATTACAATTATAATGACATAAACTATTGATTCCATAATTCGTACATATATGTATGCATATATGCATTATATTATATTATATTATATATATATATATATTATATTATATTATATAATGTTATATTATTATTATCAGATTTAGGTTAAGTACCTTGGTAATTGTATAAGCTATATATATATATATTTATATATATAAACTGATATTCGAATTATTTACCGTTAATTTTAAATATAAAAACATATTTCAATTAAATTCGTTTTATTTTGCATAAATTAATCTATTCTCAGTGCTGCCTCTGTACACATACGATTATATGTCAGATACAAATATATACTATACTTAAACACACTTTGATTGACTGATAGCTGTATAATACTACTTTGACATATGCAATAGAATGTTAAACGATCGATTATTTAACGCCCTCAAAAAACATGGAATATATATTCAATTACAAGTTGGTAGCTCTCCTATAGTTAGTTAATCTCTCTCTCGCCAGGGTGAGTTACCCGATACACCTAAGATGTATCGTAACCCCGACATAACGACACTTAGACGCGCATGCGCGATGTTAGTTCGGTAGCCGTGTGTCGCCACTAGCTGTTCCGCACGAGTCTACACAACTATAAGACTGCGCTAACACTTCACAATGATTAATGGCCGCTACCCGACAATAGCCGAGTTGTGCTGGCGTCTAAGTTCTTGTGGCGGCGGATTTAGCGACGCGTCTTTCTTTAGTATCATGAGTCTGCAATAAGAGGTGATTTTTTAAGTACAATTCACAGTGTGCATTGTACAGTAAGCATTGTACAATGTACAATGTACATACGTCAGAATTATCATATTATATTTATATCATTAAACTTACCCTATAGAACAAAATATTAGTTAACTATAGTCAAAATGAGTATACTATAAATTCCGACGTAGTAATTAGGACCCAGCAAATGGACCTATTTAAGTTAATAATAATCATTTTACAAAGCCTCTTATATATTAGTCACTGAATAAGTTGTATCAGTAATATTTTAATTACAAAATCATCTTGACGAGACCCACAACTTGACCTATTAACCTAATATATATATACTTATTTAAAATATGAATTCGATAAATATTAGATATTAAAATTATTTTAAGTATATGTTTATTTATAATAAATATATGTTATTAATGATATGGGATGTTATGTAACAAATATCAGGTGCGAGGAAACATACGATACATATATTCCGCCGTGTCTTTATAAATGAGAAAACCTCTGTTTACATCACGTGATAAATCACTCTAATCACAATTATATAAATAGCTCGCCTCCCTCTCATATATATTGTGAAGTTTATTGTCACTTCATATGTTTACATTATATGTGGGAACTGATCAGAGTGGAACCACAATTTAATCTCAATACGCATGCGTTGATGATTTATATGTGAAACTTAGAGCTACGGAAGTCTAGTAACTAATAAACATGTTATGTAATAATAATAATGTTACATATGTGTTGATTGATATACTCATTACATGTAAGTTAATTATAGTATAGTAAGTATATATATATATATATATATATATTTATATAGGAAAAGAGAAACACCCGAGAAAATATATTAAATATCAGAATACTTGCATAAAAACATATAGAGCATGACTTAAAACTATACCACAATTTCATAGATTACAAAAAAGCATTCGGCGAGTTTGGCATGAATTCATGCAAACATTAAGGTCTATGGAATGTGATGAGACAATTCAATATTGAAGAAATATTGATCTTCTTAATAGAAAGTCTCTATAAAAATGCATAGAGCGCAGTAATAATAAATGGTGCAACTGGTAAATTCTTCAAAATGACAGTAGGATTACGACAAGGATGTTTATTATCGCCTTCAACTTTGCAACATTTACCTAGAGGAAATAATGAGGGTCACGTTAGAAAATTATAAAGGCAGTTTAGTGATTGGATGTAGGAAAATTTGCAATCTAAGATTCGCAGATGACATTGACTTGATTGCAGGAATATTGGATGAGTTACAATTAATCACAAACAAACTGTACATTTCATCAGTGGCATATGGAATGGAAATTAGCCAAGATAAGAGTAAAATAATGGTGAATGAAAGAGATCAAGTGGAACTACCAAGAGAAATAACCATGGGTGGAAAGATAATGGAAACGGTCGATCAATTTAAATATTTAGGAATAACCATAACCTAAGACGGTAAAAGTGAATCTGAGATAAAGATAAGAATGGCCACTGCTATATCTGCATTAGTAAGATTAAAGACTATATGGAAAAGTGATAAAATCTCCATCCAGACAAAAATAATCCTATATAAATCACTAGTCCTCTCCATTATGCTGCAAGGATGCGAAACATGGACATTAACAGAAGACCTATAAATGTATATCATATAGAGAACACACACAAAATGTATTTATATACAACACAATAGAAGAAAATGTGGAAAAACAGAACGTATTATAATCACGATCAAGCGAAGAAAAATTAGCTATTTCGGACATGTGATAAGACATGATTCTCTCTATAAAACTATCCTACAAGGATTATCAAGAGGGAAAAGAAGAAGAAGACGACCTCGGAAAGATTGGAACAGTAATATTTGTAAATGGACTGGAATGAGTCAAAGAGAGATCTTCGATGCTGCTCACAACCGGAAAAAATGGAGAAGGGTATGCGTGTCGTCGTCAAGTCATGTCCCCCCTACGATCAACAGGTCAAGGGACTAAGTAATATATATATATATATATATATATATATAATATATATAATATATATATATTATATATATATATATATATATATGTAATTTAAAATAATAAAATAAATCGGAAAAAAATTATAAAAACAAAGTAATATATTACTATAGTGTCAAGTAACAATAGAAGAATTAAAGTTACCTGAGTACCATCTTTGTGCTTTTAGAAATATATACACATACTAATATATGTATATATATATATATATATATATACAATACGCTTCTATTAGTACCTCCGTCTAATAGAACAGCATCCTATGTTCTATTTAGCTCAATATCACTCGACGTTTATATTTATAAAAAACAATGAAAAGATTCAATATCAACATACAATTAATTGAAACTATAGAAAACCTATATAGTAGGGCTGAAAGTGATATATATATATTAATAGAAAAGTTGTAGAATGGTTCCGGACAACAACGGGAGTGATACAAGGATTTTAACTTTCGCCGACTCGATTCAATATATTGCTCGAACAAATTATGAATAACGCGTTGGATAAATATGATGGAACAGTCAATATGGGTGGAAAGATTATAACTAACCTAAGATTCGCGGATGATATTAATGTTTTAGCCAGAACGGAAATTGAATTACATAATTTGATAACATTAATCGATAATATATCACGCTCCTATGGTATGGAAATAATTGTTACCAAAACGTATTAATGACGAATTCTGAAGGTATATTTACATCTAATATTAGTATAAAAATACGCCATTAAAATTAGTTGATTCATTTAAATATTTAGGAGCGATTATTTATGAAAAAGGTTCTAAAGCTAAAATGGTCAAACAATCGCAGCCTTATCACATTTAGATGCAATATGGTGTGAAATTTTCGCAACATCTTAAAGCAAAAATTCAATTATTGATATAACTTGTGAATTCAATATTCCTATATGCATGCGAAACTTGTACACTAAGTAAAGATCTTCAAAAAAATAATACGTGCCCTGGAGATGAGATGTCTTCGGAGATTGCTGAATATTAATTATAAAGATATATCTATAGAGTCACTAAGGTATAAGTTAGAAGACGGGTAACCTATCAAATCGGCCCACACTCAGAACTGTTAGCAAAGTTTATTGAGAAGAAACTTAAATGGTTCGGTAACGTTATAAGGTCTAACACACACATATCGAAAACAATTCTGCTAGGAACTATTTATGGTAAAAGAAGTAGAGGTCCGAAGTTACAATGGCAAGATAATGTTGTTGAGTGGACTGGTATGGATATTGTAACAGATATGAGAGCGACGATTAGCAAAGAAGGATGGAGAAATGATATACGGAATTCGACAGCGACACTACGGCACCAAAATTATATGGAATAGGTTAAAGGTTAAAGTTTAAATATATAAATATATGCACAATTGCTCACCTATGCAACTATATGTGTATATATGCTTGGCTTTTACATCGATCGGAAGTTTCTACAGTAAATAGTAACCTATTTACTAAATATACGGAACTATTTGTTATCGTTCACTATAGTATACAATGATATGAGATGCACGTGTAATACGTGTATATATGTGTAATCATCACATTGTTTAGATACATACAAACACGTTCTGATAGAAATAACATGGATATCCAAAGTAGGCATTTCTTCAGAATTAACTTAGGCATTGAATACACACAGTTTGCCGGGTGTATAAACGTAACTGTCTAACTAGTGAATAATATTCATTGCGCGTATATATGAATACGTTAATAACTTAGTATATGTAATGATTGATATATTCATGTATTGATGTACATCGTACACTCCCGATAACATAGCGATATATATGAGTCATCACGATGATTAATATGTCTATATTGTATGATGAATCATCGCTGGTGATAAGCGTTATGTTATCTATATAGCTGAACGCTATATATAGCTAGTATTCACCGTTCGGCGTTCTCGTTATAAATATTAATACATGTTAATATCATTAATTTCGAACGTTCGGCTGTTTTATATTAATATAATTCATCAATATTCGATAATCTAGTACTAATTAACACAACAAAATATATATATATATATATATATATATATATAAATATATAGTTGCACCTTTAAATCATATATATAACATATATATTATAATTTAATTCATATTACAGTGATTTAAATGTAGCACTTTTAGGATCTCTATACTTGCATGTCATAAATTGTAATCAACATAATAAGATATCGAGATTTGCGAATAGTTAACTATAGTATATATATATATATATATATATATATATATATATATATCCATATATAGTATTGGAGTATACGTCCATTATCCTAAAGTGTAGTGAACCTATGTTAAAAATGATTATTTTTATAGTTTTCATCGTGAATATGTACTTATTTTAAACCTACACATGGCTAAATCCAAGATATTTATTGAACAAAATACTCCTGTATGCTTTTTACAAATTTGGAATTAATCCCGGATGTGTTAACACGTGTTATCGTACTTAGTTGAACACGACACTAATATGTATCAGGTAATGATTCAGGCATACTACTTATTAATTCATTATAATCTACACATGGGTTATTAAAACATCAGATTACTATATTTGATTATACTCATATATATATATATATATATATATATATAACTGAGATAATGAAAAACCCATTTTGTTTATTTGAAGAACTTTTGATAAATTGTTATAAAAGTTTATTTGTATTACTGCGTATTAACGCAGTATAATTATTCTTATACAATTAATATGTAGTTGTATATAAATAATATACACACACATATATATATATATATATATTTACATATATACTTAATTATTAGTTGTATATTCATTAGAATTATATTAATTAAAGATTGTTTTCCCTGAAATTTATAATAAATGTAACACATTTTATATGAATATATATGAAGAATACATATAAAATACACAAAAGTAAGAATACATTATTTAATACCACGTATTCCGTCGAATATTACATGTAACACAGACTTCATTATGTTAACTATGTGAGGTGAAATAGATAAATAAGATCTGCAGATATCGCGAAACAGAAAAAAATGTGAATAAAATTGGTTGAATTAAAAAGTGTCGTCAATGGCGTCAGTGCGGTCAGGTAATGAGGTTGTATACACTATGCTATGTGTTATGATAATGAGTCAGCATACGGAATCATTATAATAGGTATTATGACTAATTATATTTTATCGTGATGCCTATATTATCGTATTTAATTCCTAGTTAATTATACAGTGTATATATGTATTACAAACTATTGAACTATCTATATATATATTAAAGATATACTATATTATAGATATGTTTACATTATGTGTAATTATATATATATATATATATATATATATATATATATATATATTTGCACAATTTATATAATTACTTTCAAGTTAAATCATGTTATTTTCTATTTAAGAAAAGTGACTATAACTTACAATTATTTTATTATGAAAATATTTAAAATAACATAAATTAGTTTTTATATTAATTATAATAATATACGTTATTTATTTATTAGAAAATGTTATTATATACTATTATTAAGTTTAATATTAATTATGATACTACAATAACAGATATATTTAGCATATATTTATAATGTTAACATACATGAATTTATGTTTATTCTTACACCATATATGGTTACATAGTTACATATTTCTATATTTCTATTAGCTATACACATTGTCACGTGTTAACAGTATTATATATAAACAACATATATATTTTAACAACTCCAGTAAGTATACTCACTTAATAAACGTTTCAGTTAAATATATCACGCCCCCTTTTCGGTACGCCCATTAGAAATGTTAATTATGCATAAGTACGCCCATGGGCGTGTAAACATTACATAGGTTCTATATTGACAACTAGATAGCGACAACATATATATATATATATATATATGTGTATATTGGGGTATACTATATGATTACTAGTTGTATTATCTAATCATCACAGTTGACACACGTACACTTGTACTTATAAGATGCAGGCATGCGTGTGCGGGTGTTACTGTGGGCAAACTTAGCTACCCTCACTCCTACGTTAGCCTTTGTTGGGTTCACTCTTTACGTACCCATCTCTATTTCATTATTAAATACTTAACTACTTAACTGTTGTTGCGATAATAATAGTACACTAGCGTACTAATACTAATAATTGTAATACTTATTTTAATAATATTAAAATAATAATAATAATAATAAACATATTATTGATAATAACTTCTAATGATGATGGGTTAGTGTTTCATATATTATGAATTAATTGAGCATATTAATATATATATATATCATATATATCATTTATATTATATATATCACATATATATATATATATATATATATATATATCCCTAATGGGGAGACTACCCTAATTCGGACCACCTCGAATATTACGCTGTACAATAGTCTAATCAAAACACAAAATATAGAATTTTTTTTTATTAATTAAATAAATAAATATTATATTTTAAAAATTGAATTAAACAAATTTATATATATGTTAATTTTAATAATTAAAATTAATGTAATATTATTACCCGTTAGAAGTGTTGATATATTTACCTATTAATGTGTATTATTGGTAATCACATTTTCTATTATTTTCCATATTTTATATTTAATTTATTATAAAGAACACATATGAAATAAACTTTATTATTTATATTTAATAATAGGCTATAACCTTAATTATACATGTATTAATTATAAATTTATTTAAACTTATATTAAAAATAGTCTGAGTTCATCCTATAGGATACTATTGAACATTTTTTTTATAAATAACTTTTAACTGGACATATTTTAAATGTTATAAATATATATATCTTTATAGAAGTATATGTATACAATAACGACTATTAAAAACAATATTAATTATTAAAGGTTCTAGAACTTTTGTAATTTACTGATTCGCATTTTGGGATTCTCTCCTATCTATCCTATATATATATATATATATATATATATATATATATATATATATATATATATTTATATTGTTATTGATATATATAGTTAATGTTATGTATAAGTTTAAATTATTATATATTTTATTAGTTAAAATAATTAACTTAATCAAATAATAAATATGGTAAGTTGGTTATATATGCATTATATCAGGAAATATATTATAGGTTAGGTATATTAATAATACTACTATGTTATCTATTAGTATATACTTATTTAAATTTAGAATATGAATTTAGAATTTCAAATAATATTCAAAAAATAAAAAAATAATCAAACAAAGGTATATAGAGAGTGCTCTAATATCGACACCCTAGAGATCTCCTTAAATATAATTCCAATCAATCGATTTTCAATCATTTAAAAATTTATATATTTTAAATATTTTAAATACATCGCATATATCTAAATTTATTTTACAATGTGCCGAAAAGATTTTGTATTTTTCATAATTTGTTACAACATTATTGACGTTTACCTAAGCAACATACATTTTTATAATACCGACACCCTATAGGGTAATTATAATTGCACGTAATATCGACACCCTTTAAACAATCAGCGTTATTTGTTTATAATGTGCGTGCGTTATGATAATATTCATAAATTAATAGATATACCTAATAATATACACATATACTTGGAATTGATTCTATAGAATCCAAGTATATATACTTGGAATTAAATAGTCGTTCAGAAACTATATAAAACTCCTATGTATGTACAATATTCGCATTATGTAATTTAAAACTTAATATTTATAATATAATATTAAATATTAAATATTTTCGAAAATTAATTATAGGATAACAACGTATGAATTGCGTGTGTTAACTAAAAGTAACGCGCATTTAATTCTGATTGGATAGTGGATATTAAAGAATATATGGTATATCTAAATATCGATATATTTAGGGTGTCGATATAATGTGCCAAGGTGACGGTATTCGAGGCAGTGCCTGTAATATCGACACCCCTGTTATATCAGAATTAAACAAACTAAATTAAATTTTAAAATAGCTATTATATGTACATAGGGGAGGGAACGTGGTAGTGGCAGAGGACGTAGTAGTGATCTTTTTAATTAACGCTTAAATGGTGCTTGATAGAATAACAAGTTCTATATACAATATTTAGATAATCAAAATATCTATAATATATAGTACATTTTTTTAAAATATAATTATATACTCTAATAATTAATTACTCTAATTAATTAAATAATAATTTGAGATAAATATGATTATATATATGTATGCTTATTTATGTGCATATACAATTAAATCATTAAATCAAATAAGGTGGGTATGCATCATAAATATAATTATAATTATTAAATATAAATATTAAATATATTTAATATTACATAATTAACAACATATAAATCGAATACATTACGAGACACCTATCGCATTTTCTGTTACTAGCGGCCACTACTACGGCCTTGCCTTTTCTTATTGCCTTTTTAATGCCTAATAAAACGTTTATATTATTAGGTTAAACACTTTATATATAAAAGTGAAATCATACTATTCTAGAACTATATGATTTCTAGTTAATTAAAAAAAAGAAGAGCTTAAAATTCAGTATTTAATGATATATTAGAAATATGTTGAGGTATATTAATTATCGGTCACTATCGTGTATATATATACATTTTATTTGTATTTAGTAAAATATTATATTATATAGGGGAGACGCGAATACCGACACCGAGTATACTCCCTTCCCTCCCCTATAGGGGATACAGGTATACCTACTTAATACTTATTAATAAAATTTGGAAATATTTAATTGAGAAATAATAAAGTTATGGTGATTTATTGTTAGGGTGTCGGTATTCGAGTACTCTCCCCTATATAATATAATATTTTATTAAATCCAAATAAAATGCATATACAAATATACTGCCTGTGTGGCTCAGTGGCTAAGGCGTCAGACACACAAGCAGTAGGACACGGGTTCGACCCTCGTCCGGACCATTAATTAATTTTATAAAATGGGTCTTAAAATATTATTTAGAAGTGATCTTATATAATTGTGTATACATAAATGATCAGCTCTCGTTAAAACCATGGATGCCTTAACACGAGAGAGCGGCTTCGAAGGGACATTAGAACCATATATGGTTATAAGTGAAAACTTCATCTAAGTTCCTGGATGGGATGAAAGGACTCCACCAAATAAAAATAACAATAACAACAATAACAATAACAATATATAAAAAATGTATACACTTTATATATATACAACTATAACTATTCATATAATAATTAGTTAATTAATATATTAGTTTTATAATATAAATATATAAAATATACTATAGTATACTAAATAAATATACCGAGATATATATATATATATATATATATATATATATATATATATCATTTTTCACTATATTATATATAATAAAACTTAAGTAAAATACTTGTAACTAAATGACTATACCGTTCTATAGTGAAAATTGATATATATATATATATATATATATATATATATATATATATATATATGTATATATCGGTATATTTATTTAATACAATATATAATAAATTTGTCTATATTGTAAATATGATTTTGGTGTGGAAATATATAGATTATATATAATATGACCCTCCCTATTTTTAATGTATATAACATAAAACATAATAATTAATACTTACAATTTATGATTAAATATTGTATAAATAAAGTTATACATTTATATATATATATATATAACTCTTTACGTACACATATATTTTATGACTAATATTAATTAATAATATTATTAATATAACTATGTAGCTAATCCTACAATAACACCAGATGTTTAGCTACCGATACCACACGAGCCATTATATTTGAATAATTAAATAATAAATCATAATTATGATATCTCCTTATGTAAATAACATTAACGCGTTATTCCCTTCTCTCCTATTATTTATCATTATTTATATATCTACTCGTCTGCAATTTATGACGTAATAACTATAGTGTTATTTTTATCGTATACATTATTTTCACTATAATTATTATCTTATCATAACCAGAACGAAAATGTTTTTTTATGTATCTGTTTATTTGAAATTACATTTTTTAACAATTTCAGTATGATATATATTATATATCAGTATATATATATATATATATATATATATATATATATTCATATATATATCATGTATAACATACACATTCTTAACAAACAGATATTGCATATAAAGAAGATAAGTTAACCCGGGAAGATACCCTGATAAGACCGATACCTTTAAGAAGTAAGTTGTTATAATATGTCATCGTCGTATAAGTTATATATGTACCCTTAAATAACAAAATGGGCATTATTTTAAGATACATCGTATAGCCTGTATATATATACACATTCTATAGCATAGTATATATTTATATACTAATAACGTGGAAAACAACAATACATAACATGACACACGTACAGAGGTGACCAGGTTTAACTTCAGATGTCTGGCGGAATCCTCATTATCGGAACACCAGCCTACCTCCACTCTGATAGAACTTCGTCGCAGATATAGTAGCCACTACTACTACTACAGTATCAGGTACTGCCTCCATTACATCGTAAACATAACAGTAGCCACTACTACCACAGTATCAGGTACTGCCTCCATTACATCGTACATAACAGCGTATACACATCATATATGATGTTTATCTATAGGTTTAAACCCAACCACCACTGTGACTATATATGTTATCCTTAGTATAAGATATAGCTTATATGTTTATAAACATAGTTTCTGAGTATCCCTCCAATTATTATAGTCACTATTCAGTAAATAAATTCAATTCATATTTAATTGTAACGGAGATACCATTAACTTGGTATGTTATGAACTTTATTTGTGACGACATACATTATTTTCGAACATATCTATAACGCTCGACACATATTTACTTAGTGTTTATAATATATACAGTATACTTGGTATATATATAATAATAATAGTACAATATAGTACCATATATTACTATAGTATATAATATATATATATATATATATATATATATATATATATATATATATTGTACTATTATTATTATATATAACACCATAGTACTACTAGTAGTACGGTAGTAT
This sequence comes from Osedax fenrisi, assembly GCA_964019155.1. Taxonomy (NCBI): domain Eukaryota; kingdom Metazoa; phylum Annelida; class Polychaeta; order Sabellida; family Siboglinidae; genus Osedax; species Osedax fenrisi. Next base: position 5,810,606 of record OZ025243.1, read on the forward strand.
TATTATATTAGTTTACATTATATTATTAAGTACTATTGTACTAGTGTAGGATGATAATATACAGCAGGGAGGTTATCTAAATAAAAAGATTTATTAAACAAATATTTGCATAGAGATAAGAATACCAAAAAACTTCCCAAGTTATGATTATTCTAATATAACGGAAAAAGTATAACCTAGCTTATCTTCGTGTATATATATATATATATATATATATATATATATATATATATATATATATATATATATATATATATATATATATATATAAATATATAATATAAATATAAATATATATAAAAGATATTTCCAAATATTCACTACCATATTTTTGCTGATGATATCTAACTGTTTACTTTTTTCCCTATAAATTCTCATAATACCATTAACTCTGAATTAATCGAGTGTGCTAACTCCATAAGATTATGGCTCCTCTCCAATAAACTACTAATTAATTCCTCTAAACTACTGTACTCAACATATCTACTTCTGAAACCTTTCCAAACTTTACTCTAAATAACATAATTATTTCTCCTTCTCATTCCTCCAAAAACCTAGGATTAGTATTTGATGTCAAATTATCATTTAATAATCATATATCATCCATTACAAAATCCTCCAACTTTCATCTCTTCAGAATTAAAAAAATACGGACATCACTTTCCAGAAACCTTACTAAAACTCTAATTAATGCTCTTGTACTTTCCCGAATTGACTACTGTTAAAGCTACTGCTCCACTTAGTCGGATTATCCGTTCCTCAATACGTACTACTTACTGTTTAACTCGACTGGATCACTCTACTACAACATCTCATCAATCATCTCGTATGTGGCTACCTTTCTCCCTCAGGTGTAAATTTCGTATACTATCTATAATCCATAAATCAATATATTATTTCACACCTAGCTATATCTCTGATCTAATTAAAAAACGTACTATATTATCTTCTCTTCGTTATCAAAATGCTCCTCTACTTATCTCACATAACTCTAGTAAAACTTCTCTAAATTCTAGAGCTTTTAAAAATGCCGGTCCAATCCTATGGAATTCCCTCCCTCCTACAATTCGTTCAATTAGATCCCACAACAAATTTATAAATATTACTTCTTCTTTTCTCTCTACCCATAATCATTAAATCATCCAACTTATTATTTGTGTCCGTGTTATATTAAATGTATATCATTATTAAATTGTTATTGTATTATTATTATCTTATTATTATATAACACTATACTATATCAATGCAGTCTGTAGTATATAACACTACACCATATCAATGCAGACTGTAGTATATAATAGTCATTTATATTATTTTATATTGTCCGTGGTATATTGAATGTATATTATTATTAAATTATTATCGTATTACTATTATTTTATTATTATTTTCTTCCCGCACGATCGAAGGGGTCTACATGACCCTATTTTAGTGCTAATAAACTTAATATCATCATCATATGAATACGTTTGTGAATGTATACTTTATATACACACACACACATATATATATACACTATGCTTCTATTATTATTCATACATCACCACTATAGTATATATATACACGAAGATAAGGGAGGTCATACTTTGTGCGTTATATTATAATAATCATAACTTGGGAAGTTTTTTAGTATTCTTATCTCTATGCAAATATTTATTTATTTCTAACGGAATCTTTTAGATAACTTCCCTGCTGTATATTATCATACTATTACTAGTACAATAGTACTTAATAATATAATGTAAACTAATATACTACTACTACCGTACTATAGTATACTATAGTAGTAATATATTACTACTATTGTACTATAGTATATATGTGCATTGTATTCAATATTATGATTATTTTATATATAATATACGATATATAAATATCATATTTCATATACATATAAGTATATATATATATATATATATATTATTTAGTATATATTGTAATATAACACACATATAGATTATCGTTATTATGTTAAATATTTATATTTATACTTTTAAAAATATATATATATATTAAAAAGAATATATCCTTAAATTCAATAATTAATTATAAATGAAAAATAGTAATAATACTATATATAGTATTACTATACATATATAGTATTATTATTATAATAATAACTAATAACTGTTATTATAAACAATATTATCATGATATCAACATATGCATTATTCAAGGTATCTAAACTCTCGGCGTTGCAATGAAAACTTATTCTTTAATAATCAGATGTACTCAGGTTAATATGAGTTTAACTATGCAATGTAGCTATAAAATACGGAGTTCATTATTGTTATATTTTATACTTAATATATACTCATTTAATTAAATAGTTTATAAACTTTATATATATATATATTATTTATTAAATAGATTATTCTAAACATATACGTATAAATAAAATATAAATTCATACATTTGTTATCTAATTTATTTTAATTAATTATTATTACGTATTTAAATATATACTAATATATGATACGTAATATCAACTAAATATTCACGATGCAGCTCCCAAGATGGGTACCTCAGCAACACCACATTCCCGCGTTGCCTTCAATACGCCGATAAGTAATCGAGTCAACGGTCGAAGGTCATCAACCTTGACCTCTAAACCCGGGGATCAAAAAGTCGTAGTAAAAAGACGTCGTTACGTGTGCTGCTATTGCCGTCGCGAGTTCTCTAAGAGCTATAACCTACGTATACATGTACGTACACATACCAACGAGAGGCCCTACCCGTGCGAGGCTTGCCCCAAAACATTTCGCAGGAAAGATCATCTCAGAGATCACAGGTAAATAAAGTAATCAACCAATCAGATTCGGCGCAAACAAACTTAACAGATATTCATATGCATTTACTTATGTGATACATTATAATATGTGCAAAGGAATTTATATATTATTATGATTTAAAATAATATATATATATATATATATATATATATATATATATTATAATACTAATTCTATTATCTCACGAAAGTCTTGATTCTGATCAGCAACAAAAATATATACAAAGAAATAAATCACTTACCATTTTTTTAAATTATATAAATAATAATAATACTTTTGTATCCATATTATAATTCATCCGAAATAATATAAAAATCTTATTTTCTAAGCGTATACGCTGAAGTTAGATATACCATGGATAATATAATAATTTAGTCTAAGTATATTGTGGTAATAAATGAAATTATTTATAATTAACTAAATATGAATGAATATATGTTGACTATTACTAATTAAACCCATTACTTACATTAATTTAACGCCACTATATATAGTAATAGTATACTATAGTATACTATATATAGTAATACAATAATGTTATACAGGTACACACACCTGAAGATTAAACCGTATAGGTGTTCCAGTTGTCCCAAGAGTTTCTGTCAACAACGAACCTTAACTCAACATTCCATAGTCTGCAATAGAAATGCTATCTGATACATCATTTCCAACTGCGAACATATCATTTATTTATATTAATTATTATATTACAGGAATACTAGTCAATTATATGTATATTATATATTATTATAAAGAAGTATAATTCTTTATCTATGGATAACATTTCAATATTACTAGTATTTTAATAATATATATATATATAAATATATATATATATATATATATATATATATATATATATTTATAAATATATATATATATAAATATATAAATATAAATATGTATAATAAACTCATATTATATTTATATTCTACACAACATTACATTAATGAAATTGTTACATTTGTTATATGCATGATTGTTATTAATATTATAATTCATATTTATATAGTATTATTATTAGTATTAACGATATAAAAACTTACCATTGATGATATTTATAATCGAACTATTGAGATATTCGATTATATTACATTTACTATTTATAAACTTAATGTATATATATATATGATTTAATTATAATAAAATTAAAAATTAAATATTAAATATTAATAATATTTTATAAATATAAACGATATTATAAAGAACTTATAAATAACTATATATTTATATACAGCCAAAGCTCGATAACTCAACATTGACGGGACGGAGTTTTCATGTTGAGTTAGCGAGTATGTTGAGTTATCGGATGTATAAATTAATGACTTAATTAATGTTTTGTTCACATAAATGCATTCAAAATAGTACTCGTATGATAATATAATAATTGTAATTGTATTTTTAATTTTATATATTTATATCCATATATTATTAAATAAAACCATGTTGAATAATGTATGTTGAATTATATTTGTTGAGCAATGTAGTTTTTACATGTAAAAGATACGAATCCAACAACATATGTTTGTGATATTTTGATTTTTCATAAATGTTGAGTTATCGGATGTATATTTACATGTAATGTATAGGCTAGGATTATAAAAACGATGTTGAGTTATATATATATTGAGTTATATTTGTTGAGTAATAGGGTTTTTGTTAACATGTAAAAGATACGAATCCAACCAAATATTTTGTGGATGTTGAGTTATCGGCAATGTTGAGTTATCGGCATGTTGAGTTACCGAGCTTCTACTGTATATATAATAAATGTAAACTATGTATATAATATATATACTATATATACATGTATAAAAATCAGGAAAATAAGATAATATAATAATCTTATTCGTAAATACTTAAATATAAAAAATAAAATAATGCCATAATTAAGAAATATTAGTTAATAATTATTCAAATTAATTTTTTTTTCATAATGTTCATGACCATTTAGTTAATCTACAATATTATGCATAGCTTTACTTTTTATTTTAACTAATAAAGTATTTGCAATGAATTAAAAAAAGATTGTATTAAAATATTTAAAAAGTAAACTATAATATTACATTTTATCAAATAAAAATGATAGGATTTTATATTTTGATAAACAAAATACATATTCATATTTAGCATTAAATTACTAATATTTCGTGTATATATAATTTGATGATATATATAAGATATATATTATATATAGTAACTATAGTTACTGAGATACAAGATGGTGTCGGTAATTGGAAGGTATTGGTAATATGAGACACATTTCCTCTAGAGGGGAAAATAACCGAATACGGATAGTGCCCGAATACGGATTTTTTTATTATTCTTTTAATTTATGAAAACAAATTTAAACTTAAAACCTTCTCAAGAATATACAAATGTATCGATAACACTATATTAATAAAAAATAAAGCATTACAAAATTATATATATAATTTCTATATTTATTATAAAATATTCATTAAGTTATAAGTATATATCTAGAGGTCATATAAGTCCCTAATATATTGTATACAGACACTCTAGATATCTTAATACGGACACCCTTTAACCAATCAGCGCGCAGCGTATGAACTATTCTGATTTTCATAAAAATCGCGTGCATTATAATATTAATACTACCAATAAAGATAAATCTACAATTGTTATTATTTAGATATTAAATTGTATTATTAATTTAAAAAAAATACAAATAAATAAATTATTATAATAAAGTTATAACTAATTAAATTAGAATAAATTATTAATAAAATTAATTATAAATAATGTAATTGTAATTTGTCTGATTGATTCATCAATAATATATAGTTTATCAAGTGGTATATGCATATACCCCATGGGGTGTCCGTATTCGGAAATGGGTACCGAATACGGACACCCCCGTAATTTATGGAATTAGAGATTAAATAATTTTTTTAAATCACAATAATATCTATAATCATATAATATTAATATATAGTAATTTTTGAATACAAATAATGAGTCATAAAATGTTAAGACCATTTATTGTTAAAGTGTCCGTATTAGATAACTTTCCCCTATCTATATTAATCACAAAAAGTGAAAAACACATCAAATATATGATGAGTTGAATGAGGTTTATTATATATCATTACATATATCATCATACATTGCTATAATGATTATAATTAGGGATTTATATGACGTTTGTTTAAAACATTTGTAATATCAGTATAATGTATGACGGTAAACGTTTTACTAAATAATAATTACAACTGATATCGTATATAAATATGATGTTAATATGAACAATAGTGATCGATATCCTATACTTCTATAAAAGTATTTGTATAAGTAACTGTATTATTATCTATAGAGGAAGTTCCTTCAGTAAATACATATATGTATTTACTGATGAAACTTCCTCTAGGTAACATTACAGTGGAATCATGGCTAAGTATGAACATGTATGTGTTTTGTGTATACGTGTATATATATAGTAATGTAAATAACTAGTATATTTGCATAGATAATACTTACATATGATTGACGTATTATGATTGAATGATGAATCACGAAGTAGAATACGCCCCCAATTTCATTGGACGATAATTATCTATAAGTATTCGAGTTCACAACTATATTAAATACTCGCCCTGTCATTGGTTTCTATATCTTATTATGATTAATTTATAACCATATACACACACATATATGTATATATATACATAAACACCTTAGTTAATGAGATCTCCTTAACTTGCTAAACCATCTTAATGTAGTATATATATAGGGGTATACCGTGATACTCGTATAAGTATACTTATGTACATACTATAGTATACATGTTAATATAGTCATGTGGCTAACGTTTCTAACGACAGTAACATCTATAGATGATCTGTAGTCCCTATATTATATATATATATTTAAAATAATAGAAAAAGTTGAAACAATAATTTACAGAGAATATCTGTTAATGAAATAAGTATTAATAATTTAGTAATAAATTAATACTTTAGATTAATAAGTATGTATATATTTTAGATTATTAATAATGTGTTTATACTTCGTAATCAAACGTATTCAACACGAGTATAAATGTTCCGCATATTTAAGTTATATATAATGATACACAATAGCTGACAAACTGTCGTATTAATTTATATAGAAATTAGTATACTAATTATATATAATAACACCTCCCATTTATGAGTAAACGACATCAATAATATATTGTTTATGTATATGTTATGTCAAAAAATATTATTATTTTTAGATTAGAAAAAAATTTATCAATATGCAATTACAATCTTGTAGAATTAATAATTATTACGAAATTATTTATAAAATATCGTATAAAATCCCATATATATAGCATATATAAAATATATGGCCAATCAAAAATATAATTATGTTCAAAATAGAATACTCATGATTATATTGCATTACTATTTTTATTTAATTTTATAATAATTATAAATCTAATTTCAATTAATTTATTATTTATAATAACTTAAATATATGAATTACTGAAGTAGTATTTATATAACTACTACATAGTAGACTAGCATTATTATTATTAAATAACATGTTTATTAGTTACTAGACTTCCGTAGCTCTAAGTTTCACATATAAATCATCGACGCATGCGCATTTAATTGTGGTTCCACTCTGATCGGTTCCCACATATAATGTAAACATGCTTATAACAGTAAACTCCGCAGAGCTATTTATAGCACTCGGGTCACGTGTTTTAGTAAGATAAGCGCGTGATTTATCACGTGATGTAAACAGAGGAGTTCTAGTTTTTAACGAGACAGCGTATACGATATACTGAAGCTCGAGAGTTAAATAAGATGTATAAGTTATATAACAAAGCATAACAAAAGATAATATCAAATATTAGTGCGCTGATTTGTAAGTCACATCATGGAGTCTAACATGCATGTTATTATATAGTTATTATACTAATTATTATTTAACTTTAAACATAAACTATAGTTTTAAATCTAAAACTATATATAGTTTTAATCTATAGTTTATTTATAAATACTATAAAGCATAGATGATCTAATTTGTACCAAGTATGTATTACATTTAATGTTCCTATATATATATATGTATATATACCTATAGGTCAGTATACTTATAGGTCAAGTTTTTATCTCGTCACGATCATGTTCTTATAATAAAATATTACAGATATAAATTAGTCAATATATTAGTTGTTACTAATGATCTAACACGCAATTTAAAAGTATTTGATTAACCTAAAATTTATATTTTATTAAAATGTTAATTTATAATATATTATAAGTATAACGTGCACGCACGAGAGATGTTTATTACGCATAATCTCACCTACTAATACTACTACAGGTCGCATGTTACACGATACTAAAGAAAGACGCGTCGCTAAATCCGCCGCCACAAGAACTTAGACGCCAGCACAACTTGGCTATTGTCGGTTAGCGGCCATTAATCATTGTGAAGTGTTAGCGCAGTCTTATAGTTGTGTAGACCCGTGCGGAACAGTTAGTGGCGACACACGGCTACCGAACTAACATCGCGCATGCGCGTCTAAGTGTCGTTATGTCGGGGTTACGATACATATAAAGGTGTCTCATTTAGCTCAATCTGGCGAGAGAGAGAGAATAACTAACTATAGGAGCTGCCAACTTTTAATTGAATCGATATTCCATGTTTTTTGGGGGCGTTAAATAATCGATCGTTTAACATTCTATTGCATATGTCAAAGTAGTATTATACAGCTATCAGTCAATCAAAGTGTGTTTAGATATAGTATATATGTGTATCTGACATATAATCGTATGCATACAGGAGCAGCACTGAGAATCGTTTAATGTATGCAAAATAAAACGAATTTAATTGAAATATCTTTTTATATTAACGGTCTATAATTCGAATACCAGTGTATGTATATATATATATATATATATATATATATATATATATATATATATATATATGCATGTATGTATTAAAATAATATGGATATACGTCGTACACTATAACATAATATAATGATATATATATATATATATATATATTTATATATTAACACCTCTTCACAACTAAATCATTACAATATAAACATTATATATATACCAGTACACGTAGCGACACATAGCGGTATGATTATAGTGTACGGATGTTTACATTACAAGTATACATGACATATATGACAGCAGCCGATATATGATCATGCTATATTACGCAACCTCCAGCCTACTGAAGTATACATATATGTAGAGGTATCTCTAATGATGATTTACGTGTGAAACTAACCGACACGGTAGCCATAGCTGTAACAACAGCTCTGATACATATGGTATTATGTAGTGGTGTTAATTGTAACCTAGTTTATTGGACAGGATATATAATCTTATAAGATATATGCAGTTTGCACACTCGATTAATTCAGTGTATACACTTATATATATATATATATATATATATATATATATATATATATATATATATATATATATATATATATATATATATAAGTACTGGTATTAGTATTAATGAATATAATTATATATATTTATATAATTATATAATTATATATATATATAAATATATTATATGTATTATAAATATATTATATATATATATATATATAACTATTCAGGTACATATATATTTGTTGACTACTATTAATTATTAATATAACTATGTGACTAACAACATAACAACTATACAACTACATTGTGTAGCTACCGGTACCTATAAGTCAATATGTAGCAATCTTACATATGACTATAGTCATTATTGAACTATAGTTCAATAATAAATCATAATTATGATATATCCTTATGTAAACAATAGTAAAGCATTATTCCCTTCTCTCCTATTATTTATCATAATTTATATATGTCATCTGCTGACATTCATGACGTCATTACTAGTGTTATTTAATCATATGCGTTATTTCACTATAGTTATTATCTTATCATAGTCAGAACGAAAATGTTTTTTATGTATCTGTTTATTTGAAATTACATTTTTTACAATTTCGGCATTATATATATATATATATATATATATATATATATATATTATATATTTAAATATATTTTCATATTTATTATAATATATGTTAGTATACTATATTATAATATATATGAAATTAGAATATCATATCTATAGATAAAAATGTATATATATATATATATATACATAAAATGTATATATATATAAAATAATTATTATTATATAATTAAAATATTATAAATAATTTATGACATATATATTCTTAACATTCAGATATTGCATACAAAGAAAACATGATTCTAGAAGTTACTCTGATTAGATCTATACATTTGAGAAGTGATGTCCTCCTATCATATATGTATATATATAAACATATATGCATATCAATAAGCCCACACTATAGTGGGAAAGTAACCTAATACGGACACTATAGTGTATATTGTTATAACAATAAATTATCTTAATAATTTATGACATATTTGTATTCAAAAATTACAATATATTTATACGATATGATAAATTATCATTGATATTATTGTGATTTTAAAAATTGTATTTAATATTTCAATATTATGTTATGTTATGTTATGTAAAATAACATGTTATGCAGTATACTGTATATCTATAGATAATAGGGGTGTCTAAAGTCGATTCCCATATTCGAATACGAACACCCTATATATCACTTGAATATACTCTATATTAGTAATGAAACAATCAGATGAATTAAAATTATATTACTTATAATTAATTGTATAAATAATTTAATATAATTTAATTAGTAACTATTTATTAATTATTATTAATTATTAATTAAAAGTGACGTATCTAAATAATAAGCTTGATATTAATAAATGTATGGTATTCATATTAGAACGCACGTGATTTTGTATAAAAAATAAAATATTTCACACTCTGCGCGGTGATTTGATATAGGGTGTCCTACTGACACTGTCCATGGTATATAATATGTTATTATATGAAACTATTATTATTATTATTATTTTTTTATATATATATATATATATATATATATATATATATATACTATAATACTACTATAGTACTACTGTATTATTATGGTAAGTTAAATTATAATATTAAAAGTATGATACAATACAGCAGGAATGTTACCTAAATAAAATTATTCTGTTATAACGGATTTGCCTATAGGCACTAAATAAATATTTGCATAGTGATGAGAATAGCAAAAACTTCCCAAGTTCTGATTAACCTAATATAGCACATAAATAACAAACTCCCTTATCTGCGCGCACGTACATAATATGGTGACGATGTACGAATTCACATAGAAGCATGCTTTGTATATAAATGTATGCATTCATAAACGTATTCATATATATATATATTATACAATTATCATTATTATATATGTAATATACGATTATAAATATATAAATGTCATATAATGCACATATATAATATATGTATTATATATAATAATATATTATAATAATTTACACAAATATATATATATATATATATATATATATGTATTTTAAATTATTTAGTGTGTACACACAATACGTATTGTAATATAACAAACATATGGAGTATCGTTATTAGCCTATAATATATTATAGATATATCTATAGATATTTGTACTTATACTTTTACAAATATATGTATTTAAAAAAAATATATATTCTTAAATTCATTAATTAATTATAAATGAATAATAATAATAATAATAACTAATAACAGTTATCATTAACAATATTAGCATAATGTCAATATATGAATTATTCAATATATCTCTCGGAATTTCTATAATAGTATATATTAGTATTACAGCGAAATAGAGAAAATATTTTTATTAATATATATTAATCATATAAGGAAGAACTTGTATACAAGAAATTATAATTTCACCATTAATTTCACATACATATATATAGTCTATACTACTGTTTATTTTTGTTTATATTAAGACACTTTTGTTATATAAACATGTATGTTTTATTATGATTAATATATATATATATATATACATATAGTATTAGTATATTAGTATACTAAAGTATTATTATTATTATCAACATATATGTTGATATGTTGATATGATTGTCAACGTATACGATACGGTTATGTTTTTAATCGATCCCCTAAAGATTAGTGATTATATTAACTTAACTATTTAATCACTTAATGTATATGATTCAACTATAATAATATAATATATATATTATTTTATATATATTTAATATATTAAATATTAAGTATTAATAAATATATTTATAACCCATTCAATTTAATTTTTTGATATACATAAATTAGATTAATTTTAAGTTGTATTTTACGATTCTAGATATTAATCCATGGATTTCAATCACAATACAAATAATAAAATAGATCTCACCATCAATTATTATATTAATTGAACCTTATAAGGTCATATGTGAACTATTTTCTAATTATTCTAAATTAATAATATAATAAAATATTACTAATTAATATATTAAAATAAATTGATATATTAAATTATTAATAATTATTACATTAAAATATAAACAATTAATATATTAAAATATTAATAATTCACATATATATATATATATATATACATATAAATATATTTATATGTTCATATTAATAAATTTATATATTCATATATTCCTATATTCATATTTCGTAAAATGCTTAATATATTTAATGTTGTGAATACTGTTTCATTAGTATTGTTTATGATTATTATTTATATACTTAACTTGTAATTATTAATTAATACAATAATTCAAATTACTAATTAAATTATAATACATTATTTATAATATTAATTAATATTAATGTAATTTTAATTTAACCGATTGGTTAATTTATCTGATTGGTTCATCAATAATATATAGTATATCTACACAGTGGTATGTATCTACCTAGTGGTATATATCTACCTATATATAGGTAGTATACTATAGTAATATATATACCCTATAGGGTGTCTGTATTATAGCACATGATCCGACGGACACTGTCCGTATTCGGTACCGATGCTTGAATTATGACAGTGTCCGTCGGACACCCCTGTTATGTATTGAATACAAATACTACATACATTTTTAAATCACAATATAAACTATAATCATATATTATAATTTTTTAATAAAAATATCGAGTCATCAATTTTAAGACCATTTATTGTAAAATGTCCGAATTATGAAACTTTCCCCTAATTATAATGAGTATAATTATGCACTTTTATACGATGTTTGTTTAAAACATTTGAAATATCAGTATAATGCATGACAGTAAACGGTTTACAGATCAATAATTACAACTGATATCTAAATATTATGTTAATATAAACAACAGTGAATGATAAGAACAACTTCTAAGGGAGGGAAGGGGGTAGTGGCCGATAATTAATATGCCATAGAAGATTTCTAATATATCGATAAATACTGAATTTTAGGCTCTTATAAGAGAACAAAATATATTTTTTTGAATTAATTAGAAATCATATAGTTCTAGAATACTGTGATTTCACTTTTATGTATAAAGTGTTTATATATAATAATATAAACGTTTGATTAGGCATTAAAAAAAGTACTAAAATAAGGCAAGGCTCTAGTAGTGGCCGCTAGTACCAGGAAATGCGATAGGTGTCTCGTAATGTATTCGATTTATATTTTTTTAATTATGTAATATTAAATAACTATATTTATGATGTATACGCGCCTTATTTGATTCAATGATTTAATTATATACACACATACTCTTACATATAAATAAGCATAAATATATATAATCATATTTGTTGTCAACATTTTACAAAAAATGATTATATAATAAATTAGAGTAATTAATTAATTATTTTTAAAAATTGTTTACTCTATATTATAGATATTTGGATTATCTAAATATTGTATATAGAACTTTTTATCCTATCAAGCACCATTTAAGCGTTAATTAAAACGACCACTACTCCCTCCTCGGCCACTACCCCTTCCCTCCCCTATGTAAGGAAACTTCTTCTGAAGTAACTTCCTCTATATATCTATAGATGACATTATATTATAACCTAAGTATACATATGTGTGTATTTGTGTGTGTTGTATGTATAATTGTGTACACACAGTGATGTAAATAACAAATATTAGTGCATAGATAATACTTATATATGATTGCCGTATTGTGATTGAATGATGAATCACGAAGTGTAATACGCCCACAATTTCATTGGACGATAATTATCTAGTAGTATACAAGTTCAGAACTATGTGAAATACTCGCTCTGTCATTGGTTTCTATATCTTATTATGATTAATGTATAACCACATAAACACTAATATATACCGTGAAATCACCCCTAACTTGATACACCTGCTTAATGTGTTGTTATAAATTGGATCACGTGATATCGTATATGTGTACATTGTGTACATTGTATACTATAGTACACGTGTTACTATGATACACACGTCAAAAGTATATAGAAAACCCAAGTAACTGGGATTTATATTTCAAATGATAGCGAAAGTTGAGATATTAATTTATAGAGAATATTTTAATGAATTCAGTAATAATACTTTAGATTAATAATAATATATACACTTCGAGATCAAACTTATTCAGCACAAGTCAGGTATCATGACCCGTATATTTAGATTATGGAATATATATATATATATATATATATATATATATATATATATATATATATATATGATATATAAGAATATATAAGATACTATATATAGTGGCTGAATAACTATCATATTAAGTATAATAATACCTTCATATTATACAGTTATAGTTAAGCGACATTATATGTTGTTTTATAAATATCTATAAAATATATTTTATATGTCTAAAATATATTTTTCTTATAATTAATTTGTTCTAATCGATAAATAATAATATTATATATGCTATGTTAATTATATAATATTATTATTTTTTGATTAGCATAATTAATTAACATAAACAATCACAATCTTGAATTTATTAATAATAATTAATTAAATGCACTTGGAATTTTAATTAGTAAAACGAAACTATTTATATATTATTACAATAGTATAGTATACTGAGGGGCCCAATACAATACAAATACAAACAGTAACATTTCTTGTGTTTTGAATTATCGTTTATTAAGTTCTGGATAATCACAAGAGAAAAATAAGAACACACTGGAGTCGAGCACGGGATCTCTGGGTTATCAGCTTTCGGTTGTCACATTGCGCCATATATGGTCTATAGATCCCTGATTAAATATATATATATATATATATACAGTGAAAGCCGCTTACTTCGACAACCACATACGTCGTACATCTATAATTCGGCTACATCGACATTTCGATATATATTTGTTGGAGTTACACCTATTTAAAAATAAATTAATCCAAGTACATTGATAATCAACTTACATCGATAATTCGGCATTATCGACATATTTATGGAGTAATATTTGGAATTTAATCCACTTATATCGACACATTTGACTATAAAACAAATTATGTACAACATTAATAATGTGTATATGTATTCTTCCCCGAGTACTCATTGATATTGCGGTGAACTGATACTCAAGAATTTAGAACTGATACTGATAATCAATAATTACAAAATTTCGAAATCGGACTCGAACTGATACTCGACTATTTCGAACTGGTACTATACTCAATTTTTTGACTACTATTTGTTTAATATTATATTTTGGGTCTTCACATTTGTTTTATATTGTGAATTTAAATATTCATGGTTATAAAATAAATGTATACAGTATAATAATGTACATGTACGACGTACATTGTACGTCTTATTGCGATTAGGTCATATGTAACTTTATTATTATTACGTAACATGTTTATTAGTGACTATACTTCCGTAGCTCTAAGTTTCACATATAAATCATCAACGCATGCGTATGGAGATTAAATCGTGACTCCAATCTGATCGGTTCCCACATATAAAGTAAACACACGCTTAGTAACAGTAAACTCCGCAGTATGTGTGTGCGAGAGAGGCGAGCTATTTATAGAACGCGAGTCACGTGATTTAGTAAGATAAGATCGTGATTTATCACGTGATGTAAACAGAGGAGTTCTCGTTTGTAACGACACGACGTAGAATATGTATCGTATGTGGTATTCTCGCACGTGGTATATTACATAATATACCGGTAGCGTATACGAAATATATAGGCTAGAATGTTCATTAAGGCCTTAAGATGTACAAGTTATATAACAAAACATAACAAAAGATAACATCAAATATTAGTCGGTTGATTTTTAATTCATAATTAACTAATACATATTTTCTATATTTAAATATTATTACGAATTAAAGTGATGTCTATTTCACTAAATATATACATAACATATTTATGTACTAATATATACCTAAGATATACCTAAGTTAGATATATCCATAAACCAAATGGATTTTTTATCATAATTTTATTGTCAATATTTTGTTGTCATTGTAAATTTAAAGAGAATCATTTTAATTATAATTAACCTGGATTATATAGTAGCTATGCCCTTAAAATAGCTTACCAGTATAGGTTAACAGCGGCCGATATTTTAATTAATGATTCATGTAACCACACATATACATATTACACATAATAACACCTATAGATATTAGTATGTGTAATAAACAGCTCTCATGCATGTATATTGGTAGTACAGGTCGCATGTTACACGATACTAAAGAAAGACGCGTCGCTAAATCCGCCGCCACAAGAACTTAGACGCCAGCACAACTCGGCTATTGTCGGGTAGCGGCCATTAATCATTGTGAAGTGTTAGCGCAGTCTTATAGTTGTGTAGACCCGTGCGGAACAGTTAGTGGCGACACACGGCTACCGAACTAACATCGCGCATGTCTAGTGTCGTTATGTCGGGGTTATGATACATCTTATATGTATCGGGTAACTCACCCTGGCGAGAGAAAGAGAGAATAACTAACTGACTACGAGAGAGCTGCCATCTTTTAATTGAATATATATTCCGTGTTTTGGAGCGTTAAACAATCGATCATTTAACATTCAATTGAATAAGTCAAACAAGCATTATACACATAGATCTATATCTATGTATCTGACATCTGTATATATGCGTGCGGGAGTGGGGTTGAGAATCATTTAATTTATGCAAACTACTTTGAACTTAATTGAAATATTTGTTAAATATATAATATATTTATATATATATATATATATATATATATATATATTAACATTATATAATTCGAATACCAAATTATTGTATATATATAACATTATATATATATACTCTATATATAGTTTTAACATTTATCTTTATTTAAGAGGTCAATCCATTACAACTTTCCGTAAATATTATCTTGCTCCGTAATGTTGTTGCTACTCTATCCCACTAGAATATTATCTGGCGCAATATATTATGATACGAAATCGTATTATATGTTATTAATCAACCAATGAAATGTTGTATTGCTTTAATGTAAAATTAAAAATGAATTAAGTAACAATATATATATATATATATATATATATATATATATATATACTATTGTATTGGTGATATTTCACAAAAGTAGAATTAGGTTTCGAGGCGGTCGACGACCAACGGCCTTCTCCTATATTTTACATTACACATATGTGTAATAATATTGTTATTGTGAAGTTATTTTGTAGAACCATATACATAGAATTCCTTCATAGACTCTTGTATAATATAATTTAGTATTATTTAAATTATTATAATATTAATTGGTATAATATTAATAATTACAAAATAAATTGGTATGATTTAAATTAATATAATATTAATTAGTATGATATTAATTAGTAATATTATACTACTTTATATTATACTAATTAGTATTATATTAATTAAAAGTACATGATTAAATCATTATAATTAATTATATAATTATGAAGGGCCGTCGCAACATGTTGATGATTTACTTACATAGTAGCATATATGCTATAAATCTCCAATAGGAGATTTATCTATACATATTTTGTTTACTAAAAGCACCTTAACTTTAGAAATACATAATATAATAATTGATACTAACGGCCATTACACCCGACTTGCCTTATTTTAATGCTTTTTATGCCTTTGTTAATGTCTAATAAATCGTTAATATTATTTAGTAATATATAAAAGTGAAATCACAGTATTCTAGACCTATATGATTTATAGCTAATTCAAAATAAAAAAGATCTAAAAATAAGTATTTATCTATATATTAGAAGTATGCTGAGGCATACAAATTATCGGCCACAACTCCGTTCTCTCCCCTAATAATTAATGGTATATTAATTAATATGATTCTAATTAATATTATATTAATTAATAGCACATAATAACTATTAATAGTATACTAATTTGTATTATAGGGGAAGTATACTTTCCTTAGGTTATAACCTAATACGGACACTTTAACTGTAATGGTCTTAACATGTTATGACTCATTATGTTTATTCAAAAATTACAATATATTAATATTATATGATTATTGATATTATTGTGATTTTTAAATTTTATTTAATCTTTTAATTCAATAAATAATAGGTGTGTCCGTATTCGGTACCCATGTCCGAATACGGATACCCTGTGTTATAATATGGACACCCTATATACCACTAGATAAACTATATATTATTGATGAAATAATCAGATAAATTATAATTACATTATTTATAATTAATTTTATGAACAATTTATTCTAAATTAATTAGTTAACAATTTATTTATTTTTATTATTTTTTTAATTAATAATACAATTTAAGTTTCTAAATAATAACAATTTTAGATTTAGCTTTATTGGTGGTATTAATATTATAACGCAAGCGATTTTTATGAAAATCAGAATAGTACATAAGCTGCGCGCTGATTGGTTATAGGGTGTCCGTATTACGACATATATAGTATATCCGGGATTATATTAGGGACTTATATGACCTCTAGATATATGCTTATAACTTTATGAATATTTGATAACAAATATTAAAATTATATATATAATTTTAGAATGATTTATATTTTAATAATATAGTGTTATATTTTATATCGATACATTTTTATATTATTGAGAAGGTTTTAGGTTGAATTTTTTTTCTCATAAATTTAAAAACGAATACAAAATCAGTTTATTGGATATATCAGTAATATTTTGAATAATAAAAAAATAAAAAATACTTTTTGTGACTATTTATATAATTATGAATATTTTATACATTAAACATTTTTTGTATGATTTATGGCTTCTGAGATACCTAGAGTGACCGTATTCGGGTACTTTCCCCTATAGGTATACTTGAGTCTACGATGCATTACATGTATTTAGTCTATACATTTGATTGTAACTATATTATTGGTTCGGTTCTACAACAGTAACTGCATCGCAATAACACTTAATAGGAGACGACTTTCTACTTTTGTGGAACATCACCAATGTAGTAATATATGTAATGATGTTTAATTCATTTATTTATTTAATTAAATATACAAAATTATATTGGATGATTAATAGCCTATCATATACTATCCTGAGCAATACTGTTGCCAGATAATCTGGGAGATAATCGCTAGATAGAACGGGGTATCACATTGCAACTTTCTAGGACACTATTTTATAGCAATATTTAATGGTAGTTATTTCCAGTTATATTGGTAGTGGTATACCCCATAAAATATGAATTGTGTTTAAAGTCCCGTGGAATTTATATACATATATATAATGATTAGCCGTAATATATTGCATAGATGTATAACTATTTTATCTACATACATAAATGCATACACACCAATATTATAAAAATAAATATATCTAACACATACATTGAATATTGGGTATATTTATTATACAGATATCGATTAGTAACATAGTTCGGGGGTATAATGCGGGGGTATAATGCATAAATAACCCACAGTCAATATTCGATACTAGTGGAATGACTCACTATCGCGTGATATGTCATATACGCCACCGTATCATAAGTTAGACAGATATTTTGTGAGAGAGAAATAATACATACGAACACAATAGATTTAATTAAAAAGTGGCGTCAGTGATAATACTGAGGTATTAACAACCCTGTTATATTGTCTATATGCCCCCGATTGTTAGACTATTATATCATCGATATATCGAAACCTCGACTAACTAATAAGAATAATTATATATTTAATGTCTGCCTACATTCCATTAGATCATATTGGTAGAAGTTATTAGCCGAGAAAACCCAGAACAATATTCATACCAACATAATAGTATACATATGTGACGATTATACATGTATTACCACTCAGCTAGTATCGGTAATACATGTATAATCGTCACATATGTACACTATTATGTTATACACATATTACATATAATATTATGTTGGCATGAATATTGTTCTTGGGTTTATATATATATATATACACGGCTTATGATAATACGTATATGTTTACTACTGTTTTTAAGTTATACTGATATTATTACATAATGTAATGTGATTTTAATAATACAGTCAACTCCCGATAAGTCGGACTCGCAAGGGACCAGGAAAAGTGTCCGACTTAGCGAGATGTCCGACTTATCCTAGATTCATAATATCATGCAAATAAGGCATGCGACGCCGAGAGTGAGTTAAAGGGTTACCAACATGTGGAATTATGCAACAATCAACAACATAAAATGTTGTATTCAATAATATTACTTACTAAAATTATAATATACATTATTCAAATTAAACATTTCTGATATTTTATAAAAAGTCCTACTTATCCAGTATACAAATAATAAAATTGATAAAATATGTTTCCGATTTTTATAAAAGTCCGACTTATCCACTCCAACTTATCCGACCTATCCGATTAATTTAACATGGATCTAGATACAAATCCTACCAAACCAACTAAATTTGTCCGACTTATCGAGAAGTCCGTCTTATCCGTAGTCCGACTTACCGAGAGTTGACTGTACTACTAATTAGTTTATTTAAACACTTAATAGTAATGAAATAAGTATTTAGTATACAATTTATATATATATATATATATATATATATGATGTATATACTCATGTATACATATATATTACAATAATATATAATATATATATATATATATTGTTATTTTTTCTTTAGGTAGAGTCCTTTCATCTTATTCATCTTATTAGATGAAGTTTTAACTTATAACCATATAGCTCAAATGTACCTTCGAAGATGTTCTAATGTTAGGGTATCCATGGTTTTATTGAGAGCCGATCATTTATGTATACACAATTATATAATATCATTTCTAACTATTATTTATTTATTATTTATTTATTATTTTATTAAATACATATTGTATTGATCCGGAAGCCGTCCGACGGATGGGGCTTGCACCCGTGTCCTATCGCTTGTATATCTGATACCTTAGCCAATTCATACACATTATTGGATATATAATATATATATATATATATATATATATATATATATATATATATATATATATATATATATTACATGGTTAATTTTAAATATAAAGTTAAAATATATTAATTTTTAAATTATACATTTTTGTAAACTGACCGTATATTATAATTATTTTATATAATTTTTTTAAGACAGATAATATAAATTATCTTTAATATTAATTAAATGAATAATTGTATTTATTTATAGATATATTATCATATGCTATCACATTAAATAAGTTTACTATTATGAAACTAAAATAATATATATAATTATCATATATGTATAATTGATATCTTCATACATACTTAATTATTAAATAATATACTATAGTCTAATTTATCTGTCTAATAATATTGTCTATGTTGTAACTAATTCAGTAAGTATGCCTTTTAGCTGTAAGTATTATAACACGCCCACTTGTAGTCACGCCTATAAGTATAACACATTTATTTTTACCGTGGTATAAAAGTAATGTTATTAAATTGTGGGCGTTTCTACAGTAAACACAAAAAAGACAATGTATGGGGGTTGGGTTATACTGTATTAGAACTAATGTTATTATATAATCACAGGTGACACACGCGTGTTACTGTTAACATACTTATATATCCTCACTTCGAAGTTATACTTTGTTGGGGTAATTATTTACGTACATGTGTATTTAATTTCTAATTAGATAACTACTATTGCAATAATAATAGTATACTAATAGTATAATACTAATACTAATACTAATTCTAATAATTATTTTAATAATAGTAAAATAATAATAATTATATGTTATTGATAATAATTTACTAATGATGATGGGTTAGTGTAAATATATAATGAATTATTTGAACATATTAATAATAATATTTATAGATGTATATAGTTAGTGCATGTATCCTATAGGGGAGATCTCCCGGGACAACTTAAGACAACTTCCAGTATACTTACAGTATATATACTGTATTATGCTTTACATAATATATTATGCTTTACAATTATTTAATCAAAAACAAAAAATATATAAGTTATTTATATTTATTAAATAAATAAATACTATATTTTATAAATTGAATTAAACAAGTTTAAGGATGTAAATCTATATAATATTATTACTATTTTTAATTATCCTTATATATATGTATATTATTAGTGCTCATATTTTCTATTAGTTGTTGTTTTATATTTAATATATTATAGCGAATAAATATATATGTAATAATCATTTATAATAAAATTTAAAATGTATTATCTATATTAAATAATAAGTTATAATCTTATACTTTATTACTTATACCTATTACTTATGACATTTATTGAAAATTACTTTTTATCACTTTTGACTTCTATATAATTTTTTTGACTTCTATATTACTTTTTATCACTTTTGACTTCTATATAATTTTTTTTATATTTTTTTTTATAAATCTTAGTTTGTTGTTGTTCAGTATATATACTAAAATATAAACTATAGTTTCCTCATATGTTTATTTATTATATTCGTATTATTATTTAGTATCGAAATTTAAATTATTTTAATGATGTTTTTGTATTTTATTTTTTTTATACCTACACTAATTTTATTTATTTTTATCTTTTATTTTATAGTTTATTTAATTATTAAATGATGAATTAATCAATAACGAGTTGACAGATATCACAATTTTATCATATTATATTTATCTTAGTGTAAACAGGAAGTCAACCTTATTATTATTATATATATTTTATATTCCACAATATTCACATTCCATTATATTTATATAATGGAATTAAATTATTTGATATCTGTCAACAAGTTAAATTAAGGGTAATTGTCTCGACAAGCAGCAATGCTTCTACAATTACCCAGGTACTTATACCTAAATCTGATAATAATAATAATAATAATAATAATAATAATAATAATAATAATAATATATATTATATCTATATTTATATATATCAGTTAAATATATTCTAATAATTTGTATATTAATAATAATACATGTGTTATCAAATATTAGATACTTTTTTTTATAAAAATAAATATCATATATTAATCAAACAAATTTAAATAAACAGTTAATTTATTTATATGATTTATAATATAAATATAAAAGGTTGAATAAATTATACTATAACATAAGTATAGAGTTAAATTATTAAGTATATATAGTATATTATATACTCCTAACTACTATACAACTATAATTTCTATAGGTATACTTAATATATCATATATATATATATATATATATATATATATATATAAATATATACTATATATTATATAGTTTTTTACTCGAATGTTTATTAGGATAACAATTAAAAATCTATAGATATTTCTATTCAATTAAAATACAATTTTATTAACTTAATTTTATTAATATTTTATTAACAAATATTTGTCTAATGAACTTAGACACATCTTTTATATTACTATGATAGTATTAATTTCATTTAATTTAAATTAATTAATTAATAATCATATTAATTCATTAAAATAATTTGAATATCTATTAATATAAAATGTTATCTAAAAAATAAAAAAAAATCGATTTACTTTTAAAAAAATTGAAATAAAAGTTTAGTAAAACCAATATTAAATCACTAATATATAATATAAATTGAAAATTAAATTTGTTTATTAAATGACTATTTAATTACAACAAAGTGTGCAATAAATTTATTTTAGTGAGTAAAAATCATTATTATATATATAGTATTATTATTTATTATATATAGTGTATATAGCGCGATGCCTATAGGTTCGGGAAGTGGCTAGATTTGTGCGGGTAATACGGCCAGTTCACGATGATTTGATCCAATTAATTAAATATATGATCTTAAATAAATATTTGTATATATATATATATATATATATATATTGATCAATATATTGATAACATTGAAATAAATATGAAAATGTTTATTGAACAAAGTTTATCAACATTAACTATAGTTTATACATAATAACCGTATATATATATATATATATATATATATATATATATATATATATATATATTCGTGTTATATTCAATGCATAATATACATGTATATTATTATTAATTTGTTTCCGTATTATTATCTTATTATTATTTTCTTCCCGTAAGAGCGAAGGTTTCTACATGACCTTATTTTAGTATTTAATAAACCTAATATTATCATCATAATCATCATATATATTTCCATGCATATTATAATCGTGGTATAATCGTTAATAATGTTAATTAAATGTATCATATTTAATTATCTATTAACATAATTATAAAGAACAATATACATATATACATGTATATATATAAATATATATTATGTTATTAATATATATATATAACGATATATATATATATATATATATATATATATATATATATATATATATATAGAAATCAGATAATATAAGTTAGTTATAATACTAAATTATTTTTTATCTAGGTATTTTATCGCCAAATTATTATGAAATTCAGTTATTTACTTATGAAATTGCTTTTCCATAGTAATAACATGATAAGTAAGTTTAATAATATACGTTAATATATATATATATATATATATTAATGAATTTAGTAATTTATAAAATTAAACTAAAAATCAGTATCATAATTTCGTATGTTATTTAAGATTATACTTAGTGTGATACAATTGGACTAAAATTGTTATAAAGTAACACCATCTAGTGGATTAATGCCTGGCTACATTACCATCAAAAGGTTGCTACATTACCCTCCATTGGAGGGTAATGTGGCCAACTAAATAATTTCAATTAAAAGTGCCAAATATATATATATATATATATATGTATTTAATTAATTATGGGGTATATATTATATACATATGATTTGTTAAATACATATTGTATGTATATTACCTATATTATATTATATTGTATAGAACATATAAATTATAATTATTGTAACGTAGGCTATTCTAATGTGGACATAATTATTATCAAATATATTGTATAAAATATTAAAAATAAGAATTATATATAATTCAATAAATCTATAGATTTGTTTATTTATAAGATATGAACAAAATGTAAATATTGTTACTAATTTTGTGTACTAATTTTTAAAGTAATATCAATGTATGTACATAATACGGACATCATTAATATACCATAATACGAATATCCATTATATTACATTATATTCACCAATCGGCATTTTACGATGTATGTGTTTCGCTATTAATCGCTATAAATAGATAATAATAATAACATCAGATTTGGCATAACGCCTGAGTGAATGAAAAAGCATGGCTTGTCAAGTATTTCACCCATTAAGATAATGAGGAGAACAATTTAAATAAAAAAGAGATATAAACGAGTGTACTAAATGATATAAAATGAATAAAGTAAAAATCAAAAATTAAAAATAACAATTTTTGAAATGAATTTTTGAAAATGTCGGTTACAAATACTAAATAAACAAGTATAAAAATAAAATTTATATTTTCGTAAATACTGGAAAAAGTCAACTTTTGTACTTCAATACTTGAATAGGTAGTTCCCAAGACTTACCTTTGAAAAAATAATATTATTGTATTCTATTATTGTGAGCATTTGCTTTCCACCAAAAACTAATCATATATATACATATAAAAAAGTTAATATATTATTATTAAAATATCAAAAATGTGCTAATTATTATATAAAAATATTAAAGTACTAAAATAATAATATAAAAAACTCCTCAAAATCTAAGTCATTTAAAAATGTACATAAAAGATATAAAAAAAAATATATATAAGTAATAGAGTAAGGTAGTCAAAGTTATATATATATTTAAGATTATAATTAAAAATTAATATCGTTAGTTATTTATTATTAGTCATATATATATATCACTATATATATACAGTGAAAGCCGCTTACTTCGACAGCCACGTACATCGATAATTCGGCTACATCGACATTTCGAGATATTTTTGTTGGATTTACACCTATTTACATGTACATTAATCCGCGTACATCGACAATCCGCTTATATCGATAATTCGGCATTATCGACATATTTATAAGGTAATATTTGGAATTGAATCCACTTATATCGACAAATTTGATTATAAAACAAATTATTTACAAATTGTAATTTGTATGAAAAGTATTCCCATAGTATTCATTACTATTCCCCTATAGGGGTATACTACACTGTACAAAATAACCTATAACCACAACGCTGAATAACCTATCTTAAAATGTCCCAAAATGGAAATAGGTTACTGCCTATTTCTAATATGTTTAACAGAGTGGTAATAGGGTAGTGTACTTTTTTTGGTTATAGGTTAGATAACTATTACTGATCTATTGAATGCGTGGTTATAGGTTAGTGCACATTTTTTGCTTATAGGTTCGTGACCTATTACTGATCTATTGAATGAGTGGTTATAGGTTAGGTCATATTTTGTGGTTATAGGTTCGTGACCTATAACCACAACGCTGAATAACCTATCTTAAAATGTCCCAAAATGGAAATAGGTTACTGCCTATTTCCAATATGTTTAACAGAGTGGTAATAGGGTAGTGTAATTTTTTTGATTATAGGTTAGATACCTATTACTGATCTATTGAATGCGTGGTTATAGGTTAGCGCACATTTTTTGGTTATAGGTTCATGACCTATTATTGATCTATTGAATGAGTGGTTATAGGTTAGTGCACATTTTGTGGTTATAGGTTAGTGACCTATTACTGATCTATTGAATGGGTGGTTATAGGTTAGTGCACATTTGTTGGTTATAGGTTAGTGACCTATTACTGATCTATTGAATGCGTGGTTATAGGTTTGTGATTTATTACTGATATATATATATAATTTGAACAATCCATGAATAAGCAAATTTACGTATTAACTACTTGGCTACCAGCCTACCTAGAATGACCAAAAACACATCATGGAAAGACAAGATTACCAACATACAAAGTATATGGAATTCCAAAGATCAATTAGGTAATTAAACAAAGAAGATTGCAACTAATAGGACACTGCATAAGGTACACCGATGAATTAGTGCACAATTAATGTTATGGAAGCCAAAGAATGGCATTCCATACAACATACGTATACGAAACAGGGAGACAACCCACAACATCTTTATACATTATAAAGAAACATTGGGTCTGTTAAGAAGATAAATTACGAACACTGATGACGGACAGAATAAGATGGAAAATAATAACATTATATGGTCGAGTGAGAACTATGTAATTAGGTATTAATAAATAAATAATTAATTTTAAATTATATTTATTGTAGAAATCATTTCGTCCCCCAAGTCCTCCACATTCGTCTTTTCAGGTACCTATGGAAAAACAATAATTAATAAATATTGAAGTGAATGTGTATTATACAATAACTAAAAATGAAACTGTCTATATTAATATCATCAAGACCCTTTGTCATCCTAGTGACCCTTGTTGCATTAATATTATATTAATTAATACTACACTAATTAATATTACACTAATTAATACTATAATAATTAATATTATACTAATTAATCATATACTAATTAATAATATACTAATTAATATTATACTAATTAATATTATACTAATTAATATTATTCTAATTAATACTATACTAATTAATACTATACTAATTAATACTATACTTATTTATACTATAATAATTAATACTATACTAATTAATACTATAATAATTTATACTATAATAATTAATAATATCTTATTAATATTATACTAATTAATACTATACTAATTAATATTATACTAATTAATATTATACTAATTAATAATATACTAATTAATAATATACTAATTAATATTATACTAATTAATACTATACTTATTAATACTATACTAATTAATAATATACTAATTAATATTATAATAATTAATATTATACTAATTAATATTATACTAATTAATACTATACTAATTAATATTATACTAATTAATATTATACTACTTAATACTATACTAATTAATATTATACTAATTAATATTATACTAATTAATACTATACTAATTAATATTATAATAATTAATACTATAATAATTAATAATATCCTATTAATAGTATACTGATTAATATTATACAAGAGTATATACGAATAAATTCAGTTAGGACACAATAAAACTTTGTAATGTAAAGTATAATGTAGGCGAATAATGTTAAAATAATGTTTGAAAGATTTATATATTAATATAGGGGCAATACTAGTTTGAATTGAAAAACGCATGTAAATATACGGAATCAGTGTGAATGACTATTCGAAATTTACGTAGAAAAAGAGAATATTTCATGCACGAAAAAACGCACGAACCGCATTTACGCACATAGAATTAAAAACGGAGTTGATGTGACCTATTATATATGAAAATATAAAATAGATCAATATATACTGTATGAAATTGTATATAAACAAATGTTATACATATATATGCATTATTATGAGGAACCAGAAAATAGGTTTATAAAATATACATTAAACATTATGCATTATATATGATCACTATATATTATTATATATAACATATTATTTATAAAATATAATACATATAATCCAATATAAACATATTTATTATAAATTAATAAATAGAATTTTTAATCAAATTGAAATTTATATAACAATAGAATATAATATATTTCATATAGTAATATCAAATATTTATTATAATTATATAAATAGAATTTTTAATCAAATTGAAATTTGTAAAGTTATATAACAGATAATATATATAAAGTATATAGTATAATATCATATATAAGTTAATACACAAATATTTATTATAATTAAAAATAAATTGAATTTTTTATCAAATTGAAATTTATATAATTTGTAAATTTACATAACAATAGAATATAATATCTCATGTTAATATAATATATTTCATATTTTAATTTATATCTCACAAACAATATACAGATCAATACTATATGAAATTATATATGAACACATTTTTATCTTACACATGATCAGTATATATATATGCATTATTTAGAGTAACCAGAACATAGTTTTATAAAATTTACATTTATTAAACATTATTCAAATTTAATATTATAAAATATAATAAATATAAAGTATAATATCCAATATTTATTATAAATATACAAATTGAAATTTGTAAATTTATATAATATCTCATGTTAATATAATTTCTTTGATATTTTAATTTACAACTCATAAATAATATACAAATAGATCAATACTCATTATATGAAATTATATATGAACAAATGTTGATATTACATACAATCAGTATATATATATATGCATTATTATGAGGAATCAGAAAATTGGTTTATAAAATATACATTTATTAAATATTATTCATTATACTATATATATATATTTATATATAAGTTAGGGTATTAAAATAAAAAAATAATAAATATATAAATTAACTCTGCTTGTAAGAATACATGTGTTTTAATCAATGGGTCTACAATATAGCTATTTAATATTGTGACTTTAGTAATGCCAATGTAATTTTTTTAAATAGACAATGAAATTATTGTAATATATATATTTATATATATATATATTTATATATATATATATATATATATATATATATATATATATATGCATCCATATGAATAACTATATTTAATACATATTTATTTAAAATTTCTTTGACAAATTAAAGTATGTTCGCATGGGAACAACCTTTTTTACAAAATATAATGCTAATCACTGTGAAATAACTATTAATGAATAATAGTGTTTATTGTTAAGGGGATCCCGCACATAACACACAATTTGCTAATTTCGTGTATAAATAGATAGGAAAAACATAGGTCCACTAAAAAAAATAGAACTGATATTCTATTCATTCAATTGACCTACTTATTTTTGTAATGTATTCATAACATATACATGCATAGGAAAATAGAAAGTTATTTTTAATATTATTTTTTATTATATTATATATATCTAAATTAAAAATTATCGATACTAAAATGATGGTATTTCTATAGAAATTATCATTTTATACAATGAATTCTATACATTTTATTAATTATCTCTCTATTTTACTATTCACATAATTAAATTCTATATAAAGCAAAAAAAATTAATATTATACTTATATTAGTTTTTATGTTCTATATTTTTGAATGCACATACCTAGTGTGAAATGATTATTCTGAGAAAACAGTGTTTGAAGTTTTACAGCATAACAATTTAATATTGAATAGCATATTATATAGCATTATATTATCATCATAAAACACATTTTTATGCCATTTCTAGACTGAATTCATGTCTATTTTTTACAGATACTAAAAAACACTACAATAAGTATTATTATGTAATAAAAGAAATATAAAAAATAAATAAATTATCATCACTTTAAATGTGAGGGATCCCCTTAACTCATGTTTTATATAAACAGGTCAATCATAATAATTATTATATTTGTAATATTAATTTATATAATAAATATATTTTAAATAATAATATCAATTAAATAAAAACTCACCATTGTTGCATATTCCTCCTCAGATTGCAGTGAGTGCTCTATCTCTAGTAAATACCCAGTTGGCGCAACTGCAACAGACACTAGATATAATAGCCTCGTCTGTATTATTCTTTACCTTGTTCTGAGAATATATTGAATACAAATTAAATGATATATATATTATATTAATAGATATATATTAAATAATTCAAACACATTATTTTTCCTGTTGAATTATTCACTTTTATATAATTATTGTAACTAGTTATTAAAAATAAATGTATATAGGATACTCAAATTTTAATTATTCATTTATTTATATATATCTTGTTATTGTTATTGTTATTTTTATTTGGTGGAGTCCTTTCATCCCATCCAGGAACTTAGATGAAGTTTTTACTTATAACCATATATGGCTCTAATGTCCCTTCGAAGCCGCTCTCATGTTAAGGCATCCATGGTTTTAACGAGAGCCGATCATTTATTTATACACAATTATATAAGATCACTTCTAAATAATATTTTAAGACCCATTTTATAAAATTAATTAATGGTCCTGACGAGGCTCGAACCCGTGTCCTACTGCTTGTGTGTCTGACGCCTTAGCCACTGAGCCACACAGGCAGTTTATATATATATATATATATATATATAAATATATATATATATATATATATATATTACAATTATTATATATACAATATATACTCATAAACTATAAAGCAATATTACAACATCATTATAACATGAAATAAACTTTTCCAAAAATTAAAAAAGACTTATTATAAAGCAGTTATATATATATATATATATATATATATATATATATGCCAAATAAAGGTAATATATTTATTTCTAACCTTTAATAACCTTTTCCTGATATCCTAATTGATACTTTACTCCGTAAATCATCAATTGTACCTAAAAAATGTTTAAACAAAGTATATAATATATCTACTCTATAAAATAGTCTATTTAATTGTATATTATTTTTAATTTATATATATATATATATATATATATATATATATTGGTGTGTGTATGTATGAGAACATGGGGGTTATATAACTACTAGTGAGTCACTAGTATCAGTAATAACTGAAATATTATGATTTTAATGATTTTAACTACATGAGTCACTAGTATCAGTAATAACTGAAATATTATGATTTTAATGATTTTAACTACATTAAAAAAAAATAACTTATGGATAATAATATGGATCATTTAATATTCCAAACATAGAAACATTTTTAATATTTTAAATATCTTTATACTACTATTTGAACACACAAATACTACTAGTTATAAAATACTATTCATTATAATTTATTATTTAATATATATATACATATATATCAATAGATTTATTGTGAAATCATATTATTCATATAAACAGGTTATCTTCATTTATAATATTAATTTATATAGATATATGTGGAAACTCACTATTTTGCATATTCCCCATCGGACTGAAGAGATACATCTAGCTCCAGTAATTCCGCAGTTGACGCAACGTAGCCTCTAGATACAATAGCCTCGTCTTTATTGTTCTGTCTTGTTCTGAAATATATTTAATGCAAATTAAATGATATATATATATATATATATTAAATAATTCATTGATGATGAATGATAAATTTACCACTACGATTCATGAGTCATGGAACTAAAAGTTAGTTAGTAATAGTTAAATACCTATAATCCAGTGAATTTGATTCACTGATGGATTTAATTAAAAATAAGAATACAAATAATATATGTTACTTTCGATAACAATTACTTTTACTTAATGAAATATTAGATATAACTATTAAATTCTTTATAAAATTTGTATTTAATTAATAATTATTTTTATTTTTTTCAAATATAAATATACTCTTAAATCCAAATAAGAATATAACTAAAATATATAAAAATACAAATAGAGCATATCTGATTTTTATCATTATTAAATTACTAATTTATAAAATGTATTTTATCATATACAAATGTATAAATATGTATATTTTGTATTCAAATACAATTACAAATGATAAAAATCTGATTTTAATAATTATGAAAACTTATTTAATCACATATGCATGTTTAATATCTTATTCAAATATAGATACTCTAGAAAATACAAATATATTTCTGTTTAATAATTCAAATACAGAAAATCTGATTTTAGTAATTAATAAATTTAAATATAATAATGTATATGATTAAATACAAATAATATTTGATATATTAATATAATCTTATTCAAATATAAATACAATAGAAAATACATATTTACTAAAAATTTAAATAAATGTCTGATTAATGATTCATATATTATATAATTATACTAAATCTGATTTTTATATTTATGATCATTTATTTATGTTAAAATATATAAGTCATTTCTAACTATAAATACACACAAATAGAAATACATTTATGATTATCAATATCAATCATTTTTTATAACATTAAAATTTATATATATATAATAAAGATTTGTTAATTTAATTAAAAAATATCCATTATTCAATGAGTTATAATCTAATATGTATTATAAATTAATTAAAACATGCATAATTCCTATCTACACCATGTACAAATTTTACCATTTTTTTTGCACATTTTTGATCATAACTTTTTTTTTAATAAAAAATTAAAAAAAACTAAGATATGACTTACATTATATAATTTGATAATCTTTCTAATGATACCAATTTTATTATAATAGCATCAATATATAAAATCTCATTCTCTTACCTATAATATATATTAAATGATAAAATGAATGATTTTTTAAGTTTTAAATTTTAATTACAATTATATATAATATATTTAATATTTGTTATAATATATTTATCTATATGAATATTAATATGCATAATTATATTTAATATATATCTAAAATTAAAATCAAGTTGTATGTCAAATTAAATAATTATTATTATAATAAGCACATGGGAAACACATTTTTTAGAAAATATAATATTAACCACTCGGTAATCATAATATTTTAATAATTTCGTACTCAGTAACATATGAATAATTTATACATTTACAAATATTAATTTTTAAATACCTAATAAACCGCGTATTTATGGAATAAATAGAATTAATATTAAAAAGTAAACAATATTTATTATATTCAAAATGGCTAAATGTCAAAGGGTTAATACCCGGGTCAATACAACAATTCAATATAGAGGATACTAATATCAAAGCCAGGGCTTTGGTATAAATCCGTATAAATAAATATGAACTCAATTCATAACATTTTAAAATAATGATTATTTATAACAAAATAATGTATTTTAATCACAAATCCAAATAAATGTGATATTTAATATCGAAAAATTCATTATAATTATTATAATGAATTTTTATAATATTATAATAATATCAGGTCCTTGATAATATGATAAATTTAATGTGAATCCAAGTATATAAATATGATTTCTATTTTATATAATGTGACTATATATTCACTTAACATATTTACAAATAAAATATTAATCATAATAACATAATAGGCCTATATATACCTAATTTTATAACTTAATCAAACTAACCTAAAATGAAACTTGAAATATTGTAATATGTATGACCTATAGGTTTAAATTATAATTTAATATACTTTGTATATATATATATATATATATATATATAATATGGTATAGTCTATATTATATATTATATAATATAATCCCAGCTAACAGTAAGAGAAACATAATAGCAGCATAACAGCATATGCTAGAGCCTCATATTTTTACATTGTGATATTATGCTGCCATTATACTGCTATTAAATGTATATTATGCTGCTATTAATTTGTCATGCTATTATGCTGCTGTTGTATTTCCATTTAAAGTATATTTTTATGCTGCTATTAATTTTAAAAGTATATTATTCTGCTATTATGCTGCTATTATTAGAATAGCAGCATAATAGCAGCATAATATTATGCTGCTATTAATTTAAAAGTATATTATTCTGCTATTATGCTGCTATTATTAGAATAGCATAATAGCAGCATAATATTAGAATAATGGCATCATAATAGCTGCATAATAGCATGACAAATTAATAGCAGCATAATATACATTTAATAGCAGCACAATAGCAGCATAATAGCACAAAGTAAACATGCGAGGCTCTAGCATATGATGTTATGCTGATATTATGCTGCTCTTACTGTTTGCTGGTATGTTATATCTATCTGTATTTATATGGTTATATCATCTCCCTGGTTATATATATATCAAGACCTATAGGTATTATAAGAGTTCCTATAACCTTTAACCGAGGTTATATGAGGTAGTGTATATATGCAGTGTAATACCCAAGCAAACAGTAATAGCATAATAATAGCAGCATAACAGCATATTTAATAGCTTCAAATGTTTACATTGTGCTATTATGCTGATATTATGTTGCCATTAAATGTATATTATGCTGCTATTAATTTGTCATGCTATTATGCTGCTGTGTATTGCTATTTAAAGTATATTATTATTCTGCTATTAATTTTAAAAGTATATTATGATGCTATTATCATAATAATTATGTTGCTATTCTAATAATAGCAATATAATAACAGCATAATATACTTTGATAAAAAGTAATATCAGTAACGTGATTTAAAAACTTAAGTAGAACTTAAGTTGATCATCATGATGTAAGTCGTACTTAAGTCAACTCAGTGTTTACCTCCTGCACGATAAAAATATCAATAGGTTTTTACTATTAATAGTTAATTAACTGCAACAGGAAACATTACCTACGACGTAATATCATAGATCTAGAGAGAAATGTCTCTCTAATTTAATGAATATCTCCCCTATCCCATGTTATCCCCTTTTATCATATATGTATAGTTTACACTATAAACTATAAATCTATGCCTTTTATCCATCGAGTTGGTGTGAAACCATTTTTAAAGGGGATCCCTATAATGATAGAGTCTATATCTCGAGATATATATAGACTATAGACTCTATCATTATGATAATCATAGACTCTATATCATATATAGTCTATGATAGAGTCTATATTTCATAGAGTATATGGTTAAGATCCACGTAGGATTATTATAATACTTAATTAAATGATTATATTTAATATAGTCATAGATTTATAGTTTACTGTAAACTATAAATCTATGAATATAGTATATATAATATAATATTATTATAATAATTATATTATATTAAATATAATATTATAATAAATTATTAAATAATAGGTTTATAATTATAATAATTATATTGGATTTTACCCAATTTAGGAATACTTTTAGCACACACAATATAGTTAATAGTAACGTCAGGTGAATAGATAATAGGGGAGATTAACCTTCTTATTTTCAGATGCACCTAAATCTTATCATCATTAGTTTTATATTATTATATAGAATAAATAAATAATTACTTACCTACTTATGTATTTATATATTTATTATAAAATAGCTTTATAGCCCATGGGCAATTGCAATTGTCAAAGCGTGGTATTCTTATGACGACGGTCAGAGGTTCGAATCCAGGTCAAGGCAAATATTTTTATTTTAAAAATTATAATATTTTCATCTTTTATAATAATTAAAAAATAATAATAATGCAATTAAACTTTATAGAATTGATTCTATTATTATTTAAGTGTCTAAACTATATTATTATTAGTATTATATATATATATATATATATATATATATATATATATATAATATTATATTTATTACTTTACTTATTAGTATTATATATATATATATATATATATATATATATATATATATAACCATATGGCTGAATATGTGAATTATTTACTAGTTTATTTTATTATTATATATATATATATATACTAATAATTAAAGTAAAATATATATATATATATATAATATATATATATAACCTATAACTATATTCAGCCGTATGGTAATAGGCTATAACCTATAAATATATTCAGCCATATGGTAATAGGCTGTTTTACAGTATAAGGTAATAGGCTATAACCTATAACCATATTCATCCGTATGGTAATAGGCTATAACCTATAACCATATTCAGCTGTATGGTAATAGGCTATAACCTATAACCATATTCAGCCGTATGGTAATAGGTGGTGTTTACAGTGTTCAGTAATAGTCAGCAACCTCATTCCACTAATGGTAATAGGTCACCAACCTATTTCTATTTTATACGCCATAGGTAATAGGCAACAACCTATTACATATATTTAAGACATATGATAGGTTAAAATGGAATTATTTTTTACAGTGTACTCAATATCGTCAGTATATCTATAAATAATGTAATCTTTAATATCTTACGTAATTGGTCAATATTTAGATACGCCTACAAATATGTATTATATATAATATTATATGCTATAATATATTATATCATATTATATAAACATATAGCATATTGTATATTATACACTACTTGTATATCAGTATTAATACTATATTCTATTTATGTTAAATACAATTAATTATAATATTATAGTTTTATAATACTAAAGTACCCAAGAGATATACAGTTTGTACTCAGTTGTTGATACATAGTTTTTATCATATACAAATATCAAAACATTAACATAAGTAAAAAGTAGGAAAGTAACAATGAACTATATAATCCGTATACGGATGACTATAGTCATATATTATTGTGTCAGTAGTGTATAGTACCCTTAATTACTGGCGTCACTATTACGTACTAACACCTATGACTCATTGTGTAGGTATACATTTATATTCAATTTATATCTCAATATCATGTTATCCATTATAAGTAATACTATATATAGTTAAATATATTGTATTAAAGTACAATATGGTACGGTAATACTATAAACTATTATAATATAATAGTTTATAATAATATGATATACAAATACATTGCATGGATCAACTCTCTTTATCGAGTACAATCGGTGGTGCATTGCATCACCATATGAAGGTATTAGCTCAATTGTAATTAACAATTCTTAGAGTAGATATTGGTCATAATATCAATAGTATCAAAGGTATGGGCGTAACTTGCTAACATGTCGCATCATGAATTGTTACGTCATTAGTTTCCATTAGGTTTTTTTATTTTTTCTATATCCTATGTTATATTTAATAAAGTAATTCATTATTATACAATATGTCTAAATATCATCATACTATCTATTATACATCATTGTATTTCGAATATGTAAAATAATAGTATACTATAGTATGCATATATACATACATGCAAATATTTAAAAATAAGATATAACTATATAACAAAAACTATCAAAAACATAAATAATAAAATAGACAAATATTCTTATAAATATAAAGATCGTGAATCAAATAAGCCGATCCATGATCGCTGATCAATTATCGCGATCCTGCATATCACTGACTATATATAGTTACTCTATTATACATTATGTATACTATATAGGTTAAGTATAGCCTATACTTTATAGTTAAGTATAATATATATATATATATATATATATATATATATATATATATATATATATATATATATATATATATATATAGGGATAGTATACTATACTATATATTATATACTCTACTATACTATAATATACTATATATATTTAAGTAATACTTTTTAATATATTCTTTGATTGAATTGAGATGGGTGCGTAAACAATTAGTTAGTAAATATTAATAATATTAATATTATTTAATAAACATGTAATTAAACATTTTTTGTTATTATATTATATGCATATATTATATTATTACATACAATTAATTATAAATAAACTAATGCGTTATACATCATTAGAAATACGCCCATATCGCTCATATCGACAATACGCCTATATCGACATTTTTGGAGCTTACATAACCATGTCGATGTAAGCGGCTTTCACTGTATATATATAAACTAAAAACACTTTATATAGGGGAAAGTCTCCGATTACCGACACCTATATGATTATTTGTAATAACTTATTCAATATTAAATTTATTTATTTTAAATTTTGTAAATACGGTAATATTATGGCAATGAATAATGTGGCTATTTTAAATTTTTTATATAATTATATTTACAAGAATAAACAGGGAGGTCGGTAATCGGATACCTGTTCCTAATACCGACCCTCTTCTCCTATTACCGACCTCCTAAAATAATCGTGGTATAAATAATGTTAGTATTATAATATCCAATCAACATGGTAGATATTCATAAATATAATCAATTATAACAATCACGCAATTATTTTTTATTGAATTTTTGTTTTAATAGTAATATTAAATTTTAATTTAAACTACATGTATATAGTAATTATATTAAAATAGTGTATATTATTATTAATATTTAGTTATTTATCAGTATGTATATAATCGAATGGAATCATGAATCCTTAATCTATATCAATGTTACAAGAAACTTATGACATATTTTAAAGTAAAATACTGATCTATTTTGATTGGATATTATAAATCACATGTGGTCGGTATTTGGGTACTTTAGGACGTCGGTATTAGGAAAATCATATGGGTTGCTATAATTAATATATTTTGGTCAATAGTTATTCAAATTTAATAATTTTTATAATACTTTTAAAAATGTTATTGATCTACAATATTATGCTAGGTATTAAGTTTTCTTTTAATTAATAAAGTATTTACAATGATTTAACAAAAGTTATTATTCAAATATTTAAAAAGTAAAAACAGAATATTACATTTTATCAAATAACAATTGTAGGATTGGATATTTTGTAAAACAATATAATTATTCATATTTATCATTACATTGATAACAGTTCATATATATATATATATATATATATATAATTTTTTGATATCTCTTATAGTTACTGAGATACGAGAGGGGTCGGTATATCGAATAATATAATTATATATTAGGAGGTGGTATGTAATCGGAAACTTTCCCTTATATATGTATGCTATTATAGGTTATTATAAATAAATGGATATATACTATAGTATATATAAGTATATATATTATATACTCGTAATATTTATTTAATAATATGTATTATAAATATTATTTGTTTGTGTAATTACATACATTATTCAACATAGTATTTTTATTACTTTCCTAATTCTAATAATTTATATATATACATATATGTTATAACATAAATAAAAATAACTAAATAATTACCATATAAGGTTATAAATTATATAAATAAAGTTATACATGTATACGTATATTGCAAATATACGTATATATAAATATATTATTATTATTATATATATATATATATATATATATATATATATATTTATATATATATATATATATATAATATATAATATATGATAAAGTAGTAGTTATATATATAACTCTATAATAATGGTAAGACTATTAAGCTTATATGTATTATGTATGCTATAGAAGTACTTTGTTTTTATAAGATATTATAATATCATTCAATA
Organism: Osedax fenrisi; assembly: GCA_964019155.1. NCBI lineage: Eukaryota > Metazoa > Annelida > Polychaeta > Sabellida > Siboglinidae > Osedax > Osedax fenrisi. The sequence continues at coordinate 5,850,604 of OZ025243.1, forward strand.
GAATAATATATATATATATAACTATTTATATATATATATATATAGTTGTTGACTACTATTAATTAATAATATTATTAATAAGTAATTAATAACATAATACAACCTCACTGTGTAGCTAGTAGCTACCGATACCCCTCAAGAAATATGTAGCAATATGCGTATGACTAGTTAAATAATAAATCATAATTATGATATATCCTTATGTAAACAATACTAACGAATTTATTCACATTTTTCCTATTATTTATCATAATTTATATATCTCATCTGCTAAAATTTATGACACAATTACTAATGTTATTTTATCGTATGCGTTATATCACTATAGTTAGTATCTTATCATAACCAGAAAACAAATGTTTTTTATGAATCTGTTTATTTGAAATTATATTTTTTACAAGTTCGGTATGATATATAATATATATTATATATATATATATATATATATATATATACATTATTTATTCATATATATTTTAGTATAATATATAATAATATATATGATATTATAATATCATTCTAAATAATATCATATCTATAGATACACATTTATATATATATATATATATATATATATATATATATATATATATATATATATATATATATATATATTAGATACTCATAACAATATAATACAAATATGACAAATAATATACATATTCTTAATAATCAGAGATTGCATATAAAGAAGACAAGTTACCCCGGGAAGATACCCTGATTAGACCGATACCTCTAAGAAGTAAGTTATGTTAATATGTCATCGTCATATAAGTATATATATATATATATATATATATATATATATACTCTCACTTATATATATATATATATAGTATATATTATATACCCATTAAATAAAAAAAATGGGCATTATAATATGATAGATCGTATACCCTATATATAGTATACTATAAATGCTATTATAGTATATATATATATATGCTATTGCATAGTATATATTTATATACTAATAACGTGGAAAACAACAATACATAACATGACACACGTACAGAGGTGACCAGGTTTAACTTCAGATGTCTGGCGGAATCCTCATTATCGGAACACCAGCCTACCTCCACTCTGATAGAACTTCGTCGCAGATATAGTAGCAACTACTACTACTACAGTATCAGGTACTGCCTCCATTACATCGTAAACATAACAGTAGCCACTACTACCACAGTATCAGGTACTGCCTCCATTACATCGCATACATAACAGTAGCCACTACTACTACAGTATCAGGTACTGCTACCATTACCTCGTACATAACATACACTTTAAGTTATAATCTATATGTTTGTGTTTATATTTAATTTAACAACTGACGGAGATTGTATTAATTTGGTATGTTATGAACTCTATTTTTGAAGAAATACATTACGTTTTATAATATCTATATCACACAATAAATATGTACATAGTATAAATAATATATACAGTATACCAGTTATATTATAGAATACTATATGGTACTATTATTATATATATATATATAGTTACTTGTTGAGTATGATAAAATACAACATGGAGGTTATATAAATAAAAAAATTCCTTTAGGCACTAAATAAATATTTGCATAGAGATAAGAATACAAAATAAACTTCCCAAGTTCTGATTATTCTAATATAACTCGTGTATATATATATATATATATATATATATATATATATATATATATATATATATATATATAAATAAACAATGACATCGTCGAATAACCTTCAAATAACTTCAATGTATTTGTACATTCGTAGTATTGTGTACTCTCAATTTAATGTAATATATTTATATATATATATGAACATATGTTCACTTTATTACTCGAATATATTCATTATTTTATTGTATACAAATTATGTTTTAATTATCATTAATATATATATATATACTATAGTGGTGATGTATGAATAAGCATATACTCATAGTGTATATATGTTTGTATATAAAGTATACATTCACAAACGTATTCATATATATATATATATATATTATCATTATTAGGTTTGATATAAAAATATATTTATATTAAAAAATAATATATTATTAAATTCATTAATTAATAAATGAATAATAATAATAATGATACTGATATTAAATTTTATTATACAAATATTATCATAACATCACAATATGAATTATTCAAGGTATCTACACTCTAGGCATTACAATGAAAACTTGTTCTTTTATAATCAAATGTACACAGGTTAATATGAGTTTAGTTATGTAATATAAAATACTGAGTGCATTATTATTTTCACCAATTAATACCCATATGCATTCACCTCATCTTCTTCCTTCCAGCACCCCTATTCTCCATTCCTCACAAATACATACTCTGGCCATTAATTATATTGATTCTGAACTATGGAAATCACTCCTAGCCTCTATAGAATTAATTAAGGGTCAGATTATTTATTTTTAAGGGATGGAGAATAGGGGTGCGGGAGGAAAAGATGAGATGAATGCATATGGTTATTGATGTGTGAAATTAATAATAGGTGGATATTATATATTAGATCCATAATACATTCAATAAATATGTCCAACGATTAATCATTATTATTTTATGTATTAATTTCCTTCCGGTTTATTACATTTTATTATTTTATATGGTATTTATTGTATTACCTGCTTTTATTAATTGTATTTCTATATATATAAACACATTTGAAACACAATTGTTTTTTTCGAGAACAAAATTAATTTTAATGTTGTTATTAATGTAAAATTATAATACTTCACATATTATTTTTTATGTGGTGTTTAAATTATGTTCATTACATCATTAATTTTGTTTATATTATATTATTTGTACCTGTATATTCATATTGTTTATATTCATATATTATATTTGAAACTTGATTTACTCAGAATAATTATTTGTGACCAATCATGCTGACATAACTAGTATTAACTTTTGTATAATTGAATATTTTTCTTCATTTTTTCAATATAACTAGATGAAACCTGTAGGATAAAAGTATTTGTCAAAATTAAAAAATATTTATTTAACAAATTTTAAATAGCAATTTAGTTGGAAAATTAACATTTGTTATCAGATATTTCAATTATTTTGTTTAGAAACGTATAACATAAAGATGTGTAAATATTTATAAATTTCAACATATAATATAAAAATATGGAATATTATTAATAGATTAAAAAAAAAAAAAAAAGTGAATATTTTTTGAGTTAATAGATTTCTAAAAATAGCATTTTTTCGTATCTTTTACATGTAAACCAAACCATTGTATCGCTTCCCCTTAAATATATTTATTTATAACTAAACTTTAAATCATAAACCGTCAATAAATATATATTATATACATAAGTGTGTATATACGTATATATTAACAACTAAATATTCACGATGTAGATCCCAAGATAAATACCTTAGCAACACCTTCCCGCATCACCTTACATACGCCGATAAGTAGGCGAGTAAATGGTCGAAGGCCATCAACCTTGACTTCTAGGTCATGGGCTCAAAGAGTAAAACGTCGTTACGTGTGCGGTTATTGCCGTCGCGAGTTCTCTAAGAGCTATAACCTACGTATACATGTACGTACACATACCAACGAGAGGCCCTACCCGTGCGAGGCTTGCCCCAAAACATTTCGCAGGAAAGATCATCTCAGAGATCACAGGTAAATAGTTTAATTTAAATTAAATACATAATAATGTATACTATATAGTATGGATTATAGATACTTATCCATTTTGTAATAGTTCTATCGAGATTTGTCAATATACAATAGTATTCTCTCATTGTACAATTGACACGTGTCTTGAACAAATTAGAATAAGTGTATTTGTTTAATGAACTTTAAATGTAAAATGTATTAATCAATAAAAACATGTTGACTATTACTAATTAACCATATTACCTACATTAGTTTAACGCCACTATTAATACAATAACGATATACAGGTACACACACTTGAAGATTAAACCGTATAGGTGTTCCAGTTGTCCCAAGAGTTTCTGTCAACAACGAACCCTAACTCAACATTCCATAGTCTGCAATAGAAATACTAACTGATACACCATATCCAACTGCGAACATATCATTTATTTATATTAATTATTATATTACATGAATTCTAGTCAATTATATGCATATTCTATATTAGTATATATTATTATTACAACGAAACATGTTTCTCTGCGGAGACAATATTTTCATTAATCATATGATGGAGAACATGTAATTTTACCATTAATAGTATTTTAATAATACACATATATTAATATTATATACCACTATTTATTTTTGTTTACATTAATACAATTGTTACATTTGTTATATATATATGTAATTTAATATAAATAAACTGATACAATTAAATACAATAATGTAGTTTACCCATAAATTGTACTTTTAACTATATAAATTCATAATAAATGCATATTATATTTATATTCTATACTATTGTATACCATACATTAATTTATATACAACAAATATGTATGTTTATACAATACATTTATATAATTAATTGTTATATTTATTATATTTATGATTGTTGTTAATACTATTTATATAGTATTTATTATTATTATTATTATTATTATTATTATTATTATTATTATTATTATTATTATTATTATTATTATTATTATTATTATTATTATTATTATTATTATTATTATTATTATTATTATTATTATTATTATTATTATTATTATTATTATTATTATTATTATTATTATTATTATTATTATTATTTAATTGAATTGAATTGAATTAATTTTATTACGAATTATATTCATATAATATGAATAGGAAATAAATATTAGATTAGATTAACTTTAAGTTTAATGATTCTATAGAATATATATATATATATATATATATATATATATATATATATATGACAAATATATATATATATATACTGCCTGTGTGGCTCAGTGGCTAAGGCGTCAGACACACAATTGCTTAAGCAGTAGGACACGGGTTCGACCCTCGTCCGGACCATTAATTAATTTTATAAAATGGGTCTTAAAATATTATTTAGAAGTGCACTTCTAAGATCATGATCTTATATAATTGTGTATAAATAAATGATCGGCTCTCGTTAAAACCATGGATGCCTTAACATGAGAGCGGCTTCGAAGGGACATTAGAGCCATATATGGTTATAAGTGAAAACTTCATCTAAGTTCCTGGATGGGATGAAAGGACTCCACCAAATAAAAATAACAAATAACAAATATATATATATATATATATATATATATATATATATATATATATATATATATATATAGTCTATATAGTCTATATAAATTATATATAAATACATAATTTAAAGACAGGAAAAGATAATATATTAGATAATTATATATAATAATCTAATTCGTAAATAATTAAATATATTTATAAGAAATATTATATTTTATATAAATTTTACATAAATAGTATTTGAAATAAAATGTAGATTAATAACTTAACAATATACATATTTGGATAATTAAAATATCTATAGGTAATCATTATATATAATGAAATATGTAACTATAATCCACATAGTGTGTATAATAACTTATATTTGGTTATAACCAATAAGTATAGTAATAATAATATGATTATATTCGTACATATATGCAGATGCCATGGCATATATATGTGTGCGTAGAATAAATTGATGACATATGGGTCTGCTTTTTAATTTATTTTGTTTGTTACCTTCTGGTATTTTAACCGATTCTAGAATTTGTTTATTCTGAGTTCAAATATATAACCCATTTAGCTGTACCACGTCACGATTTTGTATTCTAACTTACATTAATTATGTAAATATAAGAAATTTAATTTGATTAAATATAGGTAATTTGTTATTATAAATATCGAATAAAATTACGGTAACTATAAAACGTTTAGTACCCTCTGAGTCCCAGCCGATTTAAATAAAATGTGAAAATAATGTATATTTAAAAAAAGTTTACACAGCTTTTTACAAAATTATTATTCGTATTAAAATATTGATAACTATATATTACAAGTTATATTTTTTTTAAAGTATATAATAAATTATATAAATCATTAAAAAGTGGAATTTAATAATTATTCGTAGTATTTATATACTTAATTAATTATATCAATTGTAATTAATTTTTACATCAAAATGATATTATATTTCAATCAGTAAATACTCCATAAAATATTATAATATACATATTGATTCTTATAGATAATATATTTATAACATTCTACTTAATACTAAACTGAAAAAATATTATTTATTAATTAATTATTATATTAATTAATATATTTATTTATTTAAAATTAATCAAGTAGTATCATATTAAATTTTATAAATACTCAAAATCTAAGATATAAAGACATATTTAAAAAAAATATCACCGTTTTGGATTATTACATATATAATAAATTGTATTAATATAATTAAAATACTAAGTTTTATTAATATTCGTTTATAACCAATTGGTTATAAACGTTTAAACGAACAATCATTAAATTATAAAACTAATGGTCGATTAATGTCCTTTAGGATTCAGATAGTTACATTTATTATTTGTTTTAACTTTATATTATTCTTTGGTTATTTAAATAAATATTCTATCGATTAAAAAATAACAAAATATATATACACCTATATACACCATATTTCCCTATATATAGGGACTATATGCAAAAATATAGTTATGTATTCTTTTTTATAATAGTACACATTATTATTATATATGAATATAAATTTAATTATTAATATATATATATATATATATATATATATATATATATATTATACTAGGATTAGTTTAACGTATCATATATTTTTATTACACTGGTAAACTAATACTGTATTATCAGTTAAGAAACTATGATAACAAAATGACGCATACCAGTGTAATAATCATATATGATAAGTAGAAGTATTGCTCGTATAATATATATTATTAGTAATAATGAATCATTACATATATCAACATATATAATCATAATATGTGCTATTATAATAAATAAAAAACATTTATATAGGTGTGCATATATAACCAACGATTTTTTTTAATTTAATGATTTTGATATATTAAATATGAAACATCATCATAATGTGAAACAGAAAAACACGAATAGTATACAGTTTGTATATAAATAATGTGATTATATGAGAAACAATGTATGTTAATAATAACATCCGAGATTAAAGTGAAGGATATTGTATCTATAAGCTACACAGCTTCTATATTCACCCTAGAATTGCCTAAATCTGATAATAATAATAATAATATCCCTGGCGATAGTAACACCACACATATATATATATATATATATATATATATATATATATATGGTATTCAATCATTAAGGATATACTTCACACATACATATATATATAATTATAATATTTATTTATTGAATCACACATATAATAATAGCGGATACAAATGGACCCCTCAAGAAGTCATATACTTGTACATGGTATAAATAACTGCGAGGAGCCCCGGACAATACAAAACAAATAGTAACATTGTTTTTCTTGTGTTTTGATTTATCGTTTATTAAGTTCTTGATAAAAACAAGAGAAAAACAATAACTGCCTGGAGTCAACCCGGGACCTCTGGTTTACTAGCTTTTTGGGGTCCCACTGAGCCATCCACCCAGACTAATATTTATGATATATATATATATATTTATATATATATATATATATATATATATATATATATTTATATACGTATACGTAATAACTTCATATGATTAATGATTAATTATTGATGAATACGGATGAATCATGATATATAATACGCCTTCAATTTCATTGCAGGATAATTATCTATAAGTATACTTTCACATATATGTGAAATTATTCGCCCTATAATTGGTTTCTATAACTTGAATAATACAAAAGTATGATTAATACATAATTACAACATACAAATAATAGTAATTGTAATTATAATTACTCATTATGTAATTTAAATATTGTTAAGAAAACTCTGAATAATTTAAGTTGTCTAGTATTCTTAAGGTGGAAGAATCTACTTATGTGTTATTAACAACATTTATTGAAACTGTAGACACTAATCAATGATAACTCACCCTATCAACTATTCGGTCATTTAAATTTCCTAAATTCATCAACAAACTTGATTCGAAATGTAAGAAATTCTATAAAAATAGATATAAACCAAATATAAGAGCTAAATGGAGGCTATGTCAAACAAAGTTACCTGAATCCATATCAATTTACATCCATTACATTGAAGCTAAAGCACTGTCAAACAATAACCTTAAATCATTTTATTCCTATGTTAATAGATCTATTTTGTGTCGACACATATCTACTCATAGCAATATGCCTCCACTAATGTCAAATGATAATAAATTGTATGGTAAAATCCCAATAAGTATACTTGTATATACTTATATAATTATACTAAATATATATATATATATATATATATATATATATATATAGTATACCACCAGACGGACTACCAAAGGGTATCCTAAAATATTTATCATATGAGTTAAGTATTCCTCTATCTTTAATATTCAATCGTTGACTAACTAACCAATACTGCTAAAAAGTGTGGAAACAGAGTATAATTACTCCTGTCTTCAAAAAATGTAATACATCTGTACCATCGAACTATAGAGCCACAAGTATTCTACCCTACACACTAATTATTTTCGAAAAGATTTTTTGTAGATACTTGGTTCACTTTCTCATAGAAAATAGATACATATCACAATGCCAATACGGGTTTCTAGCGGGAAAATCAACCACTCTGCAGTTGATCCAATACTATAGGAATCTAGCCCGAGTCATGGATAACAATTATAATGTGCACACTACATACATCGATTTAGCAAAGGCATTCGATACAGTATCGCATTCTAAGCTATTATCTAAGATTGAAGCTCTAGAGATAACCGGTAATATACTACACTGGATACTATCATACCTTCATAATATACATCAATGTATTAACGTTAATATGAATGTATCTGATAATATTATGGTAATATCAGGGGTACCACAATGTTCATGTTTAGGACCAATTTTATTTATAATCTACATAAATGACCTTCCCTGTATCTTCTCACCTGAGATCATATGTATCTTTTTTTGCAGATGATGCCAAACTTTCTCTTATCCATAAATATGAATTTGAAATGGACTATATACATTATGCACTAACCAAATTAAATGATTGGTCAACATTATCAGGTCTAAATTTAGCAACCAACAAATACTCTGTAATGTTTAGTAAATATCCTCATATTCGATTTACGGTATTCAATTAGGCTATTCTGATACGTACACCGATCTATGTGTAATCATAATTTATCTTTTAACGTTCATATTGATAATATTATACGTAAAGCATACAGAATGATTAATATAATATTTCGAGTATTTAGATGTAACAAACATATACCATTGACACTAGCGTATATATGTTATGTAAGACCTGTCCTTTGAATACGCTTCCAATATCTGGAATCCATTCATTCCATTCATATCAAATGGTAATTCCGCTAAACTCGAATTGGTTCAGAGATTATTTACTCTAAACCTTTTCTTTAGGTGCAATTTAGGTTCATTAGAATACATTGACAGATTATTATTTTAAATACTAAAATCACTTTCTTCACGTAGGCATGTTGCTGATATGGTGCTGACATATAAAATAGTCAAAGGTCTTGTTGATGTAGATGTACATGATTTATTGTGGAATTACACGAATCATCTTAGATGGCCTTCGGTGAAAATAAGAAGAGACATCTCAAAGAATAACCGATCACACAACTTCTTCAGAAATTGGGTATCGGTTACATGGAACAATCTGCCTTCTCATCTAACCAAAATGAAGTCTCTTCCATTATTTAAATCGGGTTGTTCTGCCATATTGTCTGGTAGCTGATTAGCATGTTCATTCTACCTTGATCATTTATTTATATATTTTATTTATTACCTAATTTATTTTTGTCCTCGTATGTTATGTTAGGACAGTGGGGTTGTGACGGGTGTCGGGGAGTAGGGATGCCAGCGTCGAATCTACTGGTTACATTTTCCACCCCATGAAATAGGAAATGATTCACCTTTTCATTAAAGCTGAAATCTGTCGCTGCCCTGTTGGTATATCATTAACATATATGGCATAGATAAATCAATAATGTTAATAGTATTAACTTAATACATTTATTTATTTTAGTTTTGTCTCCTGTTTTATGTCATTTTGAATATTAATTTTCTATATTCAATAAATTATATTATTATTATTATATTATTAAATACATAAATAACATACATATTTATATATATATATATATATATATATATATATATATATATATATTTAATGATTGGGAATTAAATGTGTACTACAAAAATAGCATACATTAATAATCACACAAATATGACTAATTTAAAAATAAAACATATATATATATTTAAGTATAATATATATATATATATATATTTATAAACAGATATGAGTACATCTAAATTATACATTAACATATATACATATGCTATATATATAGACATGGAGTATTAAGGTATGTAATCTTCTATAGTAATCCATGTAGTTTTAACCCTTTATCTATATATATATATATATATATATATACAAATTAATATACAATATGTCAAAATAGTCTGTTGTATCATCTTTTCTATCAATTATATATATATATATATATTATAACATTATTATTATTACGTAACATGTTTATTAGTGACTAGACTTCCGTAGCTCTAAGTTTCACATATAAATCATCAACGCATGCGTATTGAGATTAAATTGTGGTTCTACTCTGATCGGTTCCCACATATAAAGTAAACATACTGCTATAGCATACTGTATACAGTATACTGCTACCGTAATCTCCGCACTATAGTGTGTACACTGTACATGTGTGTGATAGGGAGCAATTTATATAACGTAATTCACATCATTTAGTAAGATAAACGAATGCTTTATCATATTGTGTAAACATAGCCGGTATCATTGATAAAGACACGGTGGAGTATATATATATATGTTGTCTCCGGAAAACGGAGAATGATAGTTCTCGACAGGTTATAGATTTATTGAATGGAAACTGGACGTGGATGGGGAATGTGGTGTGGTTCGTGGATGGACGTGGATGGGGGTGGGGTGTGGTTCGAGGATGGGGTAGATAGGGAAGGGGTGCGTTCGTGGATGGGGGTATATGGGGAATGGAGGATGGACGTATTGGACGAATCGCGAATGGAGGAAACCTCAAACTAAAACAAATATGAATACATATTAAACATCATAATATCAACAAGCATGATTAAATATGTATCAATCGAGAAGTTCTCACAATTAATATGATATGATTTACTAGCCTTTCAGTGTACGCTGTATGCACTAATAAACCATATCATACCGAACTTCTCGATAATAACGAAATCACGTGATGGGCGTAGTGGGCGTATCTCTAATTAGATAACTAGATTAAACTAGTTAATCTAATTATAAACTACGCTCTCTTTTACAATTTACAAAACAGAAATCAAATTATATAAAAAACAAATAACAAAATATATTTAATCAACATTCATCCAAATTACATAACATTTACATTCGTTCAAGGCACGTCAACTAATTGAAATTTACAAAACAGAAATCAAATTATATAAAAAACACAAATCACAAAATATATTAATTTAACATTTATCTAAATTACATAACACATGTATACTTCATGCACAACATATTTATAAATACCTACACACAGTTATACACGTAGTTGCAATACTACATATATATATATATATATATATATATATATATATATATATATATATATATATGGTATGCATAATATATAATATTCCAGGACCATACATCAAGTACACTGTTAAAAAATAGGGCACATCCAATTTAAATTATAGGATACATGTACACAATCTGCAGATCGTTCTTCGGGTACACGACTTTTAAACTAACTAGGGTACAATATATATATATATATATATATATATATATTGTTAGGGTACATATATGTTAAATATTGGGGTGCATGCTTGTTATATGAACTAGGGTAAACTCTATATATTTCTCACTTTGTTTACATAGCAACCAATATATAGTTGTGGTAATAACTGCTTAGCTTTTAAATATCTTTTAATTGTATTATTATTATAAAGATAAGTACGTATTCATTTATTTTTTATATTATCTATTATATTAATATATATTAAATATTAATATCCAACTTATTTGAAATACATAATAGTTGTCTTTAAATTATAATCATATCTTATTTAGATATAATTATATTTAGTATTTGTTTACATTTTATTATAACAAAATAAAAATCCTAAAAAATAAATAATAATCACAAAGATAATAGAATTATAAATTCGATAAATTAATTAAATTCAAATATATATTACATACTGTTTATGTATATTCATACTTAGCTACATTATTTACTATTTATAAAATTAATTAACTAGTAGTTTATAATAATATTATAACTGATATTCTCCCGTGGATCTCCCTTGGGAATTTGCTTTTGGTAGTCGGATCTACCAACCTTCATTTGAGGTTAGCTACCAACTTACACCTAGATAGTCTACTGCTGTATTTACTTACATACAGATCCATCAATTCTACCTCGGACGATACACTGCCTTACATCTCAGACAATCGGACCATCATTGCCCGGCTGCCACCAAGCATACCAGGGGCCTACTAAAGTCAACCGGTGCTTGTCAAGTCAACTCGTCATATAGCAAAACGGACTGAATACCAAACTTCTTCAAAAATATCCCTGTTACGACCAGTTTTTATACATTTATTATTATATTTATTATTATCTATTTCATTCAATTTAATCCCACAATCTCAAGTATACCATGTCCTCAAATTGTTCACATTGTAACCTTCCCGCATGCGAATATTATCTCAAATGTAAAACATGTCCATCTATTTTACATTATAATTGTTTATACCCCGCAGCTATTATTTCTAAATCCTGGTTTCATTCTAAAAACCCCCCTCCCGCTTATGCTATTGCTATATTTAATTCACCTAACTTCATCTTATCATGTTCCTCATGCCTAGCCTTAAATAAGTTTCCTTCGACTAATCATACAACTACTCCACCCATTACTATGCCATATTCACCTTCTACTTTAACTGACAAATCTATACATAATACTTGTTCCAAGGTAACGCCAAATATAACATCTGATATATATTCTTCTACTACGACTATTAATATCCAGCCCAAGCATAATGCTAATACCCAGCCCAATGATAATACTTCTAGAAACATTCCAAAGCTAATGGACTTAAAATTTTCCTCAAATCACACACCAACCCCTATATTATCTAGTTCAACTTCCTCAAAGTCTTCATCCATACGCTCCATAGATAATTCCCTCATACTAGTACTTGAACACCTTCTTCCTTATGAAGCTAACTATAATTTCATAGTATCATTAATTGACTATATAAAACTTCCACATTCTTATATTACTTCTGCCTCATTTCTTACCAGTACTGCTATATTACGTTTCACTAATATTTCTGCTCGTGATATATGTTTCTCCTCCCTTCTAAAAATCTCACCACATAGTAATTTTAAGCATATATTTATTCGTCATTATTTACCTGACTCTACTAGACTTCTTGGTAAGGTACTATATCATGCCCTAAAACAAAAACTCACGCCCATTTTGTATAAAGTATTTTTTAATAATCGTTCCCAAACATTTGAACTTAGGGATAAAAAAAATCCTCTTTCATATCCCCCTTTTCTCATCCCTGAATCTGATCTAACAAAATGGTTTGATTCTTTTGATCACTATAAGAAATCATTTATAAATAATTCTTCCTCTCAAGCCTGACTATCCTCTAATATAGCCTTGATCAATATTCGCTCCTTGAGATCAAATATATCCCTTCTGTTCCCATACCTTAAATTACAAAAATTTATTATAATCGCATTGACTGAGACCTGGATTTCTAATAATGACTCTGATATATTTGCCTCCATCTTGGACTTTGGATATACACTCTATCTCGCTCCACGACAAATGGGCCGTGGTGGTGGGGTAGGATTTATGATACGTAATGATTTTTACCTATCTCCATCCATTTCATTCCCCCCCTTTTCATATAGTGATTGTATTTCGCTGACCCTCAAGCTTCCTAACTTAACTCTACATCTTACCGTTATCTATCGTCCCCCAACACCTGAAACCAGTTTATTCTTTGATGAATTTCATGATTTTATCCATAAACTTCCTTCATCTTCAACCTATCTACCAATAGTTCTTGGTGACTTAAACTATCACTATAATTCTCCCATCTATCCCCATGGTGACTTTAAACTCCTAACTGAGTCTCTTTCCTTGTGCCAACATATATCATTTCCTACCCATTCTAGTGGCAATACACTTGATATGATATTTACACCCCTATCCAGTCCTCTTATTAGATGTATAAACCCTAACTCCTTTCAAAAAATTGAACTACTAACTGATCATTTTATTATTGAATTCTCTATAAATCTAAAATTCACAAATATTAAACGAAAACGTATTACATATAGAGATGTTAAGTCTATCGACCTACCAAGATTTGTAAACAATATCAAAACTGAGATATCTTCTTCAACTTCCCTCTGTCCGGTACTCCTAAACTCCACTCTCCTAAATATTATCAATATACATGCACCTACAAAAACTACATTAATTACCGACCGCCCTTTTTCTCCCTGGTTCTCCCACGAACTTTTCATCTTCAAGAAGAGTGTTCGAAAATTTGAGAAGAAATTTCTTAAAAATCCTTCTACTGAAACTAAATTAGCACTATCACTAGCTAGAAAAAATTACAAATCTACTATATCTCTTTCAAAATCTATCTATTATAACAAAAAGATAGCATTGATATCCTCCAATCCTCGCAAATTATTTAAAATAGCAAATAAAATTCTCTCTCCTCCAGATGAAAAAATCCTCCCCATTTTACCTAACACGTCAAATTTTCAACTGTATTCTCTTTTTGAAAAATTCTTTAACCATAAAATTGCAAGCATTAATAATATTATTTGCGCATCTACTCAACTCATACTCAATCCTACCATATATATTACCCATCATATTGACTCATTAAGTACATTCACTATTCCTTCACTGTATGAAGTAAATGACCTACTCATGAAATCTCACTGTACCTCCCCCACTGATCCCCTACCTTTATCATTATATCACAAACTTTCACCCTTATTTTCTCCTATTTTCTTGGATATTATTGCGAACTCACTAAACTCTGGCCAAGTTTCACCCTGTCTCAAGACTGCCATAATATCCCCTATTCTAAAAAAACAAAACTTAGACCCAAACTCATTTAGCAATTATCGCCCGATCTCCCACCTACCCTTATTAAGTAAAATATTAGAAAGAATTGTTTCCAAACAACTCATAGCCCATGTAAATAAAAATAATCTTTTCGACCCGTTTCAAAGCGCTTTTCGTAAGGGTCATTCAACCGAAACAGCTCTCCTACGTATTACTGACACTATATTATCTACCTTAAATAGCAACACGTGTTGCCAGCTAATCCTACTTGATCTATCATCTGCTTTTGATACCCTGGACCATAACATATTAATCTCGCGACTTACTTTAATGGGTATATCTGGCTTAGCATTAAAATGGTTTACTTCATATCTCACTAACAGGAATATCTCTATTATGATTGACAAATCTTACTCGCCTCTTTCTCCTCTTAACCACGGTATTCCCCAAGGATCTGTTCTAGGTCCATCCTTCTTTTCTATTTATATCCGCCCTATTGCTGATCTAATTAAGAAATTTCCAAATATCCACTACCATATTTTTGCTGATGATATCCAACTGTTTACCTTTTTCCCTATAAATTCTCATAATACCATTAACTCTGAATTAATCGAGTGTGCTAACTCCATAAGATTATGGCTCCTCTCCAATAAACTACTAATTAATTCCTCTAAGACTACTGTACTTAACATATCTACTTCTGAAACTTCCTTTCCAAACTTTACTCTAAATAACATGATTATTTCTCCTTCTCATTCCTCCAAAAACCTAGGATTAGTATTTGATGACAAATTATCATTTAAGAATCACATATCATCCATTACAAAATCATCCAACTTTCATCTCTTCAGAATTAAAAAAAAAAAAAAAAATACGGACATCACTTTCCAGAAACCTTACTAAAACTCTAATTAATGCTCTTGTACTTTCACGTATTGACTACTGTTCTTCCCTACTGAATTTACTTCCTGCTAAAGCTACTGCTCCACTTAATCGGATTATCCGTTCCTCAATACGTACTACTTACTGTTTAACTCGACTGGATCACTCTACTACAACATCTCATCAATCATCTCGTATGTGGCTACCATTCTCCCTCAGGTGTAAATTACGTATACTATCTATAATCCATAAATCAATATATTCTTTTACCCCTAGCTATATCTCTGATCTAATTAAAAAACGTACTATATTATCTTCTCTTCGTTACCAAAATGCTCCTCTACTTATCTCCCAGAACTCTAGTAAAACTTCCCTAAATTCTAGAGCTTTTAAAAATGCCGGTCCAACTCTATGGAATTCCCTCCCTCCTACCATTCGTTCTATTAGATCCCACAAAAGATTTATAAATCTTACTTCTTCTTTTCTCTCTACCCATAATCATTAAATCATCCAACTTATTATTTGTATCCGTGTTATATTAAATTTATATCATTATTAAATCGTTATTGTATTATTATTATCTTATTATTATATAACACTATACTATATCAATGCAGTCTGTAGTATATACAACTACACCATATCAATGCAGACTGTAGTATATAATAGTCCTTTATATTGTTTATTATTGTTTTTCCGTTGTATATTATTATCAAATTATTATCGTATTACTATTATTTTATTATTATTTTCTTCCCGCACGAGCGAAGGGGTCTACATGACCCTATTTTAGTGCTAATAAACTCAATATCATCATCATCATCATCATATTTATTAGGGACAAGCTATAGCATATTTAACATATATGTGAAATATGAGGGTATACGTGATTATTGTATGTACATATCATGCAATTCAATTATGGTACATGTCATACAATTGGATTAGGGTACACGGTATCATATACTCAGGGTACAACCAGCTAATATTCTTTAGGGTACAGTTTGATAATTTGTAGGGTACTGGTCGTATTTATTCAAATTGTACCCTAATTAGGGTACGACACTACAATTGGGGACACTACTTATACCCTAAAAAAGGCACTCACGGTACCCTAATATTTAACAGTGTGTTCAATTCGATGTTCAATACAATGTGATACGCCTGCGCAGTGTATGTTTACGTATAATATAGCCTTCTCGCAATACAACTATAGTTGTATACATCGTGCAGACTCTAGGTGTAGTGAGACGCCGCGGGCTGTATTCCGATGCCGACAAAAGCCGAGCCAAGACGCCACCGGTACTCGGTTATTGTCGGGGAGCGGCCATTAATCATCAGCATGTGCGTGTATTACTGCAGTACATTAGCTAGCTGCAGTTCTTTACACCCGCACACTGTGAGGCGCACCGATGGTGGCAATACTACTGAACTAGCGTATACGCTCTATAGACGTATACATATATAGATGTATACGTATATCCCCAACATAACAACATATATGTTGGTGAGATGCATAGATTTGTATTTCACCTAGTAAACTATACATCTATGGGGATATGCTACAGCTTTGGTATCTAAGTTAATCTTGTATTTTACCCTGACGAGAGATGGAACAACTAACTCACTATCAGAGAGCTGTCGACTTGTATACATTTTATAATTGAAAATATATTTTATTTTTTAGGGGGCGTTAACT
This sequence comes from Osedax fenrisi, assembly GCA_964019155.1. Taxonomy (NCBI): domain Eukaryota; kingdom Metazoa; phylum Annelida; class Polychaeta; order Sabellida; family Siboglinidae; genus Osedax; species Osedax fenrisi. The sequence goes on from OZ025243.1 coordinate 5,868,515, forward strand.
TTTCGACCGTTTAATATTCTATATAAGTGACATATAACCATTGATCGAACTGTATATATATATATATATATATATATATATATATATATATATATATATATATATATATATATATTATATAGTATATATATATATGTGTATATGACATGTGTATGTATACATATATGAATAAAGGAGCAGCTTGATAATTGTTTAATTTACGTATTATACACCTAACTTAAATGAAATACTAGTTATATAATCACATTCTATAATTCATATACTAGTTATCTTTATTTATCACATTAAATATATATAGAATATGTAATACTGCTATATGATATATGAAATAAAGATAGTGAAATAATTGCGATAACAAAATATGAATTACATGATAAAAACAAATATATATTATACATAATATATAACGTGATTCCGTTAAAAACTATTTTTTTACACACACATACAGGAACTCACATATGTAATTGCGTATAATTTATAAAACACATATACATACACACATATATATATATATATATATATATATATATATATACGAATAACGTTGCATGAATACCTTAGATAAATCGACTAGAAACGTATATCGGAGATATCTCGTGCACAAATTAACTGGCTTCATTATATCAGTAGATAGTTAATTACTATCACGTGACTTCATTTATGTAATGTGCCGTCTAGATTATGCAAACTAGATAGGTGAACTATATGTATTTAGGTCTACAGTAAGCCAGAGAAAAAATGTATAACATAATTGATTTAATTAAAATAGGTGCAAACTTTAATTCAGATTTCAAGCTCTAACTTTCGTCACAACCGCATATCAATACACCAATAGGTATACTATAATATAGTATACTATAGCATACTATATATGTGTAGGTGTGGTTAACTACTACTACTATTCAATGTAATTTATGAAAGCAGTTCGGTATTCCTTCATATTATATTTATTATTTAATATCCGAGATCACCTGATCTCTCACGAGTACGACCGAATATCATCTGATATATACTTGTATCGGAATATCTCTATATTTAGGTCCTTAAATAGGGGAAAGTCCCCGATTACCGACCTCCTCTCGTATCTCAGTAACTATAAGATATATCAAAAAATAATATATACATGAACTGTTATAATGTAATGAAAAATATGAATAAGTATTTTGTTTTAAAAAATATTTAATCCTACAATTGTTATTTGATAAAATGTAATATTCTGTTTTTACTATTTAAATATTTAAATATTAACTTTTATTAAATCATTGTAAATACTTCATTAATTAAAATAAAACTTAATTTTGTACATAATATTGTAGATCAATAAAATGTTTATAAATATTATAAAACTAATTTAATTTAAATAACTATTAACCAATATATCTTAATTATAGAAACCCATATGATTTTCCTATTACCGACCCCTAAATTACCCTAATACCGACCCCATGTGATTTATAATATCCATTCAAAATAGATCCGTATTTTACTTTAAAATATGTCGTAACTTGTGTATGTATCATTGGTATAGATTTAGGATTCATGATTCCAGTTGATTATATACATACTGATTAATAAATAAATATTAAATATAAATATACACTATTTTAATATAATTATTATAAAGTTTAAATTTAAATATAATATTACTATTAAAACATAAATTAAATAAAAAATAAATCACGTGCATGTTATAATTAATTATATTTATCTATATCTACTATTTTTATTGGATATTATAATACTACAATTAATTATACCATGATTATTTTAGGGGGTCGTTATAGGAGAAGGGGGTCGGTATTAGGCACATGTATCCGTTTACCGACCCCCCTGTTTATTCTTGTAAATATAATTTTATCAAAAATGTTAAATAGCCACATTATTCATTTCCATAATATTATCCTAATTACAAAATTTCAAATAAATATATTAATATTGAATAAGTGATTACAAATAATCATTTAGGGGTCGGTAATCGGATACTTTCCCTTATACCTCAAATATACAATATATTCTTGATTATATATATAGACTACTAAATATTAACATATATGCAGGGTATAGTGATTTTATATATATATATATATATATATATATATATATATATATATATATATATATATACAGTAGAAGCTCGGTAACTCAACATTGCCGATAACTCAACATCCACAAAATATTTGGTTGGATTCGTATCTTTTACATGTTAACAAAACCCTATTACTCAACTAATATAACTCAACATACATATAACTCAACATCGTTTTTATAATCCTAGCCTATACATTACATGTAAATATACATCCGATAACTCAACATTTATGAAAAATCAAAATATCACAAACATATGTTGTTGGATTCGTATCTTTTACATGTAATACAACTACATTGCTCAACAAATATAATTCAACATACATTATTCAACATGGTTTTATTTAATAATATATGGATATAAATATATAAACGTAAAAATACAATTACAATTATTATATTATCATACGGGTACTATTTTGAATGCATTTATGTGAACAAAACATTAATTAAGTCATTAATTTATACATCCGATAACTCAACATACTCGCTAACTCGTCATGAAAACTCCGTCCCGTCAATGTTGAGTTATCGAGCTTTGACTGTATATATATATACATTATAATTGTTAATATTATTGATATCGTATACCCAAATGATACCGTGTATAGGAGGTGGGACTCTTTTGGTAACTTACTTTGTTCCCCTCATAGAAAAGTTCCAGCTATTTCGGAATAACTCCTCTTAGTCATTCCAGATAATATAAAAATAAAATTAAAATAATTGAAAACGTCACAAATTATGAAAGCAAAACAATATTTAAAAAAGATAGGAATTTACATTGACAATTTATGAAAAAATTTAAATTACAGATATATTAAAGGAACAATTTTGTACAAGTAACCATTGCCTTTTAGCATATTGATATTTCTAGGATATTGTATTTAATTAGTAAATTTTAATTTTTTCAAAAATAAAAATATAAATATAAAATGTATCATATATTATATCATATATGTATTAAATTAAAAATGAATATATTTAAAAAAATAAATTACATAATTTATATATATAAGAAAAAAATACTATAGGATTATTATCTATAGGTATATGTATAAGAATATTATAACATATTTTTCAGAAAATTATTTTATTTTGTTTTGCATCTTCTAGTTAAATGAAAAAAATCAATTTTAAGGAAAATTTATGGATTTATATTTTATTATATTACATTAGTTTATTTAACATACTATTAATGTATGTTGCTCTTTCACTTTCTCGTATAATCGATAGAACTATAAACAATTTTTATTTTGATGTTTAATAGTATTTTTATTATTGTATTTATATTTTATAATAGAAGACTTAAATTCCTTACTGCCTGAACGTATGACGTATTTATATAATAGATTTATTGATTGGTTGCATTTTTATTTTTATTATTTTATCTGAAATAATAAATATTAAATTTAAGACATATTTATTTAAATAAGTTATAATAAATGTATTATATATGCATACAGTATATATATATATATATATATATATATATATATATATATATATATATAATAGTAATTATACCGATAAAACTTTATTTATAAACTAATAAATTAATATGTATATATATATATATGATTATAATTTTAAAATGTATTTTATTAAACTTAAATATATATATATAAAATAGTATATTGAGTTAAGTATATACTGAATATACATTATTAATTACATATATTATATATGTATATATATATGTGTGTGTGTATATGTGTTTGTATGTGTATGTGTAAGAGAATGTGTATGTATGTGTATACATATATTATATATATTTAATTATACACGCATATAAATATATGCATGTATGTATCAATATATGCATACACATATCGGCAACACTATACACATGCTAATGATGTGGTATTGTTATAATGATAATTACGCAATGATTACTATTGGTGACTAATTGTCTATATTATCATGCCGGCAGTTTTTATTGTGCAGTTAGTAATACAGTGTATAGGACATCTAGATAATTATACAGTTTGCATACTTATTTATGTAGTTTGAATGGTTATATGTATAGTGTTTAAAGTTAATTATAAATAAAAAATGTGTATAGTTATTTATAAATATAATCCTTTAATTTCTATTTAATCTCATTTTATACATGTATATTTCAATGATTTGTATATTATTTCATTTAGATACAATTTGATAAAATACAAATATCTTTAGTATTAAGGGACCTTATTCGTGCGATTGCATGTAAAATATATATGAAACAAAATATTTTTTTTAAATTCTCCAAATTAAAATATTTTAAATATTTCAAATAATGATGTCAACAATATAATAATAATACACCATTATATAGGACCACCTTTTTTTTTATAAAATATATATTATTTTTTCAAATAAAAGTAGTTAAAATATATATTTTTTAAAGTGAATATAATAATAAAAAACTTAAAATCAATGCTTTTATATGCCATGGCATCTAAAAATACTGAAAATGTCAATAATTTATATTAAAGAATAGTTCCAGACTTTTTAGTAGAATAATATTTACCAAATTAAAATAGCGTGAAACTAGCTGCTAAGTTTAATGAAAATATTCTATAATAAAGGACAGAATTATTATAGGTATCAAACACTTGAATAAGACACATATACCTACAAGAATCCAGTGATAAAGAAATAATACAAGAAAGCCTGGTTCGGGCTATAAAGATAAAAGAAACCAGAAGGGAGCAATTGGAACTCATTAACCATACAAAATAATAACTAAACTATGTACGAGACGGGAGTAAAATGGACTGGTGTAGCCCAATGGTAGTTGCAATGAAAGGTAATGGTAAAATACGAATCTATCTATATGAAAAAGATAAACAAATCTGACAAACGAAAGATATACCCAATGGCTACAGTAGAAAGTAGTGTAGCACCAGTGAAAGGGGCGGTATTCAGTAAACGCTAACTACGGATTCTGGCAAATACCATTGCCCACAATTAACTGGAAGTTGACTATATTCTTATCACCGTGGGGAAGATACTATTTTAAGAAACTTCCGTTTGATCTAACGTCAGTACCAGAAATCTTTTGAAGAGATTATTAAAATAACAAGAGGATGCGAATGAGTAGCAGTCCACGTCGACGATATCCTCGTGATGGGAAATAACAAGATAACAATCTGATATTCTAATAACAGCAGCATAATAACAGCATAATATACTTTTAAAATTAATAGCAGCATAATATTAGCATAATATACTTTAAATAGCAGCATAACAGCAGCATAATAGCAGCATAATATACATTTAATAGCAGCATAATAGCACAATGAAAACATTTGAGGCTATTACATATGCTGTTATGCTGCTATTATGCTGCTATTACTGTGTGCTGGGCTCACTCTCTATCTTCAAATGTAAACTTGTAAAATATGTAAACATATCAAATAAATGTAAACAAATCTCATAATGGGAAAAATTCAATGTATAACTATTGAAATTTATATATTGCTTTAAATACAAAAATACATAAATACTATCAAATTATATTTATTAATTTAATAGTTTTAACTAATATACAAAATATTAAATTATTATATAACATATTATTATTATATTACATATCCCTATAAATATTATTTAAACCATATAATTTAACCTATATTATGAAATATTTATAATTTAAAAAATATTTATCGAATTATTTAAATATATATATTGTATATATTGTATATATTTGTATATCAGCTTATATAACCTTTTAATACAAGATATATAATAATATAAATGCTAATAATAATACAAATTAAACACAAACACATATATATATATATATATATATATATATACAAATTTATATAATAATACAGAAATTTATATTGTTTAAACTCCAGTATACCGTATATATACTGAATTATAATTTATATAATAAAATATGAGAAGTAATACAATATATATATTATTATAAATTTCAATAAAAATTGTTCCATCTAGATTTGAACTCACGTCTTTCTACTTAAAAGGCATGTTCCGTACTATCACGTTCCATTATAATGTACTATCACATCCCATTATACCGTACTATCACGTTCCTTTATACCGTATTATCACGTTCCATTATACTGTACTATCACGTTCACAGAGATAGATATTTCTCTCTAGCTCTATGATCACGTTTCATTATACCGTACTATCACGTTCCATTATACCGTACTATCACGTTCCATTATACCGTACTATCACGTTCCATTATACCGTACTATCACGTTCCATTATACCGTACTATCACCTTCCATTATACCGTACTATCACGTTCCCTTATACCGTACTATCACGTTCCATTATACCGTACTATCACGTTCCATTATACCGTACTATCACCTTCTAGCATACCGTACTATCACATCCCATTATACCGTACTATCACGTTCCATTATGACGTACTATCATCTTCTAGCATACCGTACTATCACGTTCCATTATACCGTACTATCACGTTCCATTATACCGTACTATCATGTTCTAATATACCGTAATATCATCTTCTAGCATACCGTACTATCACGTTCCATTATACCGTACTATCACGTTCCATTATACCGTACTATCACGTTCCATTATACCGTACTATCACGTTCCCTTATACCGTACTATCACGTTCCATTATACCGTACTATCACGTTCCATTATACCGTACTATCACGTTCCATTATGACGTACTATCACCTTCTAGCATACCGTACTATCACGTTCCATTATACCGTACTATCACCTTCTAGCATACCGTACTATCACGTTCCATTATGACGTACTATCACGTTCCCTTATACCGTACTATCACGTTACATTATACCGTACTATCACGTTCCATTATACCGTACTATCACGTTCCCTTATACCGTACTATCACGTTCCATTATACCGTACTATCACGTTCCATTATACCGTACTATCATGTTCTAATATACCGTACTATCACGTTCCATTATACCGTAATATCATCTTCTAGCATACCGTACTATCACGTTCCATTATACCGTACTATCACCTTCTAGCATACCGTACTATCACGTTCCATTATACCGTACTATCACGTTCCATTATACCGTACTATCACGTTCCATTATACCGTACTATCACGTTCCATTATACCGTACTATCACGTTCCATTATGACGTACTATCACGTTCCATTATACCGTACTATCACGTTCCATTATACCGTACTATCATGTTCTAATATACCGTACTATCACCTTCTAGCATACCGTACTATCACGTTCCATTATACCGTACTATCACGTTCCATTATACCGTACTATCACGTTCCATTATACCGTACTATCACCTTCTAGCATACCGTACTATCACATCCCATTATACCGTACTATCACGTTCCATTATACCGTACTATCATGTTCTAATATACCGTAATATCATCTTCTAGCATACCGTACTATCACGTTCCATTATACCGTACTATCACGTTCCATTATACCGTACTATCATGTTCTAATATACCGTAATATCATCTTCTAGCATACCGTACTATCACGTTCCATTATACCGTACTATCACGTTCCATTATACCGTACTATCATGTTCTAATATACCGTAATATCATCTTCTAGCATACCGTACTATCACGTTCCATTATACCGTACTATCACGTTCCCTTATACCGTACTATCACGTTCCATTATACCGTACTATCACGTTCCATTATACCGTACTATCACGTTCCATTATACCGTACTATCACGTTCCCTTATACCGTACTATCACGTTCCATTATACCGTACTATCACGTTCCATTATACCGTACTATCACGTTCCATTATGACGTACTATCACCTTCTAGCATACCGTACTATCACGTTCCATTATACCGTACTATCACCTTCTAGCATACCGTACTATCACGTTCCATTATACCGTACTATCACATTCCATTATACCGTACTATCACGTTCCATTATACCGTACTATCACGTTCCCTTATACCGTACTATCACGTTCCATTATACCGTACTATCACGTTCCATTATACCGTACTATCATGTTCTAATATACCGTAATATCATCTTCTAGCATACCGTACTATCACGTTCCATTATACCGTACTATCACCTTCTAGCATACCGTACTATCACGTTCCATTATACCGTACTATCACGTTCCATTATACCGTACTATCACGTTCCATTATACCGTACTATCACGTTCCCTTATACCGTACTATCACGTTCCATTATACCGTACTATCACCTTCTAGCATACCGTACTATCACGTTCCATTATACCGTACTATCACGTTCCATTATACCGTACTATCACGTTCCATTATACCGTACTATCACGTTCCATTATACCGTACTATCACGTTCCCTTATACCGTACTATCACGTTCCATTATACCGTACTATCACCTTCTAGCATACCGTACTATCACGTTCCATTATACCGTACTATCACGTTCCCTTATACCGTACTATCACGTTCCATTATACCGTACTATCACGTTCCATTATACCGTACTATCACGTTCCATTATGACGTACTATCACCTTCTAGCATACCGTACTATCACGTTCCATTATACCGTACTATTACGTTCCATTATACCGTACTATCACGTTCCATTATACCGTACTATCACGTTCCATTATGACGTACTATCACGTTACATTATGACGTACTATCACGTTCCATTATACCGTACTATCACCTTCTAGCATACCGTACTATCACGTTCCATTATACCGTACTATCACGTTCCATTATACCGTACTATCACGTTCCATTATACCGTACTATCACCTTCTAGCATACCGTACTATCACGTTCCATTATACCGTACTATCACGTTACATTATGACGTACTATCACGTTCCATTATACCGTACTATCACGTTCCATTATAACCGTACTATCACGTTCCATTATAACCGTACTGTCACCTTCTAGCATACCGTACTACAACCGTACTGTCACGTTCCAGAATAACTTATTATAACCCTACATCCACATGTTGGTACGAATTCTAGAACACCACACTGGCACATTCCTGCACGGTTATTCCAGAACTATGCAGCATATTTTATAACAATTTTACTGGAATACTTGTGCCGGGACATGTGAATGAGGTAATGGAACGTACTAAAATGAGCAATGCTCATAGTGCATGTTATAGCACTATAGTGTACCAATATTGTACCATAATAAATGTTCATTGGAATCATATACAGTATACGGGAGTAGCTAAATAAATATGTTATAATACGATTAAATATTAATCACAAGTTGTTTCCAATATTAATGTAATAATTAAAAAATATTATTCATATTTATCAATATATTATTTATATTTATAAAACAAGTGTAATGTATCGATCTCAGTTCATTGTTATATTCATATATATATATATATATATATATATATATATATATATATATATATATATATATATATATATATATATATATATATATATATATATATGTATATATATATATACATATTTTAATACATTTTTACTATAAATGTAATACTTATCTAATTATATTATTATTATTTTAATACTATTAACAAATAATTCATATTGTTCAGTCTGATTGTAATTAATATTCGTATTAATTAATATATCATGCATACTTATTCTGATTGTTCAACTCAATTAAAATATAAAAATGGAGTATCACCTAGTATACCAGTCAATCGTGGAGTAAAACAATGTGACCCAATGTCTCCCGCTCTTTTTAACTCCATTATAGATTATGTAACTGATAATATGCCAGGTAGTATTAATTTACAAGGAAATAGTACAATAAGCCATATGGCATTTGCAGATGATCTGGTTTTATTTGCGAAAGATGATGTAATGATGCAAGATCAAGTTGATCATGTTTTATTTAGACTAGCTCAATGTGGGTTAAACGTTAACAAATCAAAATGCGCTACATTGAATATAATTATTAACCCAAAGAAAAAACAATGGATATGTAACCCATATCTATTTATAATTCTACAATTAAAGCGCTAAATATAGAAGACACTTATAGATATCTTGGCATCAACATAGGCGCTTTGGATAATACAAATAATTCAAGTAATGATGACCTCACATCGAAACTCTTGGCAATATCTAAATCTACTCTAAAACCCCAACAAAAATTGTTTATGCTCAAAAATCATCTAATTCCAAGTATGCTTCATACCTTGACTTTCTCTAACGTATATTTAAATTCATTAAAAACGATGGATAGAAGTATTCGGGCGTTCGTCAGACGTTGGCTTCGACTACCTTCAGATACTTCACTCGGTGTATTCTACGCACCTAGTAGTGTCGGTGGGATAGCTATCACTCGTCTTTTTCTGGCAATACCGGTGGTGCGGCTAAAAAGGATTTCATCCATTAGAAGGAATGATGACACTATTATTCAAACTCTTCCCGATAGCGTTATTCTAAAATAGTCTACACCTCGAGTATACGATGAATACACGTTTATTGATAACACATCCACAAATAAATATCATTCAATATATTTATTTAATTCTGTCGATGGCAAGGGTTTAGAATTAGGTACGCATAGTCCTTTTATTAATAATTGGATAACTTCTCCTATAAAGATGTTTTCTGATCGCGATTTTGTAGATATGGTAAAGCTAAAGCACGGTCTACTGTATACACATTACAGATGTAAACGTATGTTTCCAAGTATAAATACAAACTGTTTAAGGCGAGGGTGTAATTATAAATATGACTGCCTAAATCATATTATGCAGACCTGTAGATTTAATTATAATAACATTATTCACAGGCATAATTATGTTAACGCTCTTTTAATCACTCTACTTAATAAGTACAAATTTACAACTATACTGGAACCACACATACGAACACAACTTGGCTTACGCAAACCTGACTTACTGGCTTACCGAAATGACATTGTTTATATTATAGATACGCAAATCTCAACTGATACAATAGATACCGATACTAATTACCGACACAAAACTGACTACTATAACAAACCTGAAATACTCTCCTACGCAAAACAACTTACTGGTGCAAAGCAGGCGAAACTAAGTGCCTCTTGTTGGAACTGGCGTGGTATACCCTCATCCCTAACGTCTAAAGACCTATATTCGTTAGGCCTGAGGAAGCATGATATTACGCTACTCAGTATTCGTGTCATAACAGGCAGTCTAAATATTTATCGCAAATACTGCTGCAATGGATTATTGTAAAATCCTTAATTACCTGGTCTCTCCCTTGCCTACTTCATCATATTTTTATTAATATGTTTTCGCTAATAAATGGGATAATTGGCTCTAGTTATTAACTAACCATTGTCCGAATATATATATATATATATATAAATATATATATATATGTATATATATATATATATATATACATATTTTAATAAATTTGTACTATAAATGTAATACTTATCTAATTATATTATTATTATTTTAATACTATTAACAAATAATTCATATTGTTCAGTCTGATTGTAATTAATATTCGATATATATCATTGACATATTTATAAGATATTATAAAAACATATTTATAAAATATTAGGTGCCTATTTTCGATGCCGGATATTTTAGACGTCATCCGTATAATATATAATACATGTTAGTAAGTTTATGGATATATACCTAAAGCGGCCATTCTACCAAGACCATCACCCATGACCAAATATATACTATTATTATTATATAAATATATATATATATATATATATATATATATAATTATTATAGTTATTATAATTAACTCAAATATATATATATTTATATAAAAAATCTAAATTATATTAACATTTTAATACCCATAACTTTAGTCTGACTATTATGTATGTATTATGTGATGTATGTATGTATGTGTATGTGTAGATATTTGAATCAATACATCAATATTAAAAAAAAAATTAATAGCAATAATTTCTTAAATATTAAAAAACTTTATTTAATAGAAATATATCTAAAATATTTGTTAACAATACACGTCGAGCCTATTTTCAATCGAGCCTATTAAGCGAAGTGTTGAAATTATGGTTATACTAATATTATTACTTACTCGGTTACTCAGTGTGGTATACGTATTTAATAACATTACCTGGTAATGATGATATTTTATGATATTTTATATATCACTGTAGTAATATATTATAGGCTGTCACTTTGTAGCTGCCTATTCGGGTATGACGCTAAGCCACACCCATTATATGTATCTTTAGATGATACATACATTCTGGTCCTGGAAACCAACTAGGTTAGTTATACTCATAATAGGCAGTTATTACATGGTGACAGCGGGCTTAATTAAGAACCCTATAACATATATCATATAAATCAGTGTATATATAACATTTATAACATATTATATATAAATTAACTATATTAAATATTAATATAAATCAGTGAATTATTATTAATATTATATATTATTACATAGTATTGTGTTATTATTATATACTATATAATATAGTATATTTATATATATATATTATACCTTAGATATAGTATACCATATAAAGTGGTAGGAAAAGTAATATATATATATATATATAAATATATATATTTAGAGAATAAATTTGAACATATTAAAAGTATAAATATTTAGTATATATATCAGATTTTATAAATCAGTGAATTTATTTATTTCTATAGAAAACCTAGATACTTTATAAATCAGTGAATTTATTTATTTCTATAGAAAACCTAGATATTTTATAAATCAGTGAATTTATTTATTTCTATAAAAAAAAAAAAAAAAAAAACTAGATATTTTATAAATTAGTGAATTTATTTATTTCTATAGAAACCTAGATATTTTATAAATTAGTGAATTTATTTAATATATAGAACATCTAGATATTTTTTAAATTAGTGATTATATTATATATATGTAGTTTATATTTAGTTATTACATATTAATACATATTCTATAGTATAATATAATATGATTATATTATATTCCTATATAATTATATACGGAGAATATTATTAAAAATAATATTATAATTATTATATATTATATTGCGAATTATTATAATTATTATATATTATATTGCGAATTATTATAATTATTATATATTATATTGTGATTATTATTGTTAATTATTGTAAGGAGAGATGTCAGAGTACAGAATACCCGAGAAATTAAAAACAGATAATACAAGTGCTATAGAATGGAAGAGATGGATTCAAGCCTTTGAAATATATGAATGTGCAGCAGAGCTGGAAGAAAAGAAGGATAAAGTCAAGGTAGCAATATTCCTAAATATTATAGGTCCAGACGGAGTAGAAATATTTAACTCATTTAAAGAAGAAACCTTTGAAAGAACGGAAAATGAAAAAAAGATAACTATAAAAGGCAAAGAAGATCTAGAATGGATCAAGGATAAGTTTGAAAGTTATTTCACACCAAAGAAAAATACAACATACGAGAGATATGTTTTTTTCAAAAGAGATCAAACCGAAGGAGAATCAATAGAATTATATTATTCGGAACTGAAGAATTTGGCAAAAACATGCGAATTCCAGAATCTGAAAGATTCCCTCATTAAGGACAGATTAATAATAGGAATGACAGATGAAAATCTAAGGCAAAGATTTTTGCAAGAGGCTGCTCAGTATGAGTTAACCGCAGAAAAGATTGTAGAAACAGTTAAAATAAAAGAAACTAGCATATTACAAGTTAAGGCGATTAATCACGATGCTAAGGAAAGTATAGATTATATCAAAGATAAAACGAGAAAATACAAGAAATTCGAAAATAAAAAGAAAACGCACAACATCGAAACGAAAAATAACAAGAAGTGTGGACGATGTAATTTAGAGCATCCACTAAAACAATGTAGAGCGTACAATCAAAAATGTATGAAATGTAAGAAAATTGGACATTGGGCAATATGTTGTAAAAACAATTGCAGAGAAACGAATGAAATTATAAAGGAAAACATAAAGTTCCTAGGCGAAATAAAGGAAAGTATAAATCAAAAAGAGGAATATTGGACAAGAAGAGTAGGACTTCAAATAGGAAGTTACCAAGAACAAGTATCTTTAAAAATAGATACAGGTGCTAGCGTTACAGTGATACCGTTTAGCAAATCTTTACCAAAGATGAGACAATCGACAACAATTCTTAAAGGTCCTAATAATACTCATATAGAAATTATAGGATGTTTTGATGCGATTGTCACCTATAAAGGAAAATCCATGAAAGAAGAGATATTTATACTAGAAAAACAAACCGTAGGGCTATTATCCAGAAGATTATCAGTAGGACTTGGAATAGTAAAACTAATTGATGAAATCGATAATAGACTTTTTGAAGGTTTAGGAAGCTTAGAATATACATATAAGATAGAGATGAACAATAATATTAAACCAACTTCTATATATGTATCAAGAAAACCACCTGATCGATTAATAGAGATTAACTAAGATACGGGAAGAGGGTGGTGGGTATATTATGTATGTGTTGTTCATTATTTAGTTAATTATTATTATTATTATTTTAGTTAAATATAATCATCAAGGTATTTGAATATTATTAATCTTAAGAAGGGAGATGTAGTAATATATTATAGGCTGTCACTTTGTAGCTGCCTATTCGGGTATGACGCTAAGCCACACCCATTATATGTATCTTTAGATGATACATACATTCTGGTCCTGGAAACCAACTAGGTTAGTTATACTCATAATAGGCAGTTATTACAGGCAGTTATTACAATCACCATATTCAAATAAATAACCTACATTTTATTATTATCAATAACATATTAATAACAATAATTTAAAAGTTATATGTTGTTATAAGAGTATTAAACAGTGAAGCTATTTGAATTCAATTTTCGTCGTTTAACCGAGTTTCACCGTTTAAGACATATAACTATTAAAATATAACTAATTGCCTAATATTATTTGCAGGTTATTTCAATGGTGTTTATATAAATAACAGATTATCTATAAAATACAATCTTTTAGTCAATATGAATTTGAATGAAATACATATTCAGTTTAAATGTTTATTGTGTGGTAGTTCTCAATATATTTTTTCTAAATATATTTTGCATTTGAATCTATTTCATTCATCCGATCGCAATTTTATGATAAAATGTCATATTACTGAATGTGATAACATATTTAATAATATATTTTCTTACAAAAAACATAATAATATAATACTTATAACTAAACCTATGAATACTTCTATTTTCCGGAAATATAATTTAATCTCTGAAATTGATGAAAACACATTAGTTAAAAATACAGATAATTCAGTGATTTTTCAAAATAATAGTCAAGTTGGTAATAGGTAATAATGTAGATATTGATGATTTATCAGAAATATTTCACATGATAGTATTACTAATGATGAAATAGATATACATTATAATGAATGTAATGTAGTAAATAATCAAAATAATGAATATTATTTAGTTCTGATGATAATATTAATGATAATGTTAATAATGATAATATAGTCAATGTTTCATCTTATGTCGATATGAAAAATGCATGGTTAAGAAAAATATTTTTATTTATTTTATCTATAAAAGAATAGCTTAACTGAAACTCTTCAACAAACTATTGTTAATGAATTGAATGAAATAATTAATTCAGTCACATATAATTATAAGGATATTTTGCAAAATCATCTTAATAATTCTAACCTAATTTTTTTGCTTCCAAATACAACAGTATTTAAAGATAGTTTTGCAGAAATAGAAACAATATACAAGTATAAACAATACATGATTTCAAATTTTACATTTATCAAACCAGAAGAATTTGAACTACCTATCAGTAAAAATATCCAGATGCTAAATTGCATTACATTAGTTTAATCAAAACCATTGAAACACTATGTGTTGATGAGGATATTCATCATTTATTAATTAAATATATTAACCCTAACGAACCTTTATGCACTAATGAATTACATAATGGTTATATTCATCTACATGTCTATATTGATGAGTTGAAGCCTTGTTGTCCTATTGGTAAAGGTAAAGGGTTGTTTAAAGTATCAGCGTTATATTATACTTTTGCTAATATACCTCAAAGGTATCCTTATAAAGAAGAGTTGATGTGTTTAAGTTCTTTAACATTATACAAGTATATAAAACATAATGATCATAATTATAAACATATATTAGCTCCATTGATATCAGAACTGAAATGCTTATACTCTTGTATTGATATTTTAGTCAATGGACAATTAGTGAATGTAAAAGCTAAGTTAAATATAATATCCGGGGATAATTTATCATCTAATTATCTATCAGGTATCCAAACTTTTTTAGTGGAGGTCATTTTTGTAGGTTTTGTACTATTCACTATAATGAATTCCGGGATAAAATAATTTATGATAGCTTAAGAGATAGAAATGTGGATGATTTACATGCTATATATTACACATGTGGTGCTAGATTTACATCTCCATTTAATGAATTGCAATATTTTAATTCTACTACATGTCCCCCCCCCCGATGTTATGCATGACTGCCTCGAAGGCGTTATACCCATCACCATAAAATGCTGCATTAATGAAGGATAATATTATTACTATATGGTAATAATAAATATAGACACATTGAATCAGAATTTAAATAATATTAGAATACCTCCTGGATTTGATAAACCCAAAATATTTACATATTTAATATTAAAAAAAAATAATGTTATACATATATAGGGTTCAGATGCATTAAAATTGCAGTTGTTTTATATTTTGCCACAGCTAGTGGATCTTGATTTAATCAATAATTCAACTGATTCATGGAATGTGTATATAAGTTTAAGGGTAATAATAGATTTTATATTATCGCCAGTATTTGAAAAATGTAATTTAGTTTACTTACAGGGTTCTATTAAAACATATTTAGAATTATTTAGAAATACTTTTACTAGTCATGACTTGACGCCTAAACACCATATATTACATCATTATCCAAAGTTTATTCAAATGTATTATTCTTTAAGGAATATTTGATGTATGAAATACGATGCAAAACATAAATATTTTAAGAAATTATCTGCCAATATAGGATGCTTCATTAACTTGACCCATACTTTAACATATCGTCATCAGATGAAAATGGTATATTACAGTACTTCAAAATATTGAATGTTAATGCTATTCCATCCAGTACAAGAAATATAAAAAAAAATCTATATTTCCAATTACTTTTATCAATTCATTGTTAAATAAAAATATTTCTGTAGATTACTCTATTACAATATATAATAATATACTCATTGATTGTATTACCTACACTATAGATCCACATATTTGTTATGTTTTAACTGTATACAATAATACACCAATATTTTTACATCCTTTTTATATATCAAATCATAAAGATATTTGGTACCTTTCTGGTAAAATTAGTCAAACGATAAAATTCATTACACATAGATTTGCATATTTAGTTAGTTTTAATGACATTTTAATAACAATTCATCCAAATGAATTATTAGATGCTCATTCTCATCGATTATATTCTGTAGATTCAAATAATTATGTATATACACTATTTAAAATATCCAAATATTTAGATGAAGACTATTAGTCAATTTCAAACTAAACTAACTATTTATTGCAACTATTATAACTATTGATTGTAATTCACTTACTAGAATTTAGTCATTTATAACTTGTATTTTTATAGATAATCTGTGTATTTTTTAAACTAAGAATATAGATGAAATTGATCAAAACTCAAGGTATACCACTTAGTTGATTTAATAAACAATTAATTTCATATCATAATTATAGAATATATACTGAACTACAAATTTATATATCAAGTGAGCTTTCAATTTGTGATGCAACATCTGGTTTAACATATGCAACATCTCATTATACAACTCCTGGTGCAATATCCGGAACACCTCCTGCCGTTACAACTCCTACCGGTACAACTTACAAAATGAAATTTGATAATCTACAAACGTTCAGGTATTTTTATCTGTATTATTATTTTATATTAACATAATTCAATTGATTGTATGCGTATATCAGTGTCTATTATAGAATTAGGGCAACTGCCAAAGAGTAAAATAAATCGCATTTTTTTTTAAATTAGATATTTATTGTCTATACATACTAATAAATGTAATTAAAACTATGCTTATTATGTGTTATATTAGTATATTAAGCAAGTTAAGATGTATAAAAGATAAAATATACAAAGTTAAAAAATAATTTATTTTAATAACACTAATTTATTTTATAAAATGTATTATTTTTAGGTTACCCAAGTTTCCCCGTACTATTGCTGTAATGTTATAAGCTTAAAAAAAGAGAGAACATTACAAACCATTATCCTCTAATAGAAACAAAATAATTAAAGTAATTGGTGATTATTTGATTTCGAAGAATCATCTGTTGGTATTAATAATGTATATTTATTTAATTATTTACTCTAAATAATTTTCTCTAAATTAAATATTTTATATTATAGACGCATATCAAGTAGAGACTATTTAAATATCATTCACCAATTACTTAATACATTTCCATTCTTTGGAGAAGTTGTTTGTTGTTTCCTATAATACATTGAATATTTAATATATTAAGATTAAGATATATATCTTATATCATTTATTGTTAATAGGACGAATGGAAACAATCATTAATAAGAGCTATGCAAATTCTTAGAAAATGTATGAATAGTGACGAGGTTGAAGAAATGAGGAAAATATTCGGAAATAGAGGTCTGAAAAAGCGAGACGATGTTATTATTAGTAATTTAAACCATAAAAACAAGATTAAAACATGAACAATTATATTTATTATTATTTTTACATTAATAAAATGTTGATAAATATCATTACAATTAATTATTTAAATATCTCTATGATACATGATATTGATACTATATGTAATCATATAGCTAAGCATTTCATACATTATACCATTCTAGTAGATTTAAGCTATTATTACTTTAGGAAGAAGATATGAATATTGAAGAAATTGATGAAGTTAATTTGACTAATTCGATAAACGTTTGTAATAAGTTTATTTATTTATAGCTTATACATACCATTTTTTTATATAGATTTTAAAGCTAGAATCAATGAAAATGTCCATGGATGACAATATTGTTTCCAATAATTTACTTAAAGTAAAAGCCAACTTTATTAATTTAAGTAAGACAGTGAAGATGAAAGATTTAGTAATAAAAATGCCATTCATTAGACGAATTGAAATGGTTTTTTATAACAGATTGGTATACACATAGATAACATAATACTGGAGACAAGTACAGCTATTATTTTAATAAAATATCGTTTATCGTTTTAAACGAATACTACGCGATTTGACCGCGCTTTTAACTGTACAGTAGGCAGCCAATAATATAGAGTAAATTAGATAGACCCTTTCCGCATGTCAGATACCTTGTTTACTACTCTATTTCTCTCTAGCTCTATACAGGAAGCGAACAGTTTATGAGTCATAGGCGTTCGTTTGTTGTATTATTTGACTGTAAACTGTACACTACTTGTTATGTAATGTACTATGTAATGTACTATTAATTCTATGTATTATATATTTTATTTATGATAGTATAAGCAAAGATTTTGCGAAGCAAAGATATAACACTCCCTATGCATGCAACGTAATTTAGTAATATACCCAACCGCTGCTAGCAGTAGTATCGAAATCACTGAAATAGATTTAGGTTCGGATCTGTTTGCATACAACAATGTTTTCATTGCTCTATTAAATTACATGCAATATAAATTAGTTTTTACTCACTAAATATATACTTATAGCATTTAAAACATACATATCATATTTGTTTGTTATATATTAGTAATGAACACTTAGTTTTCATTATATAAATATTAATTTAAAGCATATTATTTAACATTTTAAAAGTGTATAGTTAAATACGAATTTACATTATAAACAACGCATAGTTCCTAAAAGTAACCCGCTATACACTGTAATAAGTAAATGGTTTTCTGCAGTAAAATAAATGGTATTTAAGGTGTGCTTATAATAGAACCCTTTTGATGGTTTTCTGCAGTGAAATTTTTAGAATACCATATTAAGGGTTTTCTATTATCGGATTTAAGAATACCATTTAGATGGTTTTCCACAGTAGAAATTAAGAATACCATTTATATGGTTTTCCACAGTAGAAATTAAGAATACCATTTATATGGTTTTCTGCAGTAGAAATTAAGAATACCATTTAGAGGGTTTTCCACAGTAGAAATTAAGAATACCATTTAGAGGGTTTTCCACAGTAGAAATTAAGAATACCATTTATATGGTTTTCTACAGTAGAAATTAAGAATACCATTTATATGGTTTTCTGCAGTAGAAATTTAGAATACCATATTGAGGGTTTTCCACAGTAGAAATTAAGAATACCATTTATATGGTTTTCTGCAGTAGAAATTAAGAATACCATTTAGAGGGTTTTCCACAGTAGAAATTAAGAATACCATTTAGAGGGTTTTCCACAGTAGAAATTAAGAATACCATTTATATGGTTTTCTGCAGTAGAAATTAAGAATACCATCTAGTGGATTTTATACAGTAAAAATTAAGAATATCACAATATTCAACTTACATCAATAACTTAAGTTGTTGATATAAGTTGAACATAATTTTATATGTAAAATAAATATTAGTATATTAGTGTAGTATTGTAGCAAAATATTAACTTATATATTATATAATTTCATTTAAGTTAGATTTAAAACTTAAATTCAATAAAAAAATAATTTTAATATTGAATAAAATATTTAATCAATATGCAATTGCGATATATTCAATATTGGGCAATTAGTTCAACATGATTTCCATTTATATTATCAATATAATTATGATTACAATTGTAGTTCATGAGTCACCTGAATTGTATTATGATAATGTAGCAAAATACATAGGATTACATACACTATTTTAGTTTTTAAAATAATATTTTATTTATTAAAAACAGTATATTTACTTAAATATTAATTTAAAATAATAATTATTAATTGATTTGCATACATAAAAAATAAATCAATATTTCAAAATAATTAAAAGATATAATATTGTATTTTTTCTATAATAAAAGAATTATATAAACTTAATAATAATACTTAAGTCGTGTAAAATGCCATATGATTTGAAGATGGTTTTCCATAGTAGAATTAAGAATACCTTTTAGAGGGTTTTCCACAGTAGAAATTAAGAATACCATTTATATGGTTTTCTGCAGTAGAAATTAAGAATACATTTTGATGGTTTTCTGCAGTAGAAATTAAGAATACCATTTAGAGGGTTTTCCACAGTAGAAATTAAGAATACCATTTATATGGTTTTCTGGGGTAGAAATTAAGAATACCATTAAGAGGGTTTTCCACAGTAAAAATTAAGAATACCATTTATATGGTTTTCTGCAGTAGAAATTAAGAATAACATTTAGAGGGTTTTCCACAGTAGAAATTAAGAATACCATTTATATGGTTTTCTGCAGTAGAAATTAAGAATACCATTTATATGGTTTTCTGCAGTAGAAATTAAGAATACCATTTAGAGGGTTTTCCACAGTAGAAATTAAGAATACCATTTATATGGTTTCCTGCAGTAGAAATTTAGAATACCATGTTGAAGGTTTTCCACAGTAGATATGTAGAATACCATTTAGATGGTTTTCCACAGTAGAAATTAGAATACCATTTATATGGTTTTCCACCGTAGAAATTTAGAATACCATTTAGAGGGTTTTATACAGTCGGTTTCACAGAATACCATTTAGAGGGTTTTAAATAAATATTTTTTTTAAATACCATTTAGATGGTTTTCTGCAGTAAACAACAGTCTAGAAAACCATTATTTTTAACAGTGTAGGTGGCACCAGGGTATTTTGTGTACAAATTCGAATTACACGATTTCGCGTAAGTGTTATATCTTTCCTTCGGAAAATCTTTGGTATAAGTAACTCAATATTGTATATTATGCCCTACGACCGCCTTCGATATATCGCATCACATATATAATAATTTATTATATAATAAAAATATATATACCGCTCCGCGTATTATTATTGATTATAAAAGATATCTCTCCAATATTATGTAATTATTAATAATTATTATAATAAAATAAAATAATATAATAAAATATAGTCACTAATATATATAAATTAATATGACATTAACAAAAATAACATAATTAATATAAAGTCTTATTAATAGATGAAACCCATTGCTATGATTATGAATGGACATAATAGTTTTAACTTCAATTCCTATTACGATAATATACTAACCAAGTGCTATAAGTTGTTCAGCACAAATAAAAGGTTATTAAAATGTTTTATTCAAATTAATTTTAGTTATGGCTATTAATATGTCAAGTGCAATTCATTAAGGGGTGTTCACACTGCAAATTTGTAGGTGGAAACAAATTTGTGTACCCAAATCATAATATTGCATCCTGGTTAATTAATATTTATTGTTTATTTTAAATCATAATGGGGTTATGTCGACATCAAGGGGTGACGTACCGGCCAGTAGTCAAGTAACGGGACGGGGTGACGTAACGGTCAGTAGTCTGCGGGACTAAAATAACTAATGTTAGTACATTAATTTATATATTCATCTTATTATTATTAGTATCCATAATATGTGTATTAATATAAAAAAGATTTAACATATTATATTTTTATCATTATTTCAAGGCAAGTCATTTACATATTCTATAATCTTTAAGGTATAGAAAAGCTTCGTCGTTAACACGTGATTAGATTTATATCTACTTTTGTATCTATAGATACTGGTTTAGCAATGTGAACTACACTTTTTGATAATTCTAGATACAATATAATAATATAATTTATTCTTTTAATATTTTAAAATATCATAATTTAATTTTAACAGTATATTCAATGAGATAGCTATTGAGCTGATGATGATACAATAATTCGAAAAATTAAGTTAGTATACAAATATATTATGTATACATATATATATATATATATATATATATATATATATATATATATTGCTTTTTATAGATACATATTTAAAACATACTTTGTCATTATTAAAACAATTTTTCAATGAGGAGGTTGGCAACAGTTTCAGGTGTGATGACATTGATGTAAGTATTAATATATTTTTATTTTACAAGTATTCATTTTAATATATATAATAATTTCAGATAGTTAAAGAAACACCAATAATATATTATAACAATGATAAGTGTTCTATAATGATAGACGGATTTACCATTTGTGAATTTAAAAATTATTATGATGCGTATTTTATTATCTTATTTCATTTTATTCGTTTAATATTATTATTCCGAATGAAATAACTAAGTCTGTATGTTTTTAATTATCTTATTTATTAGAAATAGATGTACAAATTCCCAAAGGCGTTCAAACGTTAATTAACAAATTCAATTACAGAACATATATTTACCCTCAGAACAAAGATTAGGCTTGTAAAAGCTTTAGTTTTACATATAGTCTTATATGGAGCAGAATCTTGGACAATGATAAAGCTTGAGAGAAAAATTATCGATGCTTTTGAGTTGTGGTGTTGGATACGTCTGCTAAGAGTAACATGGACTGACAGAAAGACAAATGTATGGGTTATTGATAATATAAAACCAGAATGGACGCTTGAGTCAAGAATAGTCAAAGCATCATTATGTTACTTTGGCATTGTTATAAGAGCAGCCGGAATGGAATATGAAGTGATGGTAGGAAGAATGTGGGGTGGAGACCATGGCAAAGATGGCTGGACAGCATAAAGAAAAACTTTTCTGGAACTATAGTAAGCATGATGCGAGCCTCAAGATGTAAGAGGAGTTTGAGAGCTGCTGTCATCGATATCGCCAGGGATGGGATACGACTCGATGGCATAGATTAATAGGTTAAAAAAAATATATATATATATATATATATATATATATTACAATCTATAAAATTAAATATTTTTAGAATAATATAGTTATCAATATCTTGAGTTATTCTCTTTATTATTTAATTTTGTATACAATTTAATTTTTTTTAAATTATTTATTATATATTTAAATGGATTTTGATAAATTTATTGATATTGACAGAATACAACTATAATAATAAAATTTATTTCAATAGAAATATTATTTTTATAGATAATGCAAATGAGTTTTCTATTATCCATATAAATGCGCGTAGTTTTGTTCATAATCACAAAGATCGTCCGAAGGAGTACTTTGTAGTATCTTTGATAATCATGAACAATAGAAAATTATATCTATGAATTAATATTTAAATTTAATATAATCATTAATATAACACAACAACCAGAATCATGGATGAACAAATTTGAATTGGAAATTTTGAACTATGTAATCATAATTCATTTCATACTATTCGCAAAAATAAAGTTTAAGAGTTAGCATTTTTATTAAAAATTAACTTAAATCTCAAGTTGTAAACAACTTAAGAAAATCAATAGAATTTTCTTTTAGATATTTTAACTATACACATTTTATAATATATACGAAAGTCCGAGCGAAATAGAAGCGAAGAATCAACAAATTCAATTAGATACATTGGTCAAAAAGGTTTTAATATTTATAATTAATTTGATGAAAATATAATAGAAGAGAAAATAGACAGAAAAATAAATAATATAAAAGGAAAAGAAAACTTTACTAGATTACAAATAAATAACTTAATATAACGAATGAAATGTATACATTCAGTATAAGAGAACAATAACATGAAAATACTAAAACCTATTACGCTGAGCTAAAGTAACTGGCTAAAAAATGCGAATTCTATGAATTATTAAATTCATTAATAAAATACCGAATTATCATAAGTATGAAGAATGATGCTCTATTCTTACAAGAGATCACTGATTGAGAACATAGAGCTGATAATGTTTTCGAAGAAATTCAAATAGAAGAGATCAGTAAAATGAATATGTATCATATTAAGAATATATCAACTGAATATGTTAACTTTGTGCATACGAAGAATATTCAAAAACAACAGAAATATTCGAAGAATTATAAAATAGAAGATAAAGCTAAAAATATCTATGGAAACAGGACATTTTAAAAATATGATTTAAAACATGAACCAAGACAATACAGGGCTTACAATATAAAATCTAATATATTAAATAAGAAAGATAGAAATAACGGTATTGTTGGGAGAAGTAATCTCAAGCACAAAATATATTGATAGGATAAAAATCTATCAAAGTCAAATTGGGAATTATAACCAGCCAATTCAATTTAAAATAGACGTAAGAGAGAGTGTCACGGTTATTATTTATTCAGAGTCTTTACCCAAGTTACAAAAATGCAGTACGATACTAAAAGATGCAAATATGATGAAAATCAAAGTGATGTGTCGATTTGTTTTTCATAGTCATGTTAATTATTGTTCTATTATATGGGGAAGTACTTATCATAGCAATATAAAATGTATTCACATTTTACAAAATAAATGTATGAGAGCAATATATAAACTTGATAACAAAACAAATATTGATTACATTTTTTTAAGACATATGTCTTATATATATATATATATATATATATATATATATAACATTCTTAAATTTAAAGATATAATAAATATATCCATTTATAAATATATGTTTAGAATATATAACAAGCATTATTTGCATAGTTCAATTTGTAAGTTATTTACCCATAATTGCTCTTTATATACTTTTAGGTTAAATAGAACATTCTTAATACCAAAAATAAGATTTTATCATCAGAAATTTAGTATTCGTTACAAAGGCGCATATTTATGGAATTCTTTAAATATAACCATATCATCTTTGACGAATTTGAATACTTTTACAATGCATATTAAAACATTCTTTTAAATAGTTATATTTAATCACGTACACCTTATCTGAATTGTTTGTTATTTTATTTACATGATCATCTTTTCTTCTTTTTAGCTCTTTTAAATTGTTCGTATTGTATACATATTTTGTATCTCTGTAGCCTTACTCTGGTCTTTAGTTTTCTTTCATTTGTATAGTTTAACTTATTTATTATTTTAGTATATTTTTACATTTTTAAATATTTTATTATATATTTTTATTATATTTTATTATTATTTTATTGTTATATACATGATGATTTCTTGGCATTGAGAAATATATTTAATTCTATTGTATTGCTATTTTATGAGACAGAACACGAATGAACAATATAGAATTGTAAAATATTTATTTATATTTATTCATTTTGTATTAATTCTCTCTTTACCAATATCAGGTTGGTATCTCGATAAGTTCAATAGAACTTCTATACTATACCTGGGTTTTTGATCTCGGTCATCAACTGAATATAATTAAAATACATATATATATATATATATATATATATATATATATATATATATATATATATATAAAGATTCATTATATCTACTATTACTACTACTATTATTATTATTATTATTATTATTATTATTATTGTATTGAGGGTATCCTTAGTATACGCTAAACCTAGCTTATTATTATAGCCAATATTCGGTAAAAAATAAAATGAATTCATATATATATAACTACTTGGTTATAGATTCATTAAACATACAATATTAGCCTATAGTTTATATATATATACACACTCGCATATATAAATACATAATTGCATACCTACCTATATATATATATATATATATATATATATATATATATTTTTCATTCGTGTATTTGATTTCGTGCTGAACGGTCGTGTTTATTTTCCATTGTATTGATATGGCTATTTCGAATAAAAATATTCTAGACAAACTAAATTCCTTAGAAATAAATATATCAAAATTAAACGATATAATCATTTATCAAACTAAAATTATACAAGATCTACAGGGAGACAACATAAAACTCAACGATAAGATTAGTGGTTTATTTAACAATATTGATAATTCAAATATTATTCAATCAAATAAAATTGATAAAATTATTGGTAGTAATAATAAGATAAATTCTTCCAATATCAATAATTCAATTGTTTTAACTGATCATAATATTGAAATAGATTCAATTGATTATTCTTCCAAGGATAAAGTAATTGATTTATTTAAAGATTTAGTTGATATAGATATATCTGATAATAATATCGTTGATATACAAAAATTAAATAATAAGGAATCGAGTGAAAACAAACATACACATTATATCATTAAATTAAGTGATATTAAATTAAAATTTAAATTATTACATAACAAAAAAAAATTAGTAAATACTAATTTATATATACAAGATTCGTTATCGAAATACAGTAATAATCTATTTTATATCGCTCGAACTTATAAAAAAGCAGGCAAGATAATAGCTACCTGGATATATAAAAGTCAGATATATATAGAAACAAATAATAACAATAAAATTTTAATTTTAAACGAAACACAGTTAAATAATTTCATTTAATTTTAATTAATTGAATTTATTTTTTATTTTTATATTTCTTTTAAATTTTTAATGAATACATCACTAGAAAATAACACTTTTACTTATTATAATTCTAAACAAAATTCTATTCATGACTATTATAATAATGACGATTCTGATGTTAATTTCACAGATGATTGCTTTTACTACGATGACATAAATATAAATTCATGTAAATATATTCACAATAGTTTTTCTATAATACATATTAATGCTAGAAGCTTAGTTCGTAATCATGATCAAATTAATCTATTTTTAAATAGTATTATACATACATTTTCCATAATTATAATTACTGAAACATGGTTAAAACATTCCAATCAGAATATTTATAATTTCGATAATTACAATCAAATCAATACTATACGATCTGTAGGTAGGGGTGGTGGAGTCGCTATATTTATAGTTAATAGTTTATCATATACAATTATTAATGACTTAAATATATCAATATCAAATGTTATTGAAATAACAACTATTTCATTGAAATTTAATAATATCAACTATATTATAAGTGGTATATATAAAACTCCTACTGCAAATATAAAACAATTTTCAGATTTCATTGTAAACTCATTTGAAAAGTTGGCAAGCAATTGTAATCGTTTGTATTTATGTGGTGATTTTAATATTAATTTATTAGATCATAATTATAATAAACATGTCAAATATTTTATTGACTCCATATATTCATTAGGGTGTCGTCCTTTAATAGATAAACCAACAAGAGTGACTAATGATAATAATTCTTTAATTGATAATATTTTTACAAATAATAATTATTCTCATAAATATAATGGAATATTACTTAATGATATAAGTGATCACTACCCTATTTTTACTTTTTTTGATTTAAATGTTAACAATTCCAATGAAAAACAAACTAAATCTAATTCTAAAATTAATAGAGTTAATAACTCAACTATAAAGGAATTAAAAAATTGCATTCTTCATCATACATGGGATTTTTCTGATATGGATACAAATACTGCTTTTAATTATTTTATAGATATGTTTAAATTAATGTTAAATAAATGTTGTCCTTTATATACTCCCAAAATCATAAATAATAAAATTAAAAATCCATGGATAAATAATTCTTTATTAAAATGTATCCACCATAAAAAAAAATTATTAAAATTGTTTATAGCTAATAAAAATGATTTTAATCATATTAAATATAAAAAATATAGAAATATTTTAACTTCAGTACTAAGAAATGCCGAAAAATTATTTTATAAAAAAGCTCTGTCAAATTGTTGTAATAATTCAAAAAAAACATGGTCTATTTTAAATAATATAATTAAAGGAAGTACTTTTTCAAATTATTTAAATACAACTTTATCGGCTGATGATTTTAATTTATATTTTAGTAATGTTGGAAAAAATCTTGCTAAGGATTTTAATTCTAACTCTGGTTTTAATTCAAATTTACATGTACATTATTTATCTTTTCATAACACAAATACTTTTTATCTTACACCAGTTACAAATTCCGAAATATTTAATATAATAATTCATACGAACAATAAAAATAGTACAGATATTTATAATATAAATATGAGCTTAATAAAACAACTTAATACAGAATTAAGTCCTATATTATGTTCTCTATTTAATAAATCATTCAATGAAGGAGTGTTTCCTGATTGTTTTAAAATTGCTAAGGTTATACCTTTACATAAAAAGGGTAATAAAAATATATTAGATAATTTCAGGCCAATATCTCTTCTCCCTCAATTCTCAAAAATTTATGAAAAATTATTTAAAAAAAGACTTCTTTGTTTCATTAATAAATATAAAATTTTGAATGACAATCAATTTGGGTTCAGACAAAATTATTCAACAGAAGATGCATTACATCACCTATCAGAAACAGTATGTGCTGAGTTAGAAAATACTAATAATTGTGCAGTTTTATCTATTGATCTAAAAAAGGCCTTTGACACTTTAGATCATAATATATTGATAAATAAATTAGATAATATTGATATCAGGGGTTTACCTAAAGTTCTATTATCTAGTTATTTATCAAACAGATCACAATATGTAAAATTAAATGGGGCTATTTCAAATATGGAACGCATATCATTTGGTGTTCCGCAAGGTTCAGTTTTAGGGCCATTACTTTTTCTAATATATATTAATGATATGCCTATAGGCAATATATTATAATATATTGAAATATTCTACACCTATAATTTTTGCAGATGATACCAATTTAATTTTCAGTAGTAAATCTTTTGATATTCTGCAAACTAATATACAAGATGACCTTTATAATTTAACTGGCTATTTAGTAATAAATTAACATTAAATGTAAAAAAAACCAAAGTTATGCTCTATAATATTCGAAATTCTAAATCAAAAAAGAAACTAGAATTAAAAGTTTATAATGAAATTATAGAGCAGTTGAATCATTTATCGTTCCTTGGTATAATAATTGATGATAAATGTAACTGGAATTATCATATAAATTATATCAGATCAAAACTAAGTAGATCCATTGCTATTATAAATAAAATAAAATATAAACTACCTTTACAAAATCGTATACAAATATATCATAGTATTTTTGAAAGTCATCTAAATTATTGTTCATCTATTTGGGGTAGTACATTTTTGTCTAATATTCAACCAATTATTATATTGCAAAATAGGGTAATAAAAAATTTGTTTTTTTCTTTTAATGTAGATATAGATACAATTTATAAAAAATTCAATCTTTTAAAATTTCAAGATACTATAAAGATTAATATCTTAAAATATATAAATAGATATATGACTAAATCTTTGCCTATAATTTTACAATATCTTTTTACACAAAATTCAAATATTTATAAGCCTTTATCTAAAAAATTGGTTTTACCCAAAATTAGAACACATAGAAAATCGTTTTGCCTTACTAACAAAGCTCCTGAGATATGGAATGCATTACCAGCTTCTTTTCACAAATTAATGAATAAAAAAACTTTTAAAACAAATATTAAATTATTTATTACCTCTTCGTATTAGTTAACTTTTTATATTTTTTATTGTGTTTAGTTTCTTTATCTTTTTCTCTTTCATTTTTATATTTTTTACATATTTTATGCATTTATTTCATTTGTGTTATATATTTTTCTTCTTTTAATATACATTTATTTTATTTATATATACTTTTATTATTTATTATATTTTATTTTGTATTTAACTGAAAATGATGACCTCTCCTTGATAACAATATTCAAGTATATTCTTACTTATTTATTCAGCACGATTTTCATTTACACGAATCACATTTACAAATCAAATAAGTTTAATAATATATACAATAGTATATATATATATATATATATATATATATATATATATATATATATATATATATATATATATATATATATATATATATATATATATACAAAATTATAGTTCTAATGATATACAAAATTGAAATTTTAAAATAAGTTATTGTCATTTTATAATTTACTAATATTTTTTTTATTTTTTATTCTTGTAATGCTGTTATCAAGTTGAGTGGGAAAATACCTAGTCAAGCTTTGCTTTTGTATTTTCCTGAGTGTTTACACTCTATCTGATTCATAAATATATATATAGTATATTGTACATAACTACATACATAAATATAAAATACAAACAAATACTTACACTAAAATAGTTAAGTGGGCGTGCGACGTTGCCGATAAATATAGCAACAATATAATTCACCATGTTAAAAGATAGTATAAATAGGCATGGAATATTATTATGTATGGTTCAATTTATTATCTATAATTGCTAATGACCTGCATTTTGTGTCTATATTTAGCTAATAAATACGGCTTTACGTGCAATATAAAGTCGTATTTAACTATAATTCTGAGAATGGTTTTAAATATCACTGGAAAAATAAAATCAAGAATGAAATACTTTATGGGGAACTAGAGAGATTATCGAACAAGATCATAAGAAGAACATTAAAGTTTGCCGGCCATTGCCTATGAAGAGAAAACGAGGTGGTTTCGGATCTAGTTATGTAGTAGCTAACCCTTGGAACTAGAAGGCGAGGAAGACCACCTGATTCATATATAAAGACTCAGGAACATGATACCTGTCTACGATAAAATGATATACGATCAGCTATGATGAATCGTGATATTTGGAAGTATATAACTATCCGGGAATCAATAAAAATAATCCCGAAATAAAAAAAATAAGCATATGCAATAAAACAAAATTTTATAGTAGTTTATATATGTTAGTAGTTTATATATTTATAATAATATATATCACATATCATATCATCTGAGAGTGAAATATTTTTTTTATAAAATAATTTTAATTTATTTTCACAATGGGCAAATAAATGGCATTTGCTTATTAATTAAATATGTTATTATACAAATGTGCAATTATGACTTTATGGAAGGTTACACTATATCTAAATATTGTATAAATAATATTCATTTAGAAAACGTTATTTTTTATAAAGATTTACGAATAATATTTGAGAATATACTATATATATATATATATATATATATATATATATATAGTTAGTGTACTAAGTATATTCTAACTAAATATATAATTATAATTATACTATATATATATATATATATATATATATATATATATATATATATATATATATATATATATATATATATATATATAGTTAATGTACTAAGTATATTCTAACTAAATATATAATTATGATTATACTATATAAACTATATGAAATATTTTCATATCCAGTTATGTTAAATTATTATCAATAAAATTAATTACATAATAAGTTTTTTTATTTAAATATAATATTTATTATAATATATTAATGAAAAACCATGATTTATTAAATATATATCTATAGATACTATAGTATATAAAATAATTTTTGTATTCTTATCTAATATATTGTATACCTTAAAGTATATACATCTTATTATCTTTCTATAAAATATATAGTTTAGTAAAGTATATATCTGTATAAATATATGTATATATATATATATATATACATATTAGTATATACTATATAGTATATATTGTATACTATATTAATATATTAATAATATAATATAAAGCGATATATACTTTACTAAACTATATATTTCATAGAAAAATAATACTACATTAGCCTAAAATATATAATTAATATAATATGTATGACTAATATGTGTGATGAATTAACTCTAAAGATATATATTCCAATGTAAAACATTCTTATTGCGTAAATAATCCTGGCGGGCATGTAATAGATAATTGTCAAATGTGAATGTTGAACATTATATTCAATATAATTACAAAACCTATAATTATAACAATATAGTGATTATTTTAAATATATATATACGCTAAAATTGAAAAATGATTAATATAAATATATTGATATATTATATAAATTATTATATATAATATATTAAAATATTATATTAATATTAAACAATATTCAATTTAAGCGTATATGCTAATGTATATATATGCGAAGGGGTAAATGGTAGCATATGTTATACTCTGGAATCCTAGTCATGGAATACGTGGTAAAGATAGACCACGGAAACGTACACAGATCAACTGGTTGATGATATCCATTGCAGACCAAACGAGATCCCAAATGCGATGTATATATTTTTTTTATTACTTCCGAGAAGATAGGCAAGGTAAGTGGGTTCCCTTGCCTTATACTAAGGGCACAACCAGGTCTAAAAGATTGTTAGAGGGCTCTATGCAGAAAGGCTGGACCATCATGCTTCAAATGCTGATTCATATATCCTTGTCTAGATTCTCGAAAAAGGTCAAGTACAGTTTAGTGGGAGTAGGAGATAACCAGGTAATACAATTCACAATTAAGAAAGGTTTCTCTTCGACAGCAGAGTTGCAGAGGGAAACTCATACTGCGATGATAAAAGAAATGAAAAGAGTAGGCCTGAAACTAAAACCAGAAGAGACTTACTGGACCAAGCACCTGATAGAGTTCTTGAAAGTAACGAGTGTAGACGGAGTTAGACTATCTTCCAGGCTTAAGCGTATGTTGACCCTAGAATTTTAATCAACGGACCATTTTAATACACCTCTGGGAAGAACGTCAGGAATATCTGCAGCGTTGACTGGCGTTATCAATGAGTCTCATTCACCAGTTATCAGTTACTTCTTTGGAGTAATTTACAGTATGCTAAATCTAGAAGAACACTTAGAGGATCAGATGATGGTCCCCTGTAATCTGAGCGCAAATATAGTAGGTGTTCCTCCGATTTTGTGCTACTTTGTTTATTCGTATAGGGGACATATGTACCACTTAACTGAGAATCTGTGTTTTATAAGATACATACGACAAGCAGAGCCTGACATCTTTGTTCAGATGACCAGACTACTCTTAATAACCGAAAGAGACAACGAACGTTTGTTAGACCAACTAGTCCTAGACCCCCAGAGTTTACCCATAATAGCTGTATCAGACAACCTGAGTTACATAAAAACCAGTGTCCATAGCAGAATGCATGATATGGTGAAAAATCCTAGAATCTTGAACTTCTGCCCAGATTTCACCAAAGCTGAGAAAGAACTGTTACTAGACACAATGACCACTCTAGACCATTGTAATCCTTACCTCTTGTCACACATTTATAGTCTCAGCCATATAAGCAAAGCAGAAAAGATGGTAGGGAAATTTGCTAAGTCCAGCACAATCAAAGACTTCGTGGACAAGGAAATAACAGAGGGAAAAGACTTTTCAGACTACGTTCAGGTAGCTAGTAAGAGACTATTTATCAACTTAAAGAGATCCAATCTTAGGGATATCAAGTTAGACGGAGATTGTAATTGTACTCTCAGTATCAAAACTAAGAAGCGAAATGTGGGGTAGAAGAATAACTTCTGTAACAATGCCTAGTGTCTTGGAACACTTTGACTTAAAAGTGTGGGGGGAGTTCACCGAAGAAGAAAAGCCTAGATCCATTATGATAGAAGTTTCCCCGCTCATAAGCTGTGATAAAGCAGGTCCTAAATGTTCTTACTTAGGAGGGAAGACCAGAAAGAAAATAACTCGAGGATTAATACAGGTTACCCAGAAAATTTTATAAAATGTTATATAAATATATACAAATAGTTTATAAATTTATAATAACATATATCACATTTCATATCATGTGAGATTGAAAGATTTTGTTTACAAAATAATTTAAATTTATTTTCACAATGGGCATATATATGGCAATTAAATATGACATTATAAAATGTGTAGTTATGACTTTATGGAAGGTTACTCCATCTAAATATTTTATAAATAATTATTTATTGAATATTAATATTCAATTAGAAAACGTTTTTTTTATAAAGATTTACGAATAATATTTGAGAATATACTATATATATATATATATATATATATATATATATATATATATATATATATAGTTAGTGTACTAAGTATATTATAACTAAATATATAATTATGATTATACTATGTAAACTTTATGAAACAATTTCATATCCAGTTGTGTTAACTTATTATCAATACAATTAATTACATAATAAGTTGTATTATTAAATATTATATGTATTATAACATATTCATGAAAAACCGAGATTTATTAAATATATATCTAGTATATAAAATTATATTTGCATTCTTATCTAATATATTGTATACCTTAATATATATAATCTTATTATTTTTCTATGAAATATATAATTTAGTAAAGTATATATATGTATGTATATATATATATATTAGTATATAGTATATAGTATATATTGTATACTATATTCATATATAAATAAAATAATATGAAGCGGTATATACATTACTAAAATATATATTGTATACAAAATAAAACTAAATTAATTGAACA
This sequence comes from Osedax fenrisi, assembly GCA_964019155.1. Classification (NCBI taxonomy): domain Eukaryota; kingdom Metazoa; phylum Annelida; class Polychaeta; order Sabellida; family Siboglinidae; genus Osedax; species Osedax fenrisi. Next base: position 5,903,854 of record OZ025243.1, read on the forward strand.
AATATAATTATCAACGAATGAAAATAATATTGATAACTAATATGTGTAATGAATTAACTCTAAAGATATATATTCTAATGTAAAACATTCTTATTGCGTAAATAATCCTGGCGAGCATGTAACAGATAATTGTAAAATGTGAATGTTCAAACATTATATACAATATAATTACAAAACATATAATTATAACAATATATTGATTATTTTAAATATATATAGTTTGAAATTGAATAATGCTTAATATAAATAATAATAAATATAAATATGTTGATATATTGATATAGGTATAAATGGTATAAAATGTGGAATCGTCATTACTGATTGCTCCGGCATAGTATGTCAAAATGGAGGATCTCGCGTAGATGGAATTAATCAGTACACATGCAATTGTATAAATGGCTATGAAACTTTATGAAACATTTTCATATCCATTTGTGTTAACTTATTATCAATAAAATTAATTACATAATAAGTTGTATTATTAAATATAATATGTTTTATAATATATTCATGAAAAACCATGATTTATTAAATATATATCTATAGATGCTATAGTATATAACATAATTTTGTATTCTTATCTAATATATTGTATACCTTAAAGTATATAAATATTATTATTTTTCTATGAAATATATAGTTTAGTAAAGTATATATCTGTATGTATATATATATATATATATATATATATATATATATATATATATATATATATTAGTATATAGTAAATATTGTATACTATATTAATATATTAATAATATAATATAAAGCGGTATATACTTTACTAAACTATATATTTGATAGAAAAATAAGACTACATTAACCTAAAATATATAATTATACATTAATTAATATAATATTGATAACTAATATTTGTGATGAATTAACTCTACAGATATATATTCTAATGTAAAACATTCTTATTGCGTAAATAAAAAACTCAGGAACGTGATACCGGTCTACGAGAAAATAATATACGATCGAGAATATAATGAATCGTGATGTTTGGAAGTCAATAACTGTCCGGGAATCAATAAAAAGAATCCCGAAATAAGCAAAATAATCATATGAAATAAAACAAAATTTTATATAAATATATACAAGTAGTTTATAAATTTATAATAATATATATCACATATCATATCATCTGAGAGTCAACGATTTTATTTCCAAAATAATTTAAATTTAATTTCACAATGGGCAAATAAATGTAAATTGTCAATTAATTAAATAGTTCATTATAAAAATATGCAATTATGACTTTATGGAAGGTTACTCAATCTAAATATTTTATAAATAATATTAAATTAGAAAACGTTATTTTTTATAAAGATTTACGAATAATATTTGAGAATATACTATATATATATATATATAACTCAGAAGATGTAGCGAACTACTGGGTAGAAAAAAAGCAAGGCTTATCTAGTTCTACCCTGTTAATTATTCGAGAATGGAAAATAATTATACAAATATATGTGATAAAAAATAATAGGCAATTTGATAAATTTTTACAAAACTAAAAAAAAATAACTAAAAGGATGCAATCTTATTTGATAAAATTATATAAATAAATAATGAGTTATTCAATAAAACAACGATATTGTCATATCAATATATTATTTCCATAAAATATATATGAATATACATATACATATATATATACACATATACACACATACGTACATTAATACACGCATATACAAATGCACACACACATAAATACATATACATACATATAGGTTCACCCATACAAACATACCTACATAAACAAAAATATACATATACAAATATAAATATAGAAAAATGAAAGAAGTCTCTATTATCACTATATAATTTAAATGAAGATAATGATGAATACATATTAACAAAAATAATTAAATGTAAAAATATAATAAATTACAGAAAAAATCTACAGAAAAAAATTGCAATTTGGATATTTATATTATATAATAAAAGCTCATATATATCAAATATGTACATTAAAAACAAAAATTAAAAAATTAATAAAAAATTAAAAAATTCCATTCCCGAGTAATTACTTCATCATGTTTGAATATAAATTAAATTAAATAAAATATAATAAATAAAATTAAGTATATAAAATTAACTAAAAATAGTTTAAAAAAAATAAATAGTTGGAAAATATGTATAAAAGATATGTAAGATATATAAGATATGTAAGATATGTAAGATATATATATATATATATATATATACATATATATATATATATATATATTCGACTCCAGATAGTTCTTGTTTTTCTCTTGTGTTTATCAAGAATTTAATAAACGATAAATCAAAACACAAGAAAAAAAATGTTACTATTTGTTTTGTATTGTCCGGGGCTCCTCACAGTTATTTATAACATGTACAAGTCTATGACTTCTTGAGGGGTCCATTTGTATCCGATATTATTATATGTGTGATTCAATAAATAAATATTATTATAATTATTATAATCTCGGTCATCAACTGAATCTGATATTATTATTAGTATATATATATATATATATATATATATATATATATATATATATATATATATATATATATATATATAGTTAGTGTACTAAGTATATTATAACTAAATATATAATTATGATTTACTATGTAAACTTTATGATACAATTTTATATCCAGTTGTGTTAACTTATTATCAATAAAATTAATTACATAATAAGTTGTAATATTAAATATAATATGTATTATAACATATTCCTGAAAAATAGAGATTTATTAATTATATATCTAAAATAATATTTGTATTCTTATCTAATATATTGTATACCTTAATGTATATACATCTTATTATTTATCTATGAAATATATAGTTTAGTAAAGTATATATATATGTATATTAGTTTAAAGTATATAGTATATATTGTATACTATATTTATATATTAATAATATAATATGAAGCGGTATATACATTACTAAAATATATATTTCACACAAAATAAGACTATATTAATTGAACAAATATAATTATCAACGAATGAAAATAATATTGATAACTAATATGTGTAATGAATTAATCTAAAGATATATATTCTAATGTAAAACATTCTTATTGCGTAAATAATCATGGCGAGCATGTAACAGATAGTTGGACAATTTAAATGTTGAACATTATATACAATATAATTACAAAACCTATAATTATCAAATATATTGATTATATTAAATATATATAGTTTGAAATTGAATAATGCTTAATATAAATATGATGATATATTATATACATTATTATATATAATATATCAAAATATTATATTAAACAATATGTAATATTAGGGTATACGCTATAGCGCTATTATATATAGCGCTATTATAATATATATATATATATATATATATATATATATATATATATATATATATATATGTACATTATATTACCATTATAAAAAGTAATCTATTAAAATAACACACTTATTAACGTTAACTCTATTTTATATTGTGTTTTTTTTATGGCAGATTGGCTGATATTTGTATGTTAATGAGGGTATGGTACGTATCGGGGAAAGGAACATACTTGTAGTGAGAGGCAAGTATTGCCAGTGTTCTTATTCTTGGAACAAATATGATCCTTACGCATTGGACCTGACGAACCCATGATATGCATATCATCGAAGTTGATACACTATCCGTCCTCATTATTTACAATTATTGTTGGCTATGCTGGATATGAATTTAATATCTCTGATTTTTGTAATGTATTATTATAATAGAAAACTAAATAATTTAATTTGTATTGATAATGTTGTTCTTTTGTATATATCTTTACTAAATTTAAATCTTACAATTATATTTTTTATATTTAATTTAATTTTACTTTTACTATACTTTTCTATTCATAAATATTCTTTAGGAAAGTTAAACGGGTAAACGACTAGATATGGATTGGCTTCTTCGTTTACCATGGTCATGCCTAAATTCTGATATTATATATATATATATGTTTAATGAAGTTTATTTATAACCATGTAATTATATATATATATATATATATATATATATATATATATATATAATTACATGGTTATAGATATACTTCATTAAACATGAAATATTAGCCTATAGTCTATATATATATATATATATACACTGGCACATATAAACACATACTTACATACCTACCTATATATATATAGTATATAGTAATAATAAACATAACTACATACATAAATATAATATACAAACAAATACATGTACTAATATAGTTAAGGATGAGTGCGACATTGCTGATAAATATAGAAACAATATAATTCACCATGTTAAAAGATAGTATAAATAGGCATGTAGTATTATTATGTAATATGGTTCAATTTAATATTTATAGTAGCTAATGACCTACATTTCTTTTCTATATTTAGCTAATAGATACGGCTTTATATGCAATATAAAGTCGGATTTAACTAAAATTCTGAGAAGGGTTTCAAATATCCACTGAAAAAATAAAATCAAGAGTGAAATACCTTATAGGGAACTAGAAAGATTATCGAACAAGATCAGAATAATAACATTAAAGTGTGCAGGCCATTACCTACGAAGAGAAGACGAGGTAGTTTCGGATCTTGTTCTGTGGCAGCCAACACATGGAACTAGAAGGCGAGGAAAACAACCTAATTCATATATAAAGACTCAGGAACGTGACACCGGTCTACGAGAAAATAATATACGATCGAGAATATAATGAATCGTGATGTTTTGAAGTCAATAACTGTCCGGGAATCAATAAAAAGGATCCCGAAATAATCAAAATAATCATATGCAATAAAACAAAATTTTATATAAATATATACAAGTAGTTTATAAATTTATAATAATATATATCACATATCATATCATCTGAGAGTCAAAGATTTTATTTATAAAATAATTTAAATTTAATTTCACAATGGGCAAATAAATGTAAATTGTCAATTAATTAAATAGTTCATTATAACAATATGCAATTATGACTTTATGGAAGGTTACTCAATCTAAATATTTTATAAATAATATTAAATTAGAAAACGTTATTTTTTATAAAGATTTACGAATAATATTTGAGAATATACTATATATATATATATATATATATATATATATATATATAGTTAGTGTACTAAGTATATTATAACTAAATATATAATTATGATTATACTATGTAAACTTTATGAAACATTTTCATATCCAGTTGTGTTAACTTATTATCAATAAAATTAATTACATAATAAGTTGTATTATTAAATATAATATGTTTTATAATATATTCATGAAAAACCATGATTTATTAAATATATATCTATAGATGCTATAGTATATAAAATAATTTGTGTATTCTTATCTAATATATTGTATACCTTAAAGTATATACATATTATTATTTTTCTATGAAATATATAGTTTAGTAAAGTATATATATCTGTATGTATATATATATATATATATATATTATATATATATATATATATATATATATATATATATATATATATATATATATATATGTATTAGTATATAGTAAATACTGTATACTATATTAATATATTAATAATATAATATAAAGCGGTATATACTTTACTAAACTATATATTTGATAGAAAAATAAGACTACATTAACCTAAAATATATAATTATACATTAATTAATATAATATTGATAACTAATATTTTTGATGAATTAACTCTAAAGATATATATTCTAATGTAAAACATTCTTATTGCGTAAATAATCCTGGCGGGCATGTAACAAATAATTGTAAAATGTGAATATTCAAACATTATAATACAATGTAATTAAAAAACCTATAATTAAAGCACTATATTGATTATATTAAATATATATAGTTTGAAATTGAAAAAGTATTAATATAACTATATTGATATATTATATATATTATTATATATAATATATCAAAATATTATATTAAACAATATGTAATGTTAGGGTATATGCGATATCCCCTTAATAGCTATTTTATATATATATATGTTTTTTTCAATTTAATCTCTCATCGTGTATAAATTGTGGAATCAATATTGATGATTGCTCCGGCATAGTATGTCAAAATGGAGGATCTTGCGTTGATGGAATTAATCATTACACATTCAATTGTGTAAATGGCTATGATGTGCTATCTAAATAAATGTATATGTTCTTTTTTCAATTAAATATAAAACAAGTTCTATATTTTATTGAAAAAAGAACATATATATTTATTTATATACAAATATATTTGTAGAGTATACTAAATGGGCATGGAATATTATTATGTAATATGGTTCAATTTATTATTTATAGTAGCTAATGACCTACATTTCTTTTCTATATTTAGCTAATAAATACGGCTTTATATGCAATATAAAGTCGGATTTAACTAAAATTATGAGAAGGGTTTCAAATATCCACTGAAAAAATAAAATCAAGAATGAAATACCTTATGGGGAACTAGAAAGATTATCGAACATGATCAGAAGAATAACATTAAAGTCTGCCGGTCATTACCTACGAAGAGAAGACGATGTAGTTTCGGATCTGGTTATGTGGCAGCCAACACATGGAACTAGAAGGCGAGGAAGACCACCTGATTCATATGTAAAGACTCAGGAACGTGATACCGGTCTACGAGAAAATAATATACGATCGAGAATATAATGAATCGTGATGTTTGGAAGTCAATAACTGTCCGGGAATCAATAAAAAGAATCCCGAAATAAGCAAAATAATCATATGAAATAAAACAAAATTTTATATAAATATATACAAGTAGTTTATAAATTTATAATAATATATATCACATATCATATCATCTGAGAGTCAACGATTTTATTTACAAAATAATTTAAATTTAATTTCACAATGGGCAAATAAATGTAAATTGTCAATTAATTAAATAGTTCATTATAAAAATATGCAATTATGACTTTATGGAAGGTTACTCAATCTAAATATTTTATAAATAATATTAAATTAGAAAACGTTATTTTTTATAAAGATTTACGAATAATATTTGAGAATATACTATATATATATATAACTAGAAGATGTAGCGAACTACTGGGTAGAAAAAAAGCAAGGCTTATCTAGTTCTACCCTGTTAATTATTCGAGAATGGAAAATAATTATACAAATATATATGATAAAAAATAATAGGCAATTTGATAAATTTTTACAAAACTAAAAAAAAATAACTAAAAGGATGCAATCTTATTTGATAAAATTATATAAATAAATAATGAGTTATTCAATAAAACAACGATATTGTCATATCAATATATTATTTCCATAAAATATATATGAATATACATATACATATATATATATATACACATATACACACATACGTACATTAATACACGCATATACAAATGCACACACACAAATACATATACATACATATAGGTTCACCCATACAAACATACCTACATAAACAAAAATATACATATACAAATATAAATATAGAAAAATGAAAGAAGTCTCTATTATCACTATATAATTTAAATGAAGATACTGATGAATACATATTAACAAAAATAATTAAATGTAAAAATATAATAAATTACAGAAAAAATCTACAGAAAAAAATTGCAATTTGGATATTTATATTATATAATAAAAGCTCATATATATCAAATATGTACATTAAAAACAAAAATTAAAAAATTAATAAAAAATTAAAAAATTCCATTCCCGAGTAATTACTTCATCATGTTTGAATATAAATTAAATTAAATAAAATATAATAAATAAAATTAAGTATATAAAATTAACTAAAAATAGTTTAAAAAAAATAAATAGTTGGAAAATATGTATAAAAGATATGTAAGATATATAAGATATGTAAGATATGTAAGATATATATATATATATATATATATATATATATATATATATATATATATATTCGACTCCAGATAGTTCTTGTTTTTCTCTTGTGTTTATCAAGAATTTAATAAACGATAAATCAAAACACAAGAAAAAAAATGTTACTATTTGTTTTGTATTGTCCGGGGCTCCTCACAGTTATTTATAACATGTACAAGTCTATGACTTCTTGAGGGGTCCATTTGTATCCGATATTATTATATGTGTGATTCAATAAATAAATATTATTATATATATATATATATATATATATATAGTTAGTGTACTAAGTATATTATAACTAAATATATAATTATGATTTACTATGTAAACTTTATGAAACAATTTCATATCCAGTTGTGTTAACTTATTATCAATAAAATTAATTACATAATAAGTTGTAATATTAAATATAATATGTATTATAACATATTCCTGAAAAATAGAGATTTATTAATTATATATCTAAAATAATATTTGTATGCTTATCTAATATATTGTATACCTTAATGTATATACATCTTATTATTTATCTATGAAATATATAGTTTAGTAAAGTATATATATATATATGTATATATGTATTTATTAGTATAAAGTATATAGTATATATTGTATACTATATTTATATATTAATAATATAATATGAAGCGGTATATACATTACTAAAATATATATTTCACACAAAATAAGACTACATTAACCTAAAATATATAATTATACATTAATTAATATAATATTTAGAACTAATATTTGTAATGAATTAACTCTAAAGATATATATTCTAATGTAAAACATTCTTATTGAGTAAATAATCCTGGCGGGCATGTAACAAATAATTGTCAAATGTGAATGTTCAAACATTATAATACAATGTAATTAAAAAACCTATAATTAAAGCACTATATTGATTATATTAAATATATATAGTTTGAAATTGAACAATTATTAATATAACTATATTGATATATTATATATATATTATTATATATAATATATCAAAATATTATATTAAACAATATGTAATGTTAGGGTATATGCGATATCCCCTTAATAGCTATTTTATATATATATATATATGTTTTTTTCAATTTAATCTCTCATCGTGTATAAATTGTGGAATCAATATTGATGATTGCTCCGGCATAGTATGTCAAAATGGAGGAACTTGCGTTGATGGAATTAATCATTACACATTCAATTGTGTAAATGGCTATGATGTGCTATCTAAATAAATGTATATGTTCTTTTTTCAATTAAATATAAAACAAGTTCTATATTTTATTGAAAAAAGAACATATATATTTATTTATATACAAATATATTTGTAGAGTATAATAAATGGGCATGGAATATTATTATGTAATATGGTTCAATTTATTATTTATAGTAGCTAATGACCTACGTTTCTTTTCTATATTTAGCTAATAAATACGGCTTTATATGCAATATAAAGTCGGATTTAACTAAAATTCTGAGAAGGGTTTCAAATATCCACTGAAAAAATAAAATCAAGAATGAAATACTGTATTTCAAATACCTTATGGGGAACTAGAAAGATTATCGAACAAGATCAGAAGAATAACAGTAAAGTGTGCAGGCAATTGCCTATATGAAGAGAAGACGAGGTAGTTTCGGATCTTGTTCTGTGGCAGCCAACACATGAAACTAGAAGGCGAGGAAGACAACCTAATTCATAAGTAAAGACTCAGGAACGTGATACCGATCTACGAGAAAATGATATACGATCGGCTATGATGAATCGTGATGTTTGGAAGTCAATAACTGTCCGGGAATCAATAAAAAGAATCCCGAAATAAGCAAAATAATCATATGCAATAAAACAAAATTATATATAAATATATACAAGTAGTTTATAAATTTATAATAATATATATCACATATCATATCATCTGAGAGTCAAAGATTTTATTTACAAAATAATTTAAATTTAATTTCACAATGGGCAAATAAATGTCAATTGCCAATTAATTAAATAGTTTGAAAAAAAAAATTAAATAGATTACTCAATCTAAATATTTTATAAATAATATTAAATTAGAAAACGTTATTTTTTATAAAGATTTACGAATAATATTTGAGAATATACTATATATATATATATATATATATATATAGTTAGTGTACTAAGTATATTATAACTAAATATATAATTATGATTATACTATGTAAACTTTATGAAACAATTTCATATCCAGTTGTGTTAACTTATTATCAATAAAATTAATTACATAATAAGTTGTAATATTAAATATAATATGTATTATAACATATTCATGAAAAACCGAGATTTATTAAATATATATCTAAAATAATTTGTGTATTCTTATCTAATATATTGTATACCTTAATGTATATACATCTTATTATTTATCTATGAAATATATAGTTTAGTAAAGTATATATATATGTATGTATATGTGTATATATTAGTATATAGTATATATTGTATACTATATTTATATATTAATAATATAATATAAAGCGGTATATACATTACTAAAATATATATTTCATACAAAATAAGACTATATTAATTGAACAAATATAATTATCAACGAATGAAAATAATATTGATAACTAATATGTGTAATGAATTAACTCTAAAGATATATATTCTAATGTAAAACATTCTTATTGCGTAAATAATCATGGCGAGCATGTAACAGATAGTTGGACAATTTAAATGTTGAACATTATATACAATATAATTACAAAACCTATAATTATCAAATATATTGATTATATTAAATATATATAGTTTGAAATTGAATAATTCTTAATATAAATATATTGATATATTATATACATTATTATATATAATATATCAAAATATTATATTAAACAATATGTAATGTTAGGATATACCCTATATATATATATGCGATATCCCCTTAATAGCTATTTTATATATATATATATATATATATATATATATATATATATATGTTTTTTTCAATTTAATCTCTCATCGTGTATAAATTGTGGAATCAATATTGATGATTGCTCCGGCATAGTATGTCAAAATGGAGGATCTTGCGTAGATGGAATTAATCATTACACATGCAATTGTGTAAATGGCTATGATGTATACCATCTATAATAAATGTATATGTTATTTATATACAAATGTATTTGTATACAAATAACTCTATAGAGTATAATAAATTCTATAAAATTAAAATATAAGATAAATTAACTGAATGCTAAATTAAATAAGTAATTAGATAGGATTACAATAAATGTGGAATTAATGGTGATAATAGTGATAACCCTATCAAAATGGTTTCATATTTGACGATGGATATATCTATAGCTTAGTAAGTAAACTATAGTTTATTTATAACTACCCATACAAAGTGTATACCTGAATTACATTATGTTATCAATTCCTTAGATAACAACATCTTAAATATATCAAATATATACAACTACAATATATTTAGAACACTTAAAACATCTATACAATTCCGAAAATAATAGACGAATGTAGGTCCTAATAGTAATCAATGCTACAGCATTTCGTTCAAGCTATCTCTTTACTATTACGCTAATTCTCATATACATATATATATATATATATATAAAGATTCATTATATCTACTATTACTACTACTATTATTATTATTATTATTTTATTAAGGGTATCCTTAGTATAATCTAAACCTCGCTTATGGGTATCCCTCCTATTATTATAGCCTATATTCGGTAAAAAATAAAATTAATTCATATGTAAAACTACTTGGTTATAGATTCATTAAACATAAAATATTAACCTATAGTTTTTATATATATATACACACTCACATTTATAAATAAATACTTACATACCTACATATATATAGTATATTGTACATAACTACATACATAAATATAAAATACAAACAAATACTTACACTAGTTAAGTGGGCGTGCGACGTTGCCGATAAATATAGCAACAATATAATTCACCATGTTATAAGGTAGTATAAATAGGCATGGAATATTATTATGTATGGTTCAATTTATTATCTATAATTGCTAATGACCTGCATTTTGTGTCTATATTTAGTTAATAAATACGGATTTACAAGCAATATAAAGTCGTATTTAACTACAATTCTGAGAATGGTTTTAAATATTCACTGGAAAAATAAAATCAAGAATGAAATACCTTATGGGGAACTAGAAAGATTATTGAACAAGATCATAAGAAGAACATTAAAGTTTGCCGCCATTGCCTACGAATAGACTACGAGTTTCGGATTTAGTTCTGTAGCAGCCATGGCTACGTATGTTGCAACACATGGAACAAGAAGGCGAGGAAGACCACCTGATTCATATATAAAGACTCAGGAACGTGATACCTGTCTACGATAAAATGATATATGATCGGCTATGATGAATCGTGATGTTTGGAAGTATATAACTATCCGGGAATCAATAAAAATAATCCCGAAATAAATAAAATTAGCATATAAGCAATAATATAAAAAATAAAACAAAACAAAATTGTATATAAATATATACAAGTAGTTTATAAATTGATAATAATATATATATATCACATAACATATGATCTGAGAGTGAAAGATTGTTTTTACAAAATAATTTTAATTTATTTTCACAATGGGCAAATAAATGTCAATTGCCAATTAATTAAATAGTTCATTATAAAAATGTGCAATTATGACTTTATGGAAGGTTATTCATTCTAAATATTTTATAAATAATATTCAATTAGAAAACGTTATTTTTTATAAAGATTTACGAATAATATTTGAGAATATACTATATATATAGTTAGTGTACTAAGTATATTCTAACTAAATATATAATTATGATTATACTATGTAAACTTTATGAAACATTTTCATATCCAGTTATGTTAACTTATTATCAATAAAATTAATTAAATAATAAGTTTTTTTATTTAAATATAATATGTATTATAATATATTAATGAAAAACCGAGATTTATTAAATATATATCTAAAATAATTTGTGTATTCTTATCTAATATATTGTATACCTTAATGTATATACATCTTATTATTTGTCTATGAAATATATAGTTTAGTAAAGTATATATATATATATGTATGTATATATGTATATATTAGTATATAGTATATAGTATATATTCTATATTATACGTATATATTAATAACATAATATATAGCGGTATATACTTTACTACACTATATACTTCATAGAAAAATAATACTACATTAGCCTAAAATATATAATTAATATAATATGTATGACTAATATGTGTGATGAATTAATTCTAAAGATATATATTCCAATGTAAAACATTCTTATTGCGTAAATAATCCTGGCGGGCATGTAATAGATAATTGTCAAATGTGAATGTTCGAACATTATATATAATGTATATATATTGTATGTATATTGTATATATACAATATAATTATAAAACATATACTTATAACAATATATTGATTATTTTAAATATATATATACGCTACAATTGAACAATGATTAATATAAATATATTAATATATTATATACATTATTATATATATAATATATTAAAATATTATATTAATATTAAACAATATTCAATTTAAGCATATACGCTAATGTATATATATGAGAAAGATGAAATAGTAGCAGATATTATACTCTGGAATCCTAGTCATGGAATACGTGTTAAAGATATACCACGGAAACGTACACAGATCAACTGGTTGATGATATCCATTGCAGACCAAACGAGATACCGAACGCGATGGATAACCGATAAGAGTGGATAACAAGATTTTATGAATATCCGAGAAAGCTCGACCTGATAAGGTAAATATATATATATATATATATATATATATTAACTACAATTTTCTAATAAATTAAATAATAAACAATGAATATTTCCATATACTATATTTTGATCCTCAAAATTGTGTATAGTATTTTTAATTTAATATTAATAGTAAGATGTAAAGTAAATGCATAGTAAATTATTCATCAACAAATATATTCAAGTCACATCTTGATAATAATTACAAATATAGATATACGTTGGCAAGCCCTATATTATTCTCGTTTATAATAGTTGAACAACTCCAAATAATGATTGTAACTGATATGTAATGTAATAACTAATGAATAATAGTATATAACAATATATATATATATATATATATATATATATATATATATTATAAACCTTTGTAATATTCGACACTTACTTAAATAATAATTGACTATTTTGTATTACTTCCTATTAGTTTTTGTTTTAATTTTTATAAACATATTTTATATTTTCTAACGAATTTAAATACAATACAAATAACTAAATTGATGCTTTTTAATTTGTTTAATATAATTGTTATACACATTCTAATAAAATTAAATAAAATACAAATAATATTTCAATTTACTATCTTTTTACCTAATAGTAAATTTTAGTAAGTTTACACATAGTAAATTATTCATATAAATGTATTAAGGGGATGATGTAATTATAGATAATACTGCCTAAATCACATTATACAAACCTGTGGATTTAATTATAATAATATATTTCACAGGAATAATTACGTTAACAATCTATTAATCACTCTACTAAATAAGTAAAAATTCAAAACTGTTATAAAAAGTTATAAAACTATAGTATACTCGAACCACATATATGAACTCAAATTGGCTTATGCAAACTCGATTTACTGGCATACATAAATTATATTGTATATGTTATAGATACTCATATTCCAACCTATACCATAGATATTGATACCAAGTACCGACAAAAAACCGACTAATAAAACAAACCTTAAATAATCTCCTACGCTAACCAACTTACTGGTGCAAAGGAGGCTAAATTAAGTGTCTCTTGTGGCATCTCATCTTCCCTAACGTCTAAAGATCAATATTCATAAGGCCAGAGAAAGTATTTTATTATGCTACTCGGTATTCGTGTTATGACAGATAGTCTCAATATCTATCGTAAATACTGTTGCAATGGATTATTTTAAAATCCCTATTTATATGGCCTCTACATATCCTATCTCGTTATATTTGTAATATGTTTTAAGTTAATACATTAGATAATTTTCTTCATCTGTACAAATTAATTCTTCATTATCTTTACCTTTTGTTCACTCCTGTGGTGTTCCACAAGGCTCTGTCCCAGGTCCCATTATATTCATAATTTATATATTACCTATTAAATCAATATTTCTCAAATTTCCTCACATAAATTATAATCTTTATGCTGATGATCTCCAAATATACACGTTCTTCCCGCCTTCCAGCTATCCTGAATCCATTCAGTAATCTATTTACAACTGCATTACTGAATTAACTAAATGGTTTGCTAATAACTCACTTTCACTAAATATTTCTAAAACTGATACTATTATTTTATATCATCCAAGTTCTCCTTTAAACATAGCTCCACCGTTTTTACTCTCCCTTCCCACTTCCCAATCAGTAACTACACTCGGTATTACTTTCGACACTCATTGTAATGTCACAGTGCAAATAGTAAATAGTATACGTACTGCTAACTCTATCTGTACAACATTAGAAAGACGCGTAATAAGCTAACTTTTAATTTAACCATGGTTAAATAATGAATAATAAAATGAATAATGCACTTGAAAGTGCATTATTCATACGCTTGTGTTTAGTAGACTTCGGTATTGCTGTTCCTTATTTACTATCATACCCCTTCATGTATTGCACATACTTAAGTTAGTTATAATTATAACTATTCAGCGCCACGCAGTAAGAGTCCTCTATAAACCTAAACGTCGAACAATGGTTTCCATATCATCTCTGATGCATTCGCTTGGATGGTTAAAGTTCCGGCTAGTTTGCAAGTACCGACTCCTTTGCATAACGAATCGAGCCATTTATCAAGCCAGCCCTAAATATCTCGTGAATGTTATTACTATATGCACGGACTATCGACCTCGTTGTGTTGGCTCAAATATGATGCTCCATCAACGATCACTACGACAGTATACGCCGAATCATCATTTGCAGTCGCAGCTCCTAAATATTGGAATTCATTACCAGCTTACATCAGATCAACAGAGTATGAACCTTTGTTTAAACGTAAAGTATATAATTATGTTATTCCTTTATAACTGTATTATTTAATATTGTTCTTGATCTTATATATATATTGTTCTTGTTATTGTTCTTATATTTATATATGTTCAAATTGTTATTACCTTCATTATTATTATATTATATGACGCCGATAAACATTTGATGTTTTATAGTCAATAAACTATTTACTAATAACAATAATAACTGGATCTGGTTAATAATCAACCATTGTCCGAATATATATATATAGATGTGACACATCTATAATTAATATAATTATACCAATGGAAATCTATTATATTTAAACAACATATGTATACTAATATTAACAATATCAAGTAGTTTATAATTTCAGATTACCTAAATTTGTCATATATATATATATATATGTGTATACCTATAGTTTTATATTTATTTATATATTATTTATATATATACTATATTTGTAAATATACAAGTAAAAGTAAATAATTAATATATATGCAAATAATATAATGTTATTTATATATATTTATAATCCCCGTAGATTTTAAATTACACGTTTAAAAATATGGAATATCAATATTCACAATATTAATAGTTAACTATATATATATATATATATATATATATATATATATATATATATATATATATATATATATATATAGTTAACTATATAACTATATATATTATTCATATTATGGTATTTTTTCATTTATTTATATATAATATATAGGTATACATATATTTCTATATATATAATGTTATTGGTATACATAAGTATATATAATTCATATAACCTCTAGATTTAAAATTACACGGTGAAGCATAATAACTTCAACATAATTAACAAATGTGTTAATGACATTGATAATCATTTATATGATGAATTCGCTATCTTACGAGGTTGCAATTTAGTGTATATATTATATTATTATATTAATATAATTATTATAATTTTTTTAAATATCTTTTTTTAATCATTTTAAATCATTTACACATTTTATTGTAAACAATATTAATAAAATATAAATATAATAAAAATAAAATATTAAAAAATATTAAAAATTATAAAAAATATTATTAATAAAAACTATAAATAGGATTATAATCTTTAACAAAAACAGGACTGTTTTTTAAATGATAGTACTCGAATACTGATATCCTAACACTTTTTGACTGGAATTATATTTTAGGAGATCTCTAGGGTGTCGATAGTACGTGCATGTCGATATTAGAGCACTCTCCTCTATAAGAATTTTTGAGAAACTTTAAAATGTTGATTACATAATTTAATAATATAATAATTTCAACAAATTAAATTAATTATGTTATTAAAATCATTAAATAAGTGTATGTATAATACTAAACATAATGTACATAATTTATATATATATATATACGTATGTGTATGTCATTAGAAAATGTATATAATAATCTATATTTTTATTATCAATAATAAGATCTTATTTTTTTCATTAAATAAAACAACATTTTTGTATAGAGAGATATATATATATATATATATATATATATATATATATATAATCATTATATAAAATTGATATATAATACACTTTTATATTCACATTTTATAATTTGATATTCTAGTCCAAATATTTAAAATGGAAAGTATATGGAAACAATCTGGGCGAAAGCATATCTGAGATTATTGTTTCACTGGCTACGAAAGAGGTATGTAGTCATGTATCTAAGGCTGGCCAACGTAATAATATATGTTTCTCTAATCTCACGGTCAAGAATATTATAATAGGTTTGTATAAAATGTAATGCAGTAAAGTTAACCATACTTTTCAAAATTTAATTAGAATTATATTACACGTAGGAATGGTTGTCGTGTATCATGTGAGGTGAGGTTATAATAACATGTGTTGATCTATAACATATACTTATTCACGCATATACATATGCACACAAGCCCAATATAGTAGTAGTATTAGTAATAGTAATAGTAATAGTAATAGTAATAGTAATAGTAATAGTAATAGTAATAGTAATAGTAATAGTAATAGTAATAGTAATAGTAATAGTAATAGTAATAGTAATAGTAATAGTAATAGTAATAGTAATAGTAATAGTAATAGTAATAGTAATAGTAATAGTAATAGTAATAGTAATAGTAATAGTAATAGTAATAGTAATAGTAAAGTAAGTAATAGTAATAGTAATAGTAATAGTAATAGTAATAGTAATAGTAATAGTAATAGTAATAGTAATAGTAATAGTAATAGTAATAGTAATAGTAATAGTAATAGTAATAGTAATAGTAATAGTAATAGTAATAGTAATAGTAATAGTAATAGTAATAGTAATAGTAATAGTAATAGTAATAGTAATAGTAATAGTAATAGTAATAGTAATAGTAATAGTAATAGTAATAGTAATAATAGTAATAGTAATAGTAATAGTAATAGTAATAGTAATAGTAATAGTAATAGTAATAGTAATAGTAATAGTAGATAGTAATAGTAGTAGTAGTAGTAGTAGTAGTAGTAGTAGTAGTAGTAGTAGTAGTAGTAGTAGTAGTAGTAGTAGTAGTAGTAGTAGTAGTAGTAGTAGTAGTAGTAGTAGTAGTAGTAGTAGTAGTAGTAGTAGTAGTAGTAGTAGTAGTAGTAGTAGTAGTAGTAGTAGTAGTAGTAGTAGTAGTAGTAGTAGTAGTAGTAGTAGTAGTAGTAGTAGTAGTAGTAGTAGTAGTAGTAGTAGTAGTAGTAGTAGTAGTAGTAGTAGTAGTAGTAGTAGTAGTAGTAGTAGTAGTAGTAGTAGTAGTAGTAGTAGTAGTAGTAGTAGTAGTAGTAGTAGTAGTAGTAGTAGTAGTAGTAGTAGTAGTAGTAGTAGTAGTAGTAGTAGTAGTAGTAGTAGTAGTAGTAGTAGTAGTAGTAGTAGTAGTAGTAGTAGTAGTAGTAGTAGTAGTAGTAGTAGTAGTAGTAGTAGTAGTAGTAGTAGTAGTAGTAGTAGTAGTAGTAGTAGTAGTAGTAGTAGTAGTAGTAGTAGTAGTAGTAGTAGTAGTAGTAGTAGTAGTAGTAGTAGTAGTAGTAGTAGTAGTAGTAGTAGTAGTAGTAGTAGTAGTAGTAGTAGTAGTAGTAGTAGTAGTAGTAGTAGTAGTAGTAGTAGTAGTAGTAGTAGTAGTAGTAGTAGTAGTAGTAGTAGTAGTAGTAGTAGTAGTAGTAGTAGTAGTAGTAGTAGTAGTAGTAGTAGTAGTAGTAGTAGTAGTAGTAGTAGTAGTAGTAGTAGTAGTAGTAGTAGTAGTAGTAGTAGTAGTAGTAGTAGTAGTAGTAGTAGTAGTAATTGTGGTGACGAGGCCGTGACGATAGACTTAGTAATGTTTTGTAACTATATTTTATACTTTGCATTATATTTATTTTGTAACCAATTATATATAAATATTAATTTGTATATATGTTCTTTATTTATAAATTCAGTTTGACATATAGCATAACCATGTATTTTTTAAATAATCCTCACATGACTCCAACAATGCATTGTGCATTCTAGAAAAGATTATATAACATATATATGTTAAAAGTGAAATGAAATTTAGATAATTTCATATATATATATATATATTATTTAAATAGTTTTTAAAAAATATGCACATAAAAACAAATATATACTATTATAAAATATTTCGCGAAGTATATATATATATATATATATATATATAGATATAACATAATCTACGCAATTACTATTAGTATGTCTAAAATAAAATTATATTGTAAATTTATAATTTATTTTAAAAATTTCATGATTTTACTTTAAATATATAGACGTACTAATGGCGAAACTAAATACGGATCCACGTATGGTATATACACCCCTGCAGGGAACATCATGAAGAGTATAGAAACCTTTTTAATTAATCAAAAAAAATCCAAATAAAAATCTAATTATATAATATATATATATTAATGATAAAAATATTAATTTGATATTTTATTTATTTCATATATTATTTTATAATATATCTTATATAAATATTTAAATTAAGATCCATATACATCATATATATATCATTTGTTAAAGTTAAACAATAAACAGTTAAGAGCTATCATGTATACATATATATTTTTTGTATAACATTATATATTAATATATATAACATAGTTTCATACTTTAGATTCACACTCTGAATCTGCTTTCTTTGTGGTAGCTCTAAAATACTGGAATGCTCTTCCATATGAAATTAAGTGTTTAAAATCCTGTCAATAATTAAATATAAACTCTCCACGTATACGTGGTATACCTATTAACATTGTAACCTACCCTCCCTTTTCCTTCATTTTTATTGTACTTTATATATTTTATGTTTGTTTCCTCCTCATGACGCCCATAACCATCACGTGATTTTGTATTCAATAAAACATTTTAAAATAAAATAAAATAAAATATATATCAATATATACGTATATGATAAACACGTGTTTAACTTAAGTATATTTCCAACTTGTTTAATCATGTACTATACACCATTAGGTGTTATCAACTGAATAACTAAATGTTTACTTAATACTGGTTTAATCACTCTGTATTACTGCGTATATAAATATATATGTGCTACTATTATTTATATTTATATTTATATTTTATGTATTAATTTATTTTATCTATAATTTACGAGTAAATACATTAAAACATATTAATTATTTATATGTATATATATATATATATATTATGTTCAAATATATACATATTTATTATATATTATATATATTTATTATATATATATATATATATATATATATATTAGGTATATATATGGTAATATATATGGGGATAATACAAAGTTATTTTATGTAATAAATTAATATGCAATTATATTAATCTATTATATTATGATATATTATATATAATATACAATTACTATGAAAAGTTATTCATCTTAATAATTATAAATATATAAATAATTACATATACATATACATATAAAACGATATATATATAAATATATGTATGTTATAATATATATTGATCGTGAATCACGATTCGTGATATATAAAAACCTCCTTTAATATCGCGAGGTTATAGGAGATATTGGATGTATCGAGGGAATATTACTTATTATAATAATAAATATATAATTATATATTTGTGTTTGTAACAGTCAATAATAACAAATATGCTGAAATCTATAAGTCATAACATTATATATATATATATATATATATATATATATATATATATATATATATATATATATATATTGTATACGTACATTTTAATGTCATATATATACTCAATATATATATTGAGTGACAGTATCACTCTGTTCTCTATATATATAGTTAATATATATATATATATATATATATATATATATATATATATATATATATTATAACCTTTGTAATAGTTTACTCTTACTTAAATAGTAATTTAATATTTTGTATTACTTATTATTTGTTTTTGTTTTAATTTTTATAAAAATATTTTATATTTGTTAACGAATTTAAATACAATACACATAATTAATTTGATGATATTTAATTATGTTAATATAATTATTGTAAAAATTCTAATAAATTTAAATAAAATACAAATGATATTTCCATTTACTATCTTTTTACTTTTTACTAATAGTAAGTTTACACATAATAAATTATTCATATAAATGTATTAATAACCTTCACTTTATTAATCAAATACCTTGTGAAGGTATATAAATACATTTATTTATCGATAATATAAAATAATATAAATATAATAATATATATATATATATATATATATATATATATAATAAAATTTACAAAAGGACAACTATATCTTCAGATCAAAAATATTGATTTATAATTTTAATTAATTTATAAATACTCATATAGGTATATATACTTATAGGATAATGTATATAAAGTAATGTGTACTACTACTAACCAGTTAGTTTTTAGATTTAAAATATTAAACACGTATAATATACGAGGCGTGCGATATATACGTTAATGATAAAATGAAAATAAAATAATATTTATTTTTATATAAAAATAAAATTAATAAAACGAAAAATATATCGTCTGTTTGTAAAAATATGATTTTATACTTGTAATTAATATTGAATACTTAATGTTACCATAAAAGGTTATACGCATATATGCGTTGTGCGTTATATGCATATATATAGGCATTCCTATATATATATATATATAATTTAAGTATTAGGTATCTATTTGTGATTATAATTTCACACATATATATATACAATACATAAGGGTTATAGAGATAATTTCCGAACACATTTGATATATATTAAATCACCTATAACCTTTAAATTATTCTATTATATTATACAATATTTTAATAATATTAATAATATACATGTTGAACATTTTTACATTTTAGATTATTGTGATAATGCGTACATTGTACGGCGTAACCTTTAAATTATTCTATTATATTATACAATATTTTAATAATATTAATAATATACATGTTGAACATTTTTACATTTTAGATTATTGTGATAATGCGTACAATGTACGCCGTACAATGCATTAGTAATATGCATTAGTGTACTTGAATTCTGTTTTTTATATCCTATAGGATATATATATATATAAATTAATGTGAACTAATGTAATACTACTAACCATCTAGTTTTGAGATTGATTATATATATGACGTGTGTTATATACGCGTATACCACGCGTGGTAGCCTACAACTGGTAGGTCATACCGGGGATAATGAAATAACAATAATATAAAATTTATAAAACAAAAAATATATCGTCTGTTTAAAAATATTGATTTTATAATTGTAATTAATTTGTAAATACCAATGACATTATAATTACATAGACTGTTATTTGTATAAATCTGTAATGTTATTTTTGTTCACCATTTAAATAATATGAATATATAAATATATACATTGAAAATGTATTTAATTAAATATATTTATTCAATTATAATTTAGTGATTTTCTTAATAATAAATTGCCAATTAGTATGAAAAATATATAAATAATAGTTATAAATATCTGATTATAATATACATTTAATTTAAATTTTTCACATATTAAATTACTTATATAATAATTATAATGTATCTAAACTTAATCTCCATGTTATATAGTATAAGCTAATTAATTAGATAATTGATATTTAGTCATTAAATAGCAATATTATATTTAAATATTTAAAAATAAATATTATATAACTTCATTTGTTATAATAATTTGTATATTTATATTATAATATTATATTATATATAGGTAGGTTATATATTATTACACCTATAATTATACACTAATTATACCTATACACCCATAGACATCTAAGGGGCGAAGCCTATATTTATTAATATATAACGTCTTTGTATACACCTATATATAGGTGTCCTTCTTTGTATAATATTAATCATTTGACTTATTTTAATAGATATAACCATAGATTTATAGTTTACATTAGTGTAAACTATAAATCTATAGATATAACCATAGAGAACGAAGAAAACCACTTCGTTCTCTATGGATATAACATACATATTAAAGCCAGGTTAATTTCAAGTCATTATTGTAATTTAAGTGAAATTTAATTTTGATTGAAAATATTATGTATATTATATATTACAATTTACATACATACATTTTACATTTTTCGGTTTTCGGATTGCAAACTGTGCTTATAAGCCCAGTATATAAAGCAATCGACCGTCCATGTGTATTTGAAGTTAATGTTTCATATTAAATAATTGGGTTTTCAATAGTTGATGGTGTAATACGGATGGATGTAGGGAGAGTAATTTAAACCAATATAAATACACCTGCGTATTTCCATTTATATTAGTAAAAAAACGTTATCTCCAATAGAAGTATACCTAATTCTAATTGATATGTACATATACAATAACACAGAGCTAGAGATAAATTATATCTACCTTTTGTAAAATATACTTAGGATTATGTTACTGATGTTGATATTATTTATATAATATAATGAGTAATTCATCAAAACAATAATAATTTCATACCAATATATTATTTTCATAATATATATATATATATATATATATATATATATATATATATATATATACATAAATACATATATATATACGTACTTACTTTACTTTATTCCCTTAACTCACGAATCGTAGGGAAAATCAATGATCTGGCTGTTATAAAATGCGGTCGCCATTCGTTGCGGTCATGTGACTTCACCATTAAGTTAAGGGGATTTATCATTAAAGTTAGACTGAGTCATCTTGCTCCATTCTTTGATATCATCAATCCATTTTATTTGTCTGTCTACCACATTTGCGATTACCCTCAACCATACCTTGGAGGATTGTTTTTCTGAGGTTGTCATGTATAATTGTATCACAGTACCATTTTAAATTTCTTCGGCGGATGGACTGTAATATTGGTTCATATATGTACCCATTAAACTTATCATCGCATCTTTAATATACTCGTTTGTCTTCATTTCTTTATATGTACTTCCAAGAAGTTTTCTATGAGATTTGTTTTCGAAACCTTGTATTTTTTGTGGAAAGGGCACTTATAGTCCAATATTCACACCCATAAGTTAGAATAGACAATACTAGAGAGCGATAGAGATTATATTTGAGCTTAAAACGGATATATTTGCTATTCCTTATTGTATTGCTATTTCTTATTGTAACTATAGTTAATCTTACCATAGCCGAGCTAATCTTATTTAATCTCATAGTCGCTCGAGCCATATTTTCTAAGTGTATACACTTAGAAAATATGGCTCGATATACCACCGATGCTATATGCTATAGCACCGAGATATTTAAACTGGTTTACTTCTTCTAGCTTTTCTCAATATAATTGAATGTTGGTATACCATGGCCTATAGGCCTATGAAGATTTCTGTTATTACTGTTAATCATTATCTTGCTCTTTTCTACACTAATTCGCATTCCATACCGACTATCACTATTTGACAGCTTGTTTATGAGTGTTTGCAGTTCATTATTCGATCCAACTATCAAGTCTATATCATCGGCGAATCTGAGATTAGATAGATTTCGGCCACCATTGCAATTGATATTGTAGATATATGTTCATCTTGAATTTATTTTCCCTACTATAATATTTGACTCTCATAGAACCTAGCGATTATATTAAATCACGTGGCTTCACATCAGATTATAAACTTATTTCTCATGTGTCATCTCATTTATTTGTAAATGTGCAAATTACAACCTAATTAATATTTTCAAATTTGTAAATATTTAACTCTATCTTCTACAATGACTTTAGTATGATGTGTTCGTGACGAATTCATCATTTATATCTAGATTACGTTATAGCAAAATAATTCCTATTTATTAAAAATAGAATATATATATATATATAATTTCATTCGTGTGCTGTTATTCACCGTGAACGGTCGCGTTTCACTTTCATATACATTAATTCCGTTTTTTGTATAACATTCTTAACTGGCTGAATTGGATCCTCATTTAATACAACTTCACGTATAGATTGTATACGCCCTAATGGATCAACCCAATGAAAGATATTGCTTAACATGTCGTAATCAGTTCAAGTGTACTCGCGGACTTGCTATTCATCGTCGACGTATGTATGCACATGCATAACATACATGAGTATACATATACCATACTAAACAATATCAGGTCCCAGTCGAGACAGCGTTGGTCTGAAGGTGTCTCGAGAAAGCTGCGTTCATCGAAATTGATTTATTCTCCAAAAAAAAGTGAATCTAGGAGGTTTCCAATCAATAAGGAGATAGCGGAGAGGTTTACTGAGAGTTCTCTACAGGCTATCACAAGCCATCGGTCATCTGCGAAGTATAAATCACTGGTTCGATCACTCCAGACATACGTTAATATAAATCATATTGTACAGCCTGTTTTGCACTTAGACAATCTACTAACTAACAATTCCAATAACGATACTGAATATAGACCTACATACGATTCTGATAACATTACTGATACTAACAGTACTAATTATGACACTAACCACACTGTGCCCATACATTTAGATACACCACATTTATCATATTACATTGAAAATATACAAAATAACATTTTACATAAACAACGTAAACAAAGGTGTTCATTATTTGCTAAAATGCAACAAATGTATTCCTAGTATATTAACATATTGCCTGTGAAGATAGAGGTGTTTTTAAGAGAGGAACACATTCCCTGTCGAGGTAGAGGTTTTACTATAGTATATTAACATATTGCCTGTGGAGATAGAGCTGTTCTGAAGAGAGTAACATACTACCTGGAGAGTTAGAAGTGTGCGACGTACAGTGTGAGAGAGGTACACGCATTGTTAGTCGCAGGTAAGTATACCTATATAATGCAATTTTCATTGATGTGATGAATATATATGTTATATATATTAAATTATATATATATATATATATATATATATATATATATATATATATATATATAAACATATGTACATGGATGTGTATATACATTTATATAATAGTAATACAATAGTAACATATATATATATATATATATATATATATATATAATATAGTATAAACTAGTATTTTAATTAAAGTTAACTAAATAATGAGATCATTTCATTTACTTTATCTAAATAATATAGTAGCATTTAAATAATACGTAATATCAAAGATAATAGAGTACATATGTTATTGTTTTTTCTGACACATTAAATATTGAATTTTAATTGGTCGTAAAATGGACATACGCGATAATTAAGTGAACTTGTTTCAAGACAATATAGTCACAATTTTAAACATCGCGTCCCTAGTCGTATATCAACCCGTTCGTCTATATTAACTGCCCGGTACACAACCCGACCCATACCGATCGCATAGCAACCACCTTTCATGAAGCTACACGAACCAGTATCCCCGCCTTCACCTGCGCAGGGAATAGATAACTTACTCATGCTGGCGAACACTGCAGTACTATTGGACTTTTGTGTCCCATACTTGAGAGATAAAACAGAGTTAATCCATAAATACAGGTACAACATATTTGTAAATATATTTTTATATATACTGTATATTATATACAGCGTATATATAATAAATATAAAATAATAATTAATAATATTTAGTATATATATATATATGTATATATATATATATATATATATATACAGACATATAATACACATTAATGTGTATTAAAATAATTATTTTAAATAATATAATATATAATATATACTAGTATAGTACATAGCTCTGTATAATAATATTTGTTAAACATATGTTTTAATTATAAGTTTTAATTGTATAATAATTATTATGTTTACATATAATTGTATAATGATATTATAATAAATATATTAATAATGTAGATGATTAATATACACACACACATAAACACACACACATATATATTTCAATAAATTAAAATATACAATATTATAATACGAATATACATTATAATTATAAAATGAAAACTATAATTGAATTGTTGGACTATATACCGGACACTAACATTAAAATATCCTTATTAATATGTGTGTGCGCAAATGGATGCATATATATATATATATATATCTATATATATATATATATATATATATATATATATATATATATATTTATTTATGATGTATATGTTTATGTATGTATGGATTTACATTATATTATGTATATAATAATTAAGGGAATACCCCTAGAAAGGACCGTTTCTTAACAAACCACGCCAGTTGGCATCGCCAACATCTATCCTACTCTACATCATAATAAGAATGATTTACCTTTAAACCTCTATTATAACCTATGTTCGACCCCACATAGAAATCGCCTTAACAACCCCAAGACAAGTAAGCTATACCAGTGCGTGGATTGCGAAACATGGCGAAACTTCCCAGAGGTGCGCACACCGACCGCACACCGGTGCGGTCACTGTGCAAGGGAGTATCGTATATCAAATACCAATATGGCCGCCCTCAAGGTCAAACGAAAGCGTAGGAGAGCCGATAACCCTAGCGCTAAGCGAGGCAGACAGTCTGAGATTGAGGCTCGAGACGAAGCCTCTCAAGACAAAGCCCCTTCCGCATATTCTGTAACCGTTGATAACGATATCGTCAGTATCTGCGGTAGCGAATCCACTATCCGAGTTAGTCTATTTATAGAATAGTGACGTATGTTTTATTCTTATCGAGTCACCGAAAGAGTGATATAATGAGTTGTATTTCAAAATATATTAAAATAATAAAATACTACAAGTATGTGTGCCGTAAATAATTACGGCATCTCTTTAACGATACGCACACACCGCACACCGTAATACAGATTGACAGCGGATCTGACGTCACGATGTCCAGCGATGAGATCGATAATGCTGTCATTGATATGAGTACTAAGTTACGTGATACAGTAGAACCAGCTAGGTAAGTTCCACCCGCATACTGTAACCATCATGCTAACTATAGGATTAACCCAGTACAGCATTCACGTTTAACCTATATTACATATCGACATGTTATTACCTTACCCATTACTGATACACTTTGAATTATGGTTATAGACCGATTCTGATTGGAGATCTTTCTGGTAATGGTTTGCAATTGCATACATTTATAATACGTCAAATATTTGTAATGGGTTAGAATAAATGATATGATCTACAGTAAGAGATTACTTGTACCACACTGTACTGCGTTACAGCCAGGGTTCGCGATAATGTGCAGTCAACGCAAACAAATGAGAAGTCAATAATTTATTTGTGCAGTCAATTTTTCAATTTTTAGCAACAATATTTGTATTCTAATTAATTTTTATAAATTATTCCGTTGATATTTTCAAGTTGAAACCATAATATTTGGTATATATATTCTAATTATTGATGTGTATGTCTGCATAGGGCTAGATAGAAATATATCTCTCTAGATGAGTATCTCTATGATGTTCTTCATAGCAGAAAACTGTTGATTATTATTATTTTGTACTAGGCCTAGTTTCTGGTAATTTTATAATTTATTTATAAAGTATTTTGATTCTTTAAATTAATGACATTACATCAACACTAACAATAAATAAAAATATGAATTATTATAATTCATATTTTATTAATTTTGATAATATATTTTAAGATTATAGATTTGATAAGTTCAGCGAGTCCGAAGATATATCTACGGACTCGCTGAACTTCTAGAGTATACTCTACTTACAATATGGTGTTATGCACACAAGTCAGTTCTGGCATGGAAGGCAGAGAGCAATGAAATACCAGAAATTAAAAATATGCTGATGATATTAAGTGGTATTTCATCATATTTAACTAAAACTGGAGTCAGATGCAGAGAGTTAAAAAATATTGCAGAGTACAATAACCTTATTGTTTGCTCATTTCCAAAAATATTTGAAATACGATGAAGTCAATTCACTCATCAACTAGTTGAAATCATATTAAAATAATGGAATGCATTAATACTGTATTTTAATTCAACGACATGCAATGAAGCCCGTGGATTTTCAACGTACTTTTGCAATGAACATAAACTTCATATATTATGCGTTATGGCCGATGTACTATTTATATTCTCTCGATATTAAAAAAGATGCAATCCAATTATGCAATCACGATATGTGATATTAATTTAATAATATTGAAGTTTGTTATATTTATATATTTAATAGTGCAGAATAAAATGCTAATAGCCCATGCTATTCAGAGTAAAATAAATAATGTTTCAATATATTTCATAATATTTTGTAACTTTAATGATTATGCTGAATAAATTATTAATAACCGATTTAATTGGCGGATGGGTTATAACTAAGTTAAGTTAGTATACTAAGTTAATCGAATCAATTGAAAAAACCAATGGTACCCAATACTTGAAAATAAATGAGTTGAAGAGAACAAATAAATGTGAAGTAAGACATAATTTATATGTATCTGAAATGAGAGATATATCTGTAATAAAAGTAGAACTTAGAACAATTTTAGTAAATAATCTTATGGAACGATTTACAACAGATGAACATTTATTTTCAAAACTTGAACATTTTATTAAATTAAAAGAAGAAATAACATAAAGCAAGTACATACTTTGATAAGTGCTGAGTTGAACTTAATAGATGTATCCTTACAATGTAACGATTTATTATTGCATTCAGAAATTAATATATTCAGAAAATACAATATTCGTGAACTTGTTATAAAGCTCTCAAGGTATTAAATAGACATAAAATATACTTAATTTAAATTTATTATTTTTTAGCATGGAAGACATGTCTACATTTTGTTGTACATATAGTAGAATTATGTGCGCTAAACCACACAGTGCCGATGTACATCTTATTATATAGGAAATAGGTATATCTGCAAATAAAGTGCTTAAGTCTGTACATAGAAATATAATGAAAATAGAAACTGAGGATATATTCAACTAGAAAGTGAGATTATAATCAACTCTTTATTCATTATAATATGCCAGATTTTTAAAATATTAATCCAAGACCTGCAGTATTAGCTTGGTTAATTATTTAATTTAAAAGTCATTAATAATATTTTAGCCATCATTTAATGAAATTTCAGATTAACCTAACATTTTTAAGAAACATAATCTAAATCATAGACAACACAATAGAGAGAATGGTAAAACACAAGAGTATTTCAATGGAATTTTTTCTGGTGCAGGAAATCTTTAAAGAAAAAGAATAAAATTAAATTCCTTTTAAAACAATAAAATTCTAAATATAGCACAATAAATAATAAACATAAACGCTTCATCTTTAAAATGTATTGTGTAGTTATACGTTTTTTCGGTAATTATCAGTATTTCAGCTTACATGTATATATATATATTTATATATATATATATATATATATATATATATATATTACCTGTAGGTAATTCATTACATATATGTATACCTATGCATTTATAATAATTATATATATATAACTATTAAAATTATACAATATTAATTGATAAATAATTATTAATAATTATATATTTATGTGCAGTCAATTCTATTCCTTAACGAGATCTCTGATGTCGTGCGAGGAGTATGGAAAGGTCATCGACTTAAGAACTAAGTCACGTGCTACTGTAGAACCACATAGGTCAGTTCCACCCGTACACCGTAACCATCATCCTAACCCATCGGGCTAACCCTTTACTGCATTCACGTTTAACCTATATTACATATCGACATGTTATTACGCTACCCATTACCGATACACGTTTGAATGATGATTATAGACCGATTCTGATTGGTTAGGAGATCTTTTTAGGTAATGGCTTGTAACACATTTATAATACTAGTCCAGTATTGTATTTTATAACTATAGTTTTATAACTATGACTATATATAGTCCAATATTTTATTTTATAACTATAATTTTATAACTATGACTATATATAGTCCAATATTTGTAACGGATTAGAATACATTACGTGATCTACATGTAGATACTGAAGTAATAGATTACAGGTACCACACCGTAATGGGTTGTAACCGCTTAACACTAGAGGTCACTAACCCATGGGTTATGCAGTACATGCGCATATTTAACACTCGACAGTATAGTAATAGTTGTCATCACGGAACGTATACGTTACAGACTGATCGCACTACGGCCTACATACGTTACGGACTGATAGCACTGCGGCCTACATACGTTACAGACTGATCGCACTGCGGCCTACATACGTTACAGACTGATCGCACCGCGGCCTACATACGTTACAGACTGATCGCACCGCGGCCTACATACGTTACAGACTGATCGTACCGCGGCCTACATACGTTACAGACTGATCGCACCGCGGCCTACATACGTTACAGACCGATCGCACCGCGGCCTACATTAACGTATCTTTAACAGCTACGCATCACCCGTGGATTACTCGTGCGTCGTTGTGGCTCCGACCACTCCCCGTATATCGCCCGCTGACCGAGTCAACCCCTCCCCGGTTTCTACGTACGCGGACACTGTGGACCACGTGACCAGATCACCGCTACAGTACGACTGTTATCCGTTACGGTACACTCCTCCAATGGGCACGCTACACAGCTTCCCCACCACAATCTACTACAGGTTAGATATGGATAAATCCTATAGGCCTATAGGCTATATATATATATATAAAGTAAATATAGTAAATATATAGTAAATATATAGTAAATATATAGTAAATATATAGTAAATATAGAAAGCCTATATATATAGTAAATTTAAGGGTATCCTTATTATAGCTTCTGGGTATCCCTCCGATTGTTATAGCCAATATTCGGTAAATAAACTCATTCATTCATATCACTATACATTTAAATTGTTTAGTTTTCGGACTGCGAACTGTGCTTATAAAGCAGTCGGCCGTCTATAGTGATGTAAGTGGTATACCATAGCATAGGTATACCGTAGCATATATGCTACGATACTGATACGATCTGATACTCTGTACTACTTTATTCGATCTGAGACATTCGAATACGTAGTTATAACTACACGAACCCGATCTGACACTGATACTTTTTGAACATTTCGTGAGACATTATAAATTTTGATTCATTATATTATAAATATTATATCAATAATTATATTAATAATTAATTCCAACATTAGATAATGTACCCGACAATGTATATATTACTAGTATATTAGTATACATATATATCTATATATATAATAATTATATAATATATGCGATAATAAAAATAATAATAATAATAATAATAATAATAATAATAATAATAATAATAATAATAATAATAATAATAATAATAATAATAATAATAATAATAATAATAATAATAATAATAATAATAATAATAATAATAATAATAATAATAATAGTATTATAATACTATTATATATAATATAATAGTATTCTAATTATCCATATAGGGATTGTGTCTTTTCGAGTATTGTACACAGTATAATCACATTAAGTTTATTATGATCTGATTTATGTTATCATTATTAAATATTTTATTTATTAGCGATTTTTTAAATATATGTTTTATTGGTGTCATTAAATCTGAATATATATATATATATATATATATTTATATGAGTGTAATGATAATATTTGTATCACATTGCTTAATGAACATGCGGTACTCTAATACGGTACTTATGATACTGTCCTATACTTTATTTAAGTAAACATGTTACTCCGTTACTTTATAATTACCCTTACTATAGTGGCTTCCCCCTGTTCTCTCCGACGCTGAGACATGCTCCCGCCCCTCCACCAACTCTCGTCACCACCCCTGCAGGTTCAACACATACGTCCGTATATAATATACACCATGAATATGTTTATATTTAGTATATATTCATATAATATACATATATGTATATATAAGTATATACTACTATATATACTACTGTAGTAGTAGGTGAAAATAACCTAATACGTACACTTTAACAATAAATAGTCTTAACATTTTATGACTCAATATTTGTATTTAAAAATTACAATTTATTAATATTATATGATTAGAGATATTATTGTGATTTTAAAATTGTATGTAATTTATTTATCCAATATACAACGAGGGTGTCTGTTTTCGGTACACCTGTCCTAATACGGAAATCCTGTAATATAATACGGACAGTATCCGTCGGACACACTATACAATACTAGAAAAACTATATATTATTGATTAACCATTCAGATAAAATACAAATAAATTACTTATAAATAATGTTACGAATGAATACCTGTCAATCATGATACGCCCCTCCCCCATGCAGCCTCTTCGTCGATGCAGGACCGTTCTCTACCCACGAATACGAGCGTAGTGCTAGAGATAATTCCCGCCAGCTCTTCGACTACACGATACGATAGGCCCGGTGACCCCGCCACGACCTTTGAACCCGCCGAATGCGTCAGAATACCCACTGCACGCTACATCACGCCACAACCGGTGATGACCTATGTGAAAATATTAACGACACCTCAGATATGAATCCGACATCGACCTCGCGTTACGTCATCTCATGAGTCATCTCATACGAATATCTCATATCTCAGACAGATACGCCGATTTAACATATATAAATAATTGTTAATACTTCATTATTTACCTATTTAGATATTATAAAGTAAAGTTGTAATGATATGTATTTATCAGAAATATAATGTCATTTCATTTTCAAAATTAAATTAAATTGAAATGAATCTTATTTGTAATGTTTTTAGTTTACATATAAATAATATATATAGGCACGCATATATATATATATATTATATATAAATAAATTGTAATACACAATTATATATATTTATATATTATTTATTATTAATAATTTAGGTAAACATTCGCGAATCAATGATATATATATTGTCGTTCTGAGTGAGTTTCTTGTGAGTTCTACACGCGACGTGTGCTAAAACTTCCAGTAGTATCGCTAGGCATAAGATAATCCTGGGTCCTTGTATTGTCAGTGTTTTGTATAGGTTTTGATAGATGGTTGTATCTGTGAATTCGTAATTATCACACGTAAGAATATGATTGTAATATAATATGTAATATATTATTATTACTTCAATACATGGATATATTAATTATTATTATAGTTTACATTTAATTAAATATTAAATAAGTAAAATGTTAAAGCTCAATATAATTATTAGGCAATACATTTATAACTAAATTTGTTATAATAAAGTAATATAAATATAATTATTAAGGTTTAAAATGAATTATAATGATAATTTGCAATGAATTATATTTTTAAATAACTATATAATGACTACTAAAATATAATAATTTATATAATATAAACGATATATTTAATTAGTATAATTAAATATTAATTTATCTAAAAATAAATAACATATTAGTAAATAAAAGAATGTAAATATAATGTATACATATATCATACACAAATATAAGATATATTTTAGTGAATATAATAAATGAATATGTGTGTAAATTGATGACGTGGCATAATTATAACTAACAAGTTTTCTCTCCGAACATTAGTAAGTAAATAGCATTACTATTTAAGATGGCGAGATCTTCCGTGTTCTCGATGTTAAGGTCTTCCTTCATGAAGCTTTCATCCTCGGCTAGTCTCACCAGTATCTTTCCGTCTATCTTCTTTTCTAGGATTTTCGCGTCGTATTTTTTGGAATTTATTTGAACTCTGACCCATGCAGCGAGCTGGTCACTGCTCCAGCCGTATACTGTGTGCATGTGGGGATGATTAAATATATAGAACTATTATATGAATGTTAACTATGTTGATATATACGTATTCAATACATTATATATTAGATGATCATAATGTATACATTATAGATCTATAGATCTGAGTTAATTTGTATACAAATATATTTGATTTATATATAATAATCCACATAAGAAATGTATATATAGGTCGGTAAAGCATATGTTATTAATTATATTGAATATGTGGCTAATAATACTGAATAAGATAGATAGAAAAGGAAGTTAAACAATAACCTATACAATAACCAAATAATGGAATACATAATACAATATATTTATTTACAATAATTTGTAATGCAGCTAATTATAAAGTATTAATTAAATATGTTATATATATATATATATTAGATACCTATAGGTTTATGTACACGTATATGCTTCAAGCATGATAATTATCATTAATTGTGATTTATAATTCAAATTCAAATTTATATATTAAATAATCTCAAATATATTATAGGTTTTTAATGAATGTTATATAAACTGTATTAATTCATTGGAATAGGAAACGAATTTTAGATGAATGGTTATTGTCTATAAGTTCAAATGTAGATTGGTTAAGTTTTAAATAATTAATTAGGTGTATAAGATCATTAATAATCACATTAATACAATTATAAATATATACATTGCAATTAAGGCTGTTTTTAATATATATATATATTAGTTAATTAGGATTAATATATTATATGAAATTATTAAATTTTCTTATTTATTAGGATATAATTGACCAATTTCCTATAATACCCCTATATAATACCATATTAAATAATCAAGGGTCACAACATAAATATCTATCAGATATATACATATATATATATATATATATATATATATATATATATATATCAGAAATATCAAGAAAGTAGCCTGTATATAAAAATATAACGTAGTTAAATATTAATATTTGAAATTAATAGATATTTGGATAATAAATATAAATGATGCACAGAGTATCAACTGTAGTGTTGAAAAATCTTATAAATAACAATGTTATTTTGTTTAAGAGGAATATTATTTATTAAATATAACCTAATGGAGGTCATTATATTAATTATTATTAATAATATAGTATTATTAAATGGTATATATAATACACATTGTATCGGGAATCCTAGTAAATAATAGGGACGTGTATTGATACTAAGTTATACTGAAGTCAATACATTTATTTAGTTGTTCATTTTATGTATCCTATGATCTTTAAAGTATGCAAGATAAATACTACACATTACAGTTAGGATATGTATAGATTCAGAGGGAGTTAATTCGAAATTATATTCGATGACATATTCATTCATATATATATATAATAATAATAATAATAATATCAGAATTTAGGCATGACCAAGATAATCGAAGAAGCGCAATGCTTATCTAGTCGTTTACCTGAAACATATTCCCAATTAACAATTATGAGTAGAAAAAAAATAAAAGTAACATTTATATAATATAGAAGTAAAAATGTAATTTTATAAATCTTAATAAAAAATTAATAGTATAAGAAATTAAAAGTATAATTGGAGTATATATATATATATATATATATATATAGGAGAGGGAAAGGGTAGTGGCCGAGGATGGAGTAGGGGACGGAAGGGTATTGTGGCCGATGCGGGTATTGTGGCCGATAACGATATTTCAAGAACCATTATAGTTATCAAAAAATGATATATACGAAAAATGTAGATAATTGAATTCTAAGAATGATAGTGTACATCATTTTTTATTTATATCAATATTAATTATTGATTTTCGCTTAGAGAAAAAAATCAAATAATCGTAATTTTTATCGAAAAAAAACGTAAGGTTTACCTTATTTTATAGGCAAGTTATTGAATAAAATTATGTATTTTTAATATATTCAGTTAAGGTAATAAATAATATATCAGATTACATTTATAACAATATTCAATAATAACATAATGACATAGTAATCTGTTATTTAAACCAACGAGTGCGATGCGGCTATTGTTGCCGATGCGTGGTGGGTATTATGGCCGATTAATAACCAATCAGCATCGAGATAATTTCAATGTGTAAGCGTATCATAAAAATAGTATATTTAGATAAATTCTTTATAAAATCACTGAAATATATTTATGATATGATTGCGGTTGTCGATATAAAACGCGCTGCCTAAATATTAATTATTTTCAATATACCATGGTAGTAGTTATATCAAGAACATATGTCCTTTTCATGACCATATGGTTATATGTTCCTATTTAAATACATGTAAAATGTACATTATACCACAACAAATATCATAATATACAATGTATCAGTATTATAAGTGTGTATATATACACTTGTGTATATACTTTATAATATATCTATACTATCCTACTATATATAGTATATATTAATACATTATAGACTATATTTAGATTGTGAAAATAAACACACTATGTACATAATAGTTAAAATCATATATATATAGGTATTATAAATATATATTACCTATTAGTTTATAAAATAATTGGTTTATAATATATAGTATATTTTATATATCCCCATTTAGTAAATCATATTTATATATCGACATCATAATTCCTCCCTATCAATATTGATAACACGATAATAAACCATATATTTTATTATATATATATATATATATATATAAATATTAAAGATAGTATTACTAATTACCCTTATCTATAGTATTGTTAAGAATCCTAATATAAATGTTTAAATTAGTTATTTTTATTTAATTTATTAAACATAATAAAATAATGATATGTATGTTAAAAGTATAACAATATATTTTTATATTTATATTTAATAATCTATATAAAAACTATATTTTGTAAGTAGTTAAATTTAA
Organism: Osedax fenrisi; assembly: GCA_964019155.1. NCBI lineage: Eukaryota > Metazoa > Annelida > Polychaeta > Sabellida > Siboglinidae > Osedax > Osedax fenrisi. The sequence continues at coordinate 5,941,769 of OZ025243.1, forward strand.
GACTAGCAATGCCTTGGTGTTATTAAATTATTCTAAATTTTAAATTAATGATATGTAATATATATTTATAAATATATTTATAAATATATTTATATATATTCATAAATATTCACTAGAAATAAATATAAAATGATGTTAAATAATTTAATAAATTATATTATCTTTATATAAACTATAATTAATTCAGATATTTTAAAATAATGTTGGATTTTTCAAACCTAACATTTATATATCTTTTTATAATATGATATAACTTTATTAAAGTTAAATGGATTTGTTTAAAAAAAATAACCATATTTGTATAATAATTTACGATTCTGGAATGTTATAATATTATTTATAAATCTATGAATATGTTTATAAATTATACACTTCACATTTATTTAGTGGAATCCTATATGTATTATGATATTTCAATAATGTTTATAACATGGATAGGGTTTTATTTAGTTTAATATACTCGTATATATTTAACATTTAGAAATTATTTAAAAAGCATTTAAAAAGTATATAAATATATAATTTTAAATTAAAGTTATAGATAATTATCTCAATAAAATAAACTATAACCCAGATATTTTAATACAAAAATATTATCTCACGATATTATATAAATGATAATTGCTTAATTTAATTAAGGTATATGGTTAATTACATAAATAATAATATATTATATTCACAAGATATATAATGAAATAGAAAATAAAATGTATATACTTTATTAATTTATATGCATATATCGCATATTTTAAATGTATCTATAGATACATTTATATATCAAGCATCGATATAAAGAAAGAAATCGATATTTCTTTATATCGATGATATCAAGTTGATAATATCAACACATAAATCATAACACCAATGTGTACATGAATAACACTGTATATATTAATATATATATATATATATATATATATATATATATCATCGTTTATAATTTCATCGCATATTATGAAATTATATATATTTTTTATTATTATTATTTTCTTAATTGATTTTGATAAATTCTTTCTCACACATTTCTTTTTTGCCGGTGTCTGCTCCAAATGTTGTTTATATGGAGATGATGTAATTATTGCGGTATAGCCCTTTCTTTTTCCTAAGGTTGTCTTTTTCCTATAATATTAATTAATATTGTAAGTTGATAAATTGATATATATATATATATATATATATATATATATATATATATATCATATATGTATATCATCTATAGATGATTAGTTTAAAATATATAGTATAGTAATATACCGATTTTACTACTCGATAAAGTAAGATTCGATTAAAGCACGTTGACTAAATTATTAATTTGAGAATAATGCAAATTATATATTGTACAGTAATATGTTAATATAATTATAAATCCGTTTATAATAAATTATTATTATATATAAAATATCAAAATGTTATTAATGATTTTAATTAAATGTATATATTCAATTATTATATATTAATGTATAAATATGTGCAATGTTAATATGTTATACTGTATAACTTATACATATAAAATATATAAATAAAAACCATATTTACGAGAGGGGCCTGCAACTTCACCAGTAACCAAACTTTAAAGTAGGCTATCTATGGAAAATTTAATTATTATTATATTTATAATATATACATGTATATACATATATACATGTATATATATATATATATATATATATATATATATATATATATATATATATATATATATAGTTGCCTTGTATATATCATTAACATATAAGTTAATAATAAAATTTCATTATTATAGTATATAAAATATACTATATATATAGTATATTGTACAATATAATATCAAATATATTTATGAATAAAGTCTGTGAACTCACCATCTAACCGTAAAACATTTAAATACTATAACTATAGTCATTTAGGCTGCCTATAGGCGGTATATAATCATTATAATATAAATAAATGTATATACAAATGTATGTTATATTATATAACTTATATAAATAAAAACCAAAATCACGAGGGGGAATTTCATTTGTAACCAGTATACCATTATCAGAACGTGGGCAATATCTTGAACGGAATTCCGGACAGATTAATCTGTATATAATTTCATTATTATTATACTTATATTATATATTTATAAATACACTTTATATATATATACAAATTATTAAAATATTGTTTTTTATTCTATAGAATAATATATTGTTAAATAAATATACATAATATATGTGTATATTGATTTAACAATAATTATTATATTTAATACTTTAATTAAGGTTTTTTCCATATCAAAAATATTTAAAGCTTATAATATATAGGCTACTGCAGTAGTATAGTATATACTATATACATATATATGCATGTATTTTAGTGCATTTGTTTAATTTAATTAATAACATATGTTTTTCTAATTGAAAAAATATTAAACTATAATTACACATTAATTACACATTAATGACATTAAGGCCTATACTTATATATAATAATGTATAGAAAAATATATTATTTATATTTTTATATCAATAAAAAATAATATTTTAATATATATATATATATATATATATATATAAATACAAACCAAAATCACATGATTGTGTGTTTCATTTGTAGCCAGTATACCATTATCAGAACGTTGGCCCAACCGTTGGAGGATCTATCTCAATAACCGTAATATGGGTAGTTTGTAATAAATGTAAATTTTAATTCTAAGCAACTTGGTATACTTTATTTTGTATTTAGATGAAGCATTAGTGAGGCGCTAATCGATTTTATAAATCGAATTTATAAATTATAATTCATGATTCTAAAAATACCAATTTATCCTACGCGCATGACATTATAGAATTTCTACCTGTCAAATATTTAAAATTTGAATAATTATTTAATTTTATATCACTAATAAAATGAAATTACGCTACAATTCTAACTTTAAATTAGCATATGGAGTATGTAAAATGCCTAGTAGTAAGTTACCAACTTATATTGATATCGGAAGAAATTATTTGTACATAAATACGTCTAAATTAAATTCTACAAATGAAACTTTAAATAAACTATCGGATATTTGGTTTCGATCTTCAATACCAATAATACACATAAGAACTATCAAAGCAAAGTTTGATAAATATATGTTAATATTAAACATACTCAGAAAATCATCTGGAAAAGCCAACTTTAAAGATATGATCCAGGAACATTTTATTAAGTATTCAACTTTATTCGATATAGCAGCATGCAAATGCAAAATAATATCAAATTGTCGATGTCAATCGTCATCTCAAATACCGAGAGCAGAGATCACATTCTTGACTGATCAACGCCTGGATAGGCTAATGACTATAGACTATAGCTATAAAAATGTTACTACTGTACAGAGTAGATTTGCAATTAATGCCGGAGCTTCAACAAGCAAGTAAGTTATTAATTTATTTAATTACTAACTATATAATATATAATTATTATATATTACTATTTTAAATATATTATCGTAATGTAACTATTACCTATACCTATATTAACATTGTAATATTAAACTTAATACTATAATTATTGATTAATTAATGATTATTATAAAATAAATACAAATAGTATTTATATTTATTTTATAATTAAATTAAACTTAATATTTGATAATATAATTATTGATTAATTAATGATTATTATAAAATAAATAAAAATAGTATTTATATTTATTTTATAATTTAATTAAATCACTATTTGATAATATAATTAATGATTAATTAATGATTATTATAATTAAATACAAATAGTATTTATAATTATTTTATAATTTAATTAAATTACTATTTGATAATATAATTAATGATTAATTAATGATTATTATAATTAAATACAAATAGTATTTATATTTATTTTATAATTTAATTAAACTATATTACAATATAACAATATTGATATAAGTATAGATAATAGTTACATTAGATAATAGATTTATAGAATGGCAACATATTAAAATATACTATATTTACTGAATATTTGTAAGTAATATAGATATATTATTTATATTTAGTGCTGCTGAAGACATCTACGAATACCAGACTTCAAGAGGAATGGAAATATCAGACTCGGAGGAAGATATTCCGAATAGAGAGGAAGATCCTGATTATCCAGAACCTCAGAACTGTACTAATAGGTAAAGTTGTAATTTAAATATACTAATAATATATCTATTATTAATTCGTACCGTATATTACTTTCAAAATAATACTATTATTTCATAGTTTAATGTTAATATGTATATATGTATATATTATAAATAAATATGTTATCTTTAACTTAGGAGTTTTGTTCCGAATCGGCCACTAACAACAAAAATGCTCATGCGGTGTGGTATCTCTGACCGTAAAGCAGCTATGATCCTGAGTACCAATGATGCAGAGGTGCATGGAGATTCGACTGGTGACATCATGACGACTGTAATCGATCGAAATCGAATTCGAAGGTGGAAGGCAAAAGTGTACAAAGAACCCCTTCCAACTCTTATGAATGGTCTGTATTTTGACGGGAAGATAGACAGCACTAGACAAGTGGATGGTTCATTTAAGAACGAAGACCACATTACGATTGTATCGGAGCCTGGTAGTGAGTTTCGTACTCATCTTACCATATACGGTAAAAGCACCTCTACGAATATTTCAAATACTATCATCTCTAACATCGGTATTACTGAATATTTTCCTGATATTAAGGTAGCATTTACTTAATAATTGTTAATAATAAGATCATTCTATATATATTTATATATAAGTATATCAATATTTTAATATTTAAAAGTAACTGCGTTATTATGACAATCTTATTTGCAAAATATGATATTATTCATTCATTGAATATAATTGTATAATCGTAAATAGGTTATCGGTTGTGATGGAACCAATGTTAACACTGGAAGGATGAATGGTATAATCCGAAAACTAGAGCTAAATATGAATAAGAAAGTTCAATGGAGTGTAAGTAATTTAATAAATTAATTATTATACTACTGTTCTATGTTGTATAGTGAAAATATAATATAGACCCTATACAATTTATATAATAATTAATTATATTTAAAAAGTTTCACAATTTAACTATTCAATTTTACAGATTTGCCTCCTACACATGAATGAGCTGCCGCTAAAGAATGTTATGGCAAAATTTGGAGTTCAAACTAAAGGTCCAAATCTACATGGAGGAGAAATTGGACAATCTCTACCGAAAGCTGAAACATTAAATATTTATCCAGACTTTCCTTTAATAAGGATTGATGATGGGTTTGCAGCTAATCTTGTAGCCGCAACCGATCTGACCTCAGATTCAGAAATACCTGCGTGACATTTTATTAGTTATTTCTACAGGAAATATTCCAGATAATTTTGCTAAGAAGTCACCCGGTAAGATTGGGTACGCCAGATGGTTGACGACAGCAAACCGTGTATTAAGGGTATATATATCTAATCGAAATCCGTCTGATAATTTAATTTCAATCACTAAATATATTGTCCATGTTTATGCATGCATGTGGTTTGAAGTTAAAAGAGCCCCTTTGTTAATTTATGGTGCTATGCATGTCTATAACATGATAAAGAATACTCGTAAACTTAATAATAGTGTCATTACTGATTGTGTTAGGGGATCTTTGGCTAGAAACGGTTACTTCCTTCACTCTGAAAATATATTAGTATGTATGCTAAGTGATAATGATCAGAGTATAAGGAATTTAGCCGTTGAGCGGATTATAAGTGCTAGAGTAAGGGGTGAAACAGGTGTTAGAACTTTTAAAATTCCAGTGATAAATTTCTCTGCTGAAAACTATTACAATCTTATAGAATATGATGACAATTGGTTAGAGCCTAGATTAACACTGGGTATTAATGATAAAGAATTATACGGCATAGAATTTCAAAAATATCCATGCCATAATCAAGCAGTGGAGCGTATTATATGTATCGTCTCTGAAACATCAACTATGCTTGTTTGTTCAAAACAGAGAGATACACGCATATTCACTACCATTGCCCACCGTAAATTGTTTCCTTCTTTTAATAGTAAGAAAGACTTCCGTTTATAATTGTATTATGTTATATGTTTTAATTTTATTTATCATTATTGTTATTGTCATTCTTGTTATATACTCTGTTATTTGTACATTTATCATTATTTTATATACTATTTGCATTCAATATTTATACTACAATTTAGATAGTTATATGTTATTGTCATTCTTGTTATATACTCTGTTATTTGTACATTTATCATTATTTTATATACTATTTGCATTCAATATTTATACTACAATTTAGATAGTTATATGTTATTGTCATTCTTGTTATATACTCTGTTATTTGTACATTTATCATTATTTTATATACTATTTTCATTCAATATTTATACTACAATTTAGATAGTTATATGTTATTGTCATTCTTGTTATATACTCTGTTATTTGTACATTTATCATTATTTTATATACTATTTGCATTCAATATTTATACTACAATTTAGATAGTTATATGTTATTGTCATTCTTGTTATAGTCTCTGTTATTTGTACATTTATCATTATTTTATATACTATTTGCATTCAATATTTATACTACAATTTAGATAGTTATATGTTATTGTCATTCTTGTTATATACTCTGTTATTTGTACATTTATCATTATTTTATATACTATTTTCATTCAATATTTATACTACAATTTAGATAGTTATATGTTATTGTCATTCTTGTTATATACTCTGTTATTTGTACATTTATCATTATTTTATATACTATTTGCATTCAATATTTATACTAAAATTTAGATATTTATATGTTATTGTCATTCTCGTTATATACTCTGTTATTTGTACATGTATCATTATTTTATATACTATTTGCATTCAATATGTATACTACAATTTAGATAGTTATATGTTATTGTCTTTCTTGTTATATACTCTGTTATTTGTACATTTATCATTATTTTATATACTATTTGCATTCAATATTTATACTACAATTTAGATAGTTATATGTTATTGTCATTCTTGTTATATACTCTGTTATTTGTACATTTATCATTATTTTATATACTATTTTCATTCAATATTTATACTACAATTTAGATAGTTATATGTTATTGTCATTCTTGTTATATACTCTGTTATTTGTACATTTATCATTATTTTATATACTATTTGCATTCAATATTTATACTACAATTTAGATATTTATATGTTATTGTCATTCTCGTTATATACTCTGTTATTTGTACATGTATCATTATTTTATATACTATTTGCATTCAATATTTATACTACACATTAGATATTTATATGTTATTGTCTTTCTTGTTATATACTCTGTTATTTGTACATTTATCATTATTTTATATACTATTTTCATTCAATATTTATAATAAAATTTAGTTAACTACATTAAACACTGTTATTTGTACATTTATCATTATTTTATATCATAATTAGTTAAATATTTATAATACAATTTAGTTAACTATATTAAACACTGTTATTTGTACATTTATCATTATTTTATATCATAATTAGTTAAATATTTATAAACAAAATTAGTTAACTACATTATACACTTCTATTTGTAATATAATATTAATGTAAATTAAATTTATAATGTTTAACATATAACAGATTAAATTATTAACAAAATATTATTTGTGAAAAAATTACTTTTTTTTCAAAATATACCTTTAAAAATGCTGTTGTAACATTACTTTGAAAATGCAATTTTCGTGATTAACTTAAAAAATAAGAGAAAATATATATCCGAAGAAAATAAAATAAAAATTGTTGTAAAAAACTTAAAACTGAATTGTCCAGACTTCCTAGAAATATTGGTTTTTAAAATGATTTGTAATGATGTTAAATCACTTTTTATAGAGCATACTTATTTATTTATATTAAATAAGATTACAATATAGTCATTAGATAAGCTTAGAATATTAAAATATATACATTTTTTAAATAATTTTATTATTTGCCTGGAAAATGAAATTTTTATATTTTGATGAAATTTTTGTTAGGATTTCTAGGAAAAATCAAAAAACAAATATTTTTTAATTTTTTAATAAATTAATATTATCCAATATGTATATATTTGTTATATATGAAATATGAGTGATATTCCTAAAATATAAGTATGATAAATAAACGATTACAAATTGTCCCTATGTACTCCATGTAAAATTTCCTATCTACCCCATGTTAAACTTCTAGGTGATTTCGCCTGGGGTTCTACTATTCAGAATTCAAAAAAATTTCAGAATCTGTTTCATATAACCATTATATTATTAGCCGAAACTACCCCTAATCATCATTTATAATTCAACAATTTTCCAAACCACTCCAGACCACTGTGGTCCACTTTGGGCCCCAACGTCGTTGGGCAATCCTTGAACGGAATCTGTATATAATATCATTATTAAAACATTGTTACTATACATGCTATTTAGAGTTATATATATATATATATATATATATATATATATATATATATATATATACAGTAAAACCTCTCTATAAGAAACTATTTTTTGTCAGTACTTTTGTTCTTATAGAGAGGTTTTCTTATAAAGAGGTTTTTACTTTTCCAATGATTTTAAGAATTAATTTATAATTGAAAATGCATATCTATAGATTATATATATAGTATATTTATTTTGTATACTGTTTTAAATGTATACTGTATTGTTTGCGCTTAGACATGTTAATACATAATGACATTTTATTAGATTTACATTAGAAATTATAAATTATGAATCATCATTGATGAATATAATATAATGAATATTATAATAATCTATTATTTAATAATTAATTGTATAATATAATAAATTGAATCAACAATACCCAGATCAATACATTTAAGGATAATTTATTAAAAAATGTTAATAAATGTAGTGATATACAATAACAATTATTAATTCATTTTAATTCATTTCTAGCTATTTATATAATATAATATTATTTTAAAGATACAAATTATAGAAATTAATTATTATATAAGATATTTCTATAATTGTTATCAATATACAATACTTCTATTTATATGTAATTATTTTGTATACAATAAGATTCTTATAAAGAGGTTTTTCTTATATTTTCTTATAAGATTTTCTTATAAATAGGTTTTTTAATGTGGAAAAGGTTGAATTCCAACCAAATGTGTGAACAATTTACTTATAAAGAGGTTTCTTATAGAGAGGTTTTACTGTATATGTATATATATATATATATATATATATATATATATATATATATAAATATATATATACAATAAAGATATGTCAGGCTAGCATTTAATTATATAATTTAATGTTTTACCCAATAGTATTTAGTAAATACTCATATTTTCATTCAAATAAATATACAACTAAATATTTGTCTATGGAATAAATGTATAATTCCATATTATATGGAAATATATTTAATTGCATATTGATTTAAATATAAAAAATAAATATAGTATATACTATATATAGTACATATTTTAATAACATTTTAAAATAAATCTAGTTTTTTAATCTTATTATTAATATTGAAAAAATTATATATTAATATATTTTTAAATAGATACTAGAAAATTAGTTAATATATTAATTTATATTTAAAGAATACTATAAAAATCCGATAAAAATGATATTGTTATTAATAAATCATATATGTCAACATGTATAATAGACTAATTTGATGAATAATTTATTATAATTTTATTTTTAAAATGATATATATGTATATACTATATACTATATATAGTATATATAGTATATATATATATATATATATATATATATATATATGTAAATTATATATAATGATATACATATATATATAATCTATATATATATATATATAATCTATATATATATATATATAATATATTACAATTTATATATGCATGTATTCATAATATGCATTGCATATAGATACATACATGCATGTATAATATCAATATTACAATTTACAAAATCCTTATAATCCTTATAAAATTAACTTATATGGAAAAGTATGTAATAGTTATAATATACTACTTTATATTATATAAATATATTTATTAATTATTTTATGTGGATTTAATTAATTTGAATTGATTTTTATTAATTGATTTTATTTCATTTGAATTTAATTTTATTATTCTATTTGAATTGTTTTTATGTAATTTGAATTGATTTTTATTAATTCATTTGAAATTAATGTATGTCATTTGAATTTAATTTAATTTTGTTGTAATATCTAGTATAATTCTTCACTGATATGTATATAAATATATAGCCATGTAATTTACCCTGAATTGTTTTTATGTAATTTGAATTGATTTTAATAATTCATTTGAAATTAATTTATGTCATTTGAATTTAATTTAATTTTGTTGTAATATCTAGTATAATTCTTCACTGATATGCATATAAATATATAGCAGTGTAATTTACCCTCATATTTGCCTCATATTTAGATCATATGATCCTCCCACATATTTATTCTATAATTTATAATTGAAAAAATATAAAACTATAAATAAACATTAAAAAATTATAAAAAAACACACATTATAAAAATAATGGGCGATTAATGCCTTTTGGGATTCAGATTATATGAAAATTGACAAACGAAAATTGTATTACTTATATTATATATATATATATATATATATATATTACATTATTATTTTATATTGATATAAAATAAATAATATATTTTTGTATACATTATTATATATAAGTAATTCCAGTTTTATTAATGTGTAATTATAGTTTGATATGTTTTCAATTATAAAAACATATTTTATTAAATTAAACAAATTCTCTGGAATATATTTATTATGAAAATGTATATATATATATATATATATATATATACATATATGTATATAGAATTAATAACATATATACTATGTATTATATTATATAGCTATATACATATATAGCAAAGATTTTCCGAAGATAAGATATAACACTTACGCGAAATCGTGTAATTCGAATTTGTATACAAAATACCCTGGTGCCACCTATAGCGGGTTACTTTTAGGAACTATGCGTTGTTTATAATGTAAATTCGTATTTAACTATACACTTTTAAAATGTTAAATAATATGCTTTAAATTAATATTTATATGATGAAAACTAAGTGTTCATTACTAATATATAACAAACAAATATGATATGTATGTTTTAAATGCTATAAGTATATATTTAGTGAGTAAAAGCTAATTTATATTGCATGCAATTTAATAGAGCAATGAAAACATTGTTGTATGCAAACAGAGCCTAAATCTATTTCAGTGATTTCGATACTATAGTATACTGCTAGCAGCGGTTGGGGCTATTACTAAATTACGTTGCATGCATAGGGAGTGTTATATCTTTGCTTCGCAAAATCTTTGTATATAGTATATAGTATATACATATATAGTATATATATATATATATATATATATATATTGTTATTGCTATTGTTATTTTTATTTTGTGGAGTCCTTTCATCCATTTACATTTATAGCTATATTATATAGCCTATATATCATATATTATATATGCCATATAAAATATATATTATATGTCCCTTCGAAGCCCCTCTCATGTTAAGTCATCCATGGTTTTAATGAGAGCCGATCATTTATTTATACACAATTATATAATATCACTTCTAAATAATATTGTAAGACCTATTTTTATGGTCCGGATGGGGCTCGTATCCATGTCCTATAGTATACTGCTTGTGTGTATGACGCATTAGCTAACTGAGCCACACAGGCAGTTATATATATAGATATATATATATATATATATATATATATATATATATATATATATATATATATATATATATATGTATATCTGATGTATTTCTTTTTCTCAGTATAATATTGGATAATTATTATAAAATAACACATTTATTAATAACAGTTTAAATTAATTATTAATGAATATATTATTAATTATTAATAATATTATTAATAATATATAATTATATGCATAAGATTGTCATCCTATTTAAACGATTTAATTCCATACATAACTATATAGGTTTATATATATATATATATATATATATATAAATATATATATATCTTTATATAGTTAAATAATTTAATTCCATATATTTTTATAGTACACATTTTAAATTTTATATTTATATACTATAGTATATTACGATTAGTATACTAATTGTCATGTATACTACAATAATGGTACAAATTATAAGTATGGCACTGTATTAATATTTCATATCACATAATCAAATACAATACTATATTATTATACTATACTTATACTTAATATACTTATACTTATACCTATACTTAAACTATACTTATTCACTTGTGTACTAGGATTCAAAGCGATAGGACGTGTTTTTGATTTTATAGAATTATTCAATAGACCGTGAACAATACAGACAGATAAGTGATTTTATTTTATTTGTGTGTATCTATACGTATAAATTAATAGTTGTAAAACAAATTAATATCATATATAGTTATTATGCATGTATGTTTATATATTAGATTATTTATTATGCAATGATATATGTTGATATATAAATAAACTATTGAGTGTATAAACATACTGTATAGTGCATACCTATACAGATACTCTGTTGTTGTTGAATATGTAATATACAATGACATATATATGCATATAAATTAATAGTAAAACAAATTAATATCAGCTATAACTATAATGTAAATATATTTAGATATTAAATTATTTATTATGTAACAATATACTTTTACATATAAATAAACTATTGAATATATAAATATACTAGATACCTTTTATTTTGATCATGTCTAGAATGACAAATTTAGAATTGTCAACATCAATTAAGGATTATATAAAGGAATTATTTGAAGGTAATATTAAACAGATTTTAGAAAATAATACTGAAACAATAATTAAACTTAATGAAAAAATTGATGAGTTAATCATAAAAATAGATAATATAGATAAAAAAAATAATAATAACAATACCACATATGCAGATATTACATCTAAACAATTACTTAATATTGAAAGTACTATTAAAAAGACAATCAATAAAAATATTTCAGAAATTAATGGTGTTAATTTAAAAAATAAATCAATAATAATATATAATGCTAATGAAAGTGACTTCGCAGATAATAAAATTAAATATGATACTGAATTAAAACTTGTAAATAATATAATTAAGACTGTTACAGATGATTCTATATGTAATAATGTAATTAAGTTCCATAGATTAGGAAAACGAAATGATGAAAAGATACAAAATAATAAAATTAGACCTATAAAAGTAATTTTTAAAAATGAAACTGATAAAATTAATATAATCAAACATGCATTTAAATTAAAAGATTCTGAATTTAATAAAGTTGGAATAACACATGAATTTTCTATAGCTCAACTTATTATTCAATCAGACCTTATAAAAAAGGCAAAAAGTAATTCAACTGATGATGAGTAATATTTTTAAATAATTCCTTTAAAACAATATCTATAGTATCTGAACCACAACAGTATGATGAATAATACAATTCAAAACACAGATTATTATACTATTAAGGAATATAATAATATACATAATACGTTAAATATAACTATATTGATGCTAAACATTAGAAGTTTCAATAAAAATATCAATACATTTAATATATTTTTGGATACATTAGTCAGTAAACCAGATATAATAGTACTAACTGAAACATGGCTAACTGATACTGATGATCCTTCAATATATCTAACAGATTACAAAATGTATAAAACAAATCGTATACTAAAAATTAAAAAAAAAGGTGGAGAAGTTGCAATTTTTGCTCACAAAAATTTAGATTGTTTATATATAGAAGACTTATCAACAGCAATTGATGATGACTTAGAAATAATCAGTATACAATTAAATTTAAAATTTAAATATAAACCTATAATAATCACAGGGTTGTATAAAGCTCCAAATATTAATAGAACTATCTTTAATGATTTCTTTTATAATTTGTTTTTAAAATATATTAATTCTGAAATTTTTATTTGTGGTGATTTTAATATTGATTTTTTAGATGTTTTTAATCCATTCACAATTGATTTTAATAATACCATTTCACAATTAGGCCTACATAATTTAATAAAAATACCAACTAGATTATCAACTTATAAGAATTCATTAATAGATAACATATTAACAAATAGTAATTCAATTTTATTGAATGGTGTTATTAATACAGATATATCTGATCATTCTGTTGTGTTTACTACTTTGAATATAAAAAATAACTATACTAAAAGTTGTGACTATGTATATATCAGAAATATGCATAATATTAATGCATTAGTAAATACATTATCGATTTATAAATGGGACTATTTTTACTCAATTACAGATCCTTCTATATGTTATGATGAATTAGTAATACAATTAAATGAAATGTTTAATAAATTTTGTCCCATATCTAGAAAAAAAATAAATAAAAATACCATTAACAATCCATGGCTTACAAGTAAATTGAAAAATGCAATAAGAAAAAAAAATAAATTATTTAACACATATAAAACTAAAAACTGCCCTATCACATTTATTAAATATAAAAAACTAAAAAATAAAATTAATAAAAATATAAAATATGAAAAAAATAAATATTACTCAAATATTTTTTCAAATTGTAATCAAAAAGAAAATTGGACACATTTGAACACTATAATTAATCAAAATGTTGATGAATTACCCAAAATACTTAAATATGAAGGAAAAGAAATTATAAATATAAAAGATCAATGTGAACATTTTAATAATTATTTTTCAAATGTGGGTTTTAAAATAAATGAAAGTTTTTTAAATAAAAATATGACTAATGATAATTTGATTAATGCTAATATGACTAGTGATAATATGACTAATGATAATATAACTAATGATAATGATTTTAGATATTTTTTAAACTCTAATGAGAACAGTTTTTATTTTTTACCTATTACTGATAAGGAAATAATTAATATTACACTCAATATGAAATCTAAATCATCCAAAGATATAAATAACTGGGACATGAAATTAATCAAGCTTTTAATAAATTCTATTGCTAAACCATTAGAATATTTATTTAATTTATGCTTGGCTAATTCTGAATTTCCTGATAATATGAAAATTTCTATCATTAAACCAGTATTTAAAGCAAATGATAAAAAACAGATAATCAACTATAGACCCATTTCATTACTACCGCAAATTAGTAAAATCTTCGAAAAAATAATTTATAATAGAATGATGGACTTTATATATAAAAATAAAATAATTAATGATAACCAATATGGATTTGTAGAAAAATCCAATACTACCCTTTCACATTTTAACTTACAACATTTTTTATTTACTAAACATAGTTTAAATAAAAAAATTGCTACGCTATTTTTAGACCTTAAAAAAGCGTTCGATGTTGTAGACCACGACATTTTATTAAAAAAATTAGAATACTGTGGTTTTAGGGGTCATGTAAATGTGTTTTTAAAAAATTATTTATTAGATAGAAAAGTTAAAACTCGAATAAATAATACTGTATCATCTGTTAGAAATGTACGTTTTGGTGTTCCTCGGGGATCAGTATTAGGTCCATTATTTTTTATTATATTTATTAATGACATATCAAATATATTTAATAATGATGATAATATAAATTTAAATATATATGCAGATGACACATCACTCTCTATATTTGCAAATTCAAATGAAGAATTGAGTAGTAATATGCAATTATATTTAGATAGATTATGTCATTGGTTTAATATAAATAAATTAAAATTGAATATTGAAAAAACTAAAATACTTCCTTATTTTAATACAAAAATTATAAATAATATAAATTTAAATAATGTGAACATAGAAATAGTAGATAGATATACGTTTTTAGGTATTATATTAGATAGTAATTTAACATATTCGTTTCATATTATAAATTTGTGTAATAAATTATCAAAAATTGTATATCTTTTTCGGAAGCTAAAATTTATTAACCTATGCAATTTAATTATATTATATAATTCACTATTTTTATCAAATATGTCATATGGAATAGAAATATGGGGTAATGTTTATGAAGATAGATTAAAAAAACTAGTATTAATACAAAAAAAAACAATTCGAATTATCAATAAAAATATGATAGACAAGTCTCAATTACCTCTGATTCGTTTATCACACACTAATAATATGTTTAAATATAATTCTATTTTAAAATTGAATGAACTCATAACTTTTAGAATAATATTATTTTTATATAACCTTTTACATAATAACTACACTGTTAGAAATAAATGGTATAACATTGATTAAAAAATGGTATAACCCCGTGGCGTCCTGGTATACCATTTACGGTATAACTAATTAAAAAAGTTATACCATATATTATAAAAAGTTATACCATATTTTATATAAAGTTATACCATAATTTATACCATATATTATATAAAGTTATACCATATTTTATAAAAAGTTATACCATATTTTATATAAAGTTATTCCATAATTTATTAAAATTTATACCATATATTATATAAAGTTATACCATAATTTATAAAAAGTTATACCATATTTGATATAAAGTTATACCATAATTTATTAAAATTTATACCATATATTATACAAAGTTATACCATAATTTATTAAAAGTTATACTATATTTTATTTAAAGTTATACCATAATTTATTAAAAGTTATACTATATTTTATTTAAATTTATACCAGTGTTTATAATAACTTACTATTCTATATTATTAATTTATATATGAAATCGACATTTATAATGATAATTTATTTTCTAAAAACCACATATATGTTGGTGTAACAATATTGTTAATTAACAGATACATTTAAAAATAAATATCGTGATACAAAATTACATAAACAATTAATGTGTGTAGGACATGTTATGAAACAAATAAAATTAACAATAACACTTAATAAAATACGAAATAAATTATTTTGAACGAAAACCGAACAATTATCGACACACATAATAAGCATCCTCTTTTCTGATATATGCATATATCCATGTATCCATGGAGTCATTATTTCCTGCAATTAAAATTCAAATATTTATATAAGTTATATATATATATATATATATATATATATATAGTATACTAGAGTATATAATAATATTGTATATTATATAATAGTATAAATATGTATCTTATAAGATATAAGAAACTGTATACAGTTTCTTATATCTTCCTAGCAGTTATATATATAATAGAGTATACATATTATATATATATATATAACTGCTATTAGATTTTTCTAATTACAATTCTAATTATATATATACTATACTTTTGAATTAGAATACGAAAAATCATAAAATAACTATAATATTAAATATATAGTTATTAAGTAATTATTAAATAACCTTATCTTAATTTCATTGTAAATTCATTTTTCAATAATTTGCAAACTCCCATCATAAAATATAAGATTCCCGCATCTATTTTAGGAAATATTATAGTAGGTATATATATTTATATATATTTATATATATTTATATATTTATATATATTTATATAATATATATATTTAATTATACACTTTATAATCTATATTTGATCAAGGATAGAAGGATATTAATAATATTTGTACAACAGTTAACATTATTTATATATATATATATATATATATATATATATATATATATATATATATATAATATACCTATTACATACCTATTAGTAATATTATTTAAATTTAATTACATTGTGAGCTAAAAAATAAAATAAATAATTGACCATATATGGATATATATTATACTATCCATGGACTAATAAAATATAGTTGCATATTTATTTTATATAGATATTTAACTAATATTAGTTATTAGTTATACTAACATATGTTATTAATTAGATAACTAAATTACCTGTTTGATCAGTTTGCGTAGTAGCGCTACTTAGTACATCAATATATTCGTCTATATATTTTTGTATATACGTTATATGCTTTTTCATCCCCATCAACTCACTATTCCTCTCCGGCAGTTTGTCTAATATTTTAAATGAATTTGAAATTCTGCAAATAATTCTTCAGTTTCCTGCATATTAATATATATATAGCATATATTTATCATAATTTTATAATATATATATATATATGTAATAAAGTGAATGTTCTAATACAGTTTATTAATCAAAGCAAAGACCTGTTGAACATAATAATATAACATAATAATAATAGTACCTACCCGATGAGATGCAGACCTAAGAATGAGGCAATATCACCGAGTGGAATTTATTCTATAGAAAAATAACGAAATATACTTTACAGACGATAACAATATAAAATACCAGAAAAATAAACATTTACATGGCATTGTCTATGCAATTAACACAGAGCGAGACACCGAAATCTAGTTTAAAGTTGTTATGTAGATATATCGATTTCTGTTACGTAATGCTAAATTCATTTAAATGTATATTACATTAATCGATATATCTACAACTTTGACTTTATAATATATATATATATATATATATATAATTATATAATTATATTCTAACAATTTAATTATATATTATAAATAATATATAAATATATTATAAAATTATATATTATATAAACTTTTTTATTATTATATATAATATGATATAATTTGTATATATATATAATATAAGTATAAATACCTGATGTATATTGTAATGTGTTGAACAATAGATGCTTCTCATGTTGAGTGTAGAAATAATATGGAATTATGTATATATATATATATATATATATATATATATATATATATATATATATACATATACTCGAATAATTATAAGTATTTGTATATAAAATATAGGAAATATGGAATTATGTATATATATATATACATATACTCTGATAATTATAAGTACTTGTATATAAAATAGAGGAAATGTATATGTATACATATTTCCCTATGGGGAATCTATATAGTTTCTTAAAACCAGTTTAATTGCAATTAGAAGCAATAAATGCTATGTCTATAATAATATAACACAACAATATGATATAAGTATATATATATATATATATATATATATAAGTATATATAATAACAATAAGTAAACTGTTATATTAAGGATACTATGAAGGATACTATTATGCATTATATTTCTTATACATTTTATTTTCAATCAAATATAAACTTAGTTTTAAAATGTTATGGTATAACTGGTATTTCCATATTGTATACAATATGGAAATACCAGTTATACCATATATGGTATAACATTCGTAATTTTTAGTTATACCATTAGCTATTAAATATAATAATATAACTTTATGAATTAGTAAGAAAGTATATATACTATATAATTCATAAAGTTATATTATTATATTTAATAGCTAATGGTATAACTAAAAATTACGAATGTTATACCATATAATTCGTAATCTTATACCATTTCAATCAAGCTATATGGTATAACTAAACAAATCAAATGTTATACCATATAATATGTGATCTTATACCATTTCAATTAAGCTATATGGTATAACTAAACAAATCAAATGTTATACCATATAATATGTGATCTTATACCATTTCAATCAAGCTATATGGTATAACTAAACAAATCAAATGTTATACCATATAATATGTTTATACCTTTATAATTTGATCTTATACCATTTAACGTAATTGTATGGTATAACTCGTATTTCCATATGTTATACCATATAATTCATAATGTTATACCCTTATTTTTAACAGTGTATAACATTAATCTAGATACATTTTTTATTTATAATAAAGACAAAACAAGATTTATTTTACCATTAATGAAAACAACGAAATTTCAAAACACAATTTTTTTTAAAGGCCCAAAATACTATAATAATATAATGAGTAATAATATATTAAAATCTGAAAATATACATAATATACACAAATTAAAAAAAGTATTAAAGAATTACTTTTTAAATAAATATTAGTTTTTATATTTTAGCATTTTAATCATTTTTAATATTTTTAAAAATTTTTATATTTAAAACTACTTGGGTCATTTTTATGTTATTATATTTTTATCATTTTTTATTATTTTATTCGCACTTTTTTGTTATATAATTGTTTGCACAAGTTTTAAACATACTTTATTTTAATTTGTATATACTAAACCATTTGAATCATTTTATGTTATTACATTTCATTACTTTTTTATTATTTTATTCGCACTTTTTGTTTTATATTTGTTTGCACAAGTTTTAACACATTTTATTTTATTAGTTTATTTAATGGATTGATGAAACATGATGAAATACGCTGAGGGACATTATTTTTATTATTATTATTATTCTCTTTATATATATTTCTTTACTCTTATTATATTGAATTCTAGTACACAAGTCTTATTATTATTGTATAAATGTCCCAAAGCTATTATATTCATATACTATGGAGGTATCGACTTAATAAAGCTAATTATAGCTTTCAATGATCCTCCTTAGACAATTGTCTATAAACTGATTTCATTCATTCATTCATATATATATATTAAAATATATTACCTGATGTTTGTTCCGGAGTTCTAAGAGTGAGACAATGATATATATTCCTGAAGCCCCGTAACCAATCTATTCCTGCCATTTCATTTTCAATATTGAATCAATGTTCAATACAATTTTTATTTGCCATTTCGTTCAAATTAATCGGCTTACATTTGCATTAATAATGTGAGACATATTAAACTAATTAATTAAAACATAAATTTGTAACTGAATATAAGTAAAACTAAATGGGATAACGATTACTTATAAATATATTTACTATAAAAGTGCGTGTGTATCTTGATATCTGATAAAATGTATTTTATTTTCCAATTATAAAAATAGTGCGTATTTGAATACATGACGCGATCCTAGTGGCTATTTCGGAACTATCGACCATAATACCCGCACTAGTGTATTTTATCTCTATTTATACGGAAAATTTGCTTTTTAATAAAAATCAAATGACTTGAATACAAATAATTAAATGAGTAAATGTTGATAGCCATTATTTAGAACAACATATTGTAATTGTATATACAACTTATTGGATCATAATATCCAATATTAGTATGATATATTTTGTTTCTTGTAAGGTGATACAAATATCGGCCATAATACCCTTCCGTCCCCTAGTGGCCATTTTAATTAATGCTTAAATGGTGCTTGATAGGATTAAAAGTTCTATATACAATATTTAGATAATCCAAATATCTATAATATATAGTAAACATTTTTTTAAATAATTAATTAATTTTTCTAATTTATTATATAATCATTTTTTGTCAAATTTTGACAAAAAACATGATTATATATATTTATACTTATTTATATGTAAGACTATGTGTATATATAATTAAATCATTGAATCAAATAAGGTGCGTATGCATCATAAATATATTATTTAATATTACATAATTAAAAAATATAAATCGAATATATTACGAGACACCTATCGCATTCTGGTACTAGCGGCCACTACTAGGGCCTTGATTTATTTTAGTGCTTTTTGTAATGCCTAATCAAACGTTTATATTATTAGGATAAACACTTTATATATAAAAGTGAAATCACAGTATTCTAGAACTACATGATTTCTAGTTTATTCAAAAAAATAAGAGCCTAAAATTCAGTATTTATCGATATATATATTAATCTAATATATTAGAAATCTTCTGAGGCATATTAATTATCAGCCACTACCCCCTTCCCTCCCCTATATATATATATATATATGTATATATATATATATATATATATATATATATGTATATATATATATATATATATATATATAGGGGCGTCGGAAGGGGGGGGCGGGGGGTATCGGACCCCCCCATTCAAAAATATGGGGGGGGGGCTAAGTATGTTTTGCCCCCCCCCCATGAAATATGTATTAATAAATTTTATATATATTAAATGTAGTATATTGTCTTTGTTAATACACATTTTTTCTAAAGAATGTTACCAAACATATGGGGGGGGCTAAGTATTGTTTGCCCCCCCCCCCCATCCATGAAATATGATAATATTCATGAGAGAATCTCTGAGAGATACTTGTTATATGGTGATATTAAGAATGAAATTATTCAACTATATATATCTATATTAAGATATTAATGGACTTTCTCAATTCAATGTGATGGAATTCAAGATATACCCGGAAGTGAGCACGGCATTTTGGTGGTTCGTTATTTGACATAAAAACTAGAAATTAAAGAAATATGCATTCGGAATATGCAATATGACTGAGGATACAACTTAGAAAATATAGAAATTTAATGTTATCTGAACTTTAACATTTTAACTTGCCTATTTCTAAATTAAGAGGACAGTCATATGACGGTGCAGCTAATATGTCTGGTCAATATAATGTTGTAAAGACTATAATTATGAATAGACAGCCTTTAACTGTGTATACACAATATGGAGCTCATCGCATAAACTTAATAGCATAATCATTAGATAATAATATAAATATAAGAAAAGCCTTGAGAGTGGTTTATGATTTGGGATTATTATATGAACAAACTATCAAATTACGGATTGTATATAATACTAATAATAACAAAGCAAATACATTGAAACCATTATGCCCAATAAGATGGACTGCGAAAATCATGTATTAAAACAACATTAGATCAATATAGTGGTATAATCGATGCACTGAAATAATATAAAAATTAGATTATATTACCAATAACCACAAATATATTGCAAATTTATTATTAAAAAATATGAATAAGTTAAATATTTGTAATATGAATATTTCAAGTTTGATATTTGAAAGCTTGGATATGAAGGTGAAGGCTTTCATGATACCAACAAATACTATTTAAGGTAACACTTATAAAAAATATACTTGACAGCATATATGATTATAATATATATAATCATAATAATACTAAATAATAAATAAACATAAAGGATTAAATAATAGTAAAGATGATTCTAATTAAATTGAATAATGATAGACATAATTTGCACACATTCATTGAATATATAGAAACAAAAGTATTTTATATTTTATATATACAAGTTTTTATATTGATTCAAGGTTAATATCCTACTTTTATAAAAAATATTATATAAAATACAAAATAGCTTATAATAAATGTTTATTATAAAATATTATAATAATATATTTTAATTTTAAATATATCTATTTTAATTTTCTAATTATATCTAAATCAGAGAATAATAATAAGACATATAATATAAATTATTATAAATATTTATGAGTGAATAGTAATAAAAATGCAAAAGACATACATCTTATATAGATAACATAATATAACATTGTTAATGTTATGTTAATATAAGAATTTGATTAGATATGATCAATTAATATGTTAATATACTTTATCATTACTATTTAAAGAATACAATATATTGAGTTGTTTGATTCCATAATGATGATAATTAAAACCAATTTTTATACTAAGGAAACTTCATTTATACATTCTTATAAATTAAAGGAATCATTATTACAAATAATATAATTCATGAAAAATAGGTTGTTTTTTTTTAGATTAATCTTATTAATCCTATTAATTTTCTACACTAAACATTAATAAAAAATGTATGAAGAATTAACGATTGAAATATCGATTTTCCATATGTTCAAATCAATCAATAAGTTCAATACCATCTGATGAGGATAAACATATACATGATGGAAAAATCTCCTAAAATTCAAAAAATATTTTCCGTCATAATATATTTGATCACACTTTTATTGGTTTGCCCCTCAAGTTCTGTGTCATGTTAGGGTGGATTTAGTAAGCTACGAATAATAAATACGTTGTTACGGTATACTATGCTTGATAGTCGATTAAATGCATTAGTATTGGCAAATATCAATCAAAAAATAATTCACACAATTGAGATGGATATATTTATAAATAAAAATCTATATTTATATAATAATAAATTATTTAATGTTTATTATTTATTTTATAATATATTACTATTTAATTGAATATTAAAGGGTTAACATAGACTAACAAGGTATACGATATTAATAAGATATAATTAGTAATTATATTAGTAATACATAATAGGATATATAATATAAAATATAAATAAATAGCCCCCCCCCATACAAAATATCGTTCCGACGCCCCTATATATATATATATATATATATATATATATATATATATATATATGATACATCATAAATCCAGAAGGAGACATATATCGGTTTTAATTAATATCTAGCGATCAACATATATGTATCAACATATACTTCAATTCGTATAAGAATTGAAGTAAATACATATGAAACACACATATGTGTTTATATAAGTACATACATATAAGTGTATACATTTATCTGATATATTAAAGATATATATCACAAAATATGAACATATATGTTCATATTTTATTTTATATCCAGCTTTTACATATATTTAATCTATTTATATCCATATAATAAAGTATTAAATTGTTAATATATATATATATATATATATATATATATATATATATATAAACATATTTACATGTATGTGTATACATTTATATAATAGTAATACAATAGTAACATATATATAATATGGTATAAACTAGTATTTTAATTAAAGTTAACTAATTAAGGAGATCATTTCATTTACTTTATCTAAATAATATAGTAGCATTTAAATAATACGTAATATCAAAGATAATAGAGTACATATGTTATTGTTTTTTTCGACACATTAAATATTGAATTTTAATTGGTCGTAAAATGGACACGCGATAATTAAGTGAACTTGATTCAAGACATTATAGTCACAATTTTAAACATCGCGTCCCTAGTCGTATATCAACCCGATCGTCTATATTAACTGCTCGGTACACAACCCGACCCATACCGATCGCATAGCAACCACCTTTCATGAAGATACACGAACCAGTATCCCCGCCTTCACCTGCGCAGGGAATAGATAACTTACTCATGCTGGCGAACACTGCAATACTAATGGACTTTTGTATCCCATACTTGAGAGATAAAACAGAGTTAATCCATAAATAAAGGTACAACATATTTGTAAATATATATATATATATACTGTATATTATATACAGTGTATATATAATAAATATAAAATAATAATTAATAATATTTAGTATATATATATATATATATATATATATATATATATATATATATACACACACAGACATATAATACACATTAATGTGTATTAAAATAATTATTTTAAATAATATAATATATATTATATACTCTGTATAATACTATTTGTTAAACATATGTTTTAATTATAACTTTTAATTATATAATAATTATTATGTTTACATATAATTGTATAATGATATTATAATAAATATATTAATAATGTAGATGATTAATATACACACACACACACACACACACACACACACACACACACGCACACACACACACACACACACACATGAAAACTATAATTGAATTGTTGGACTATATATCGGACGCTGACATTAAAATATCCTTATTAATATGTGTGTGCACAAATGGATGCATATATATATATATTTATGATGTATATGTTTATGTATGTATGGATTTACATTATATTATGTATATAATAATTAAGGGAATATCCCTAGAAAGGACCGTTTCTTAATAAACCACGCCCAGTTGGCATCGCCAACATCTATCTATAGGATTTTATATCCTAGAGTATACTCTACATCATAATAAGAATGATTTACCTTTAAACATCTATTATAACCTATGTTCGACCCCACATAGAAAACGCCTTAACAAGACAAGTAAGCTATACCAGTGCGTGGATTGCGAAACATGGCGAAACTTTCCAGCGGTGCGCACACCGACCGCACACCGGTGCGGTCACTGTGCACGGGAGTATCGTTTATCAAACGTCTCTCAAGACCACGCCTCTTCCGTAAACGGTGATAACGATATCATCAGCGGTAGCGAATCCACTATACATGTTAGTCTATTTATAGAATAGTGAAGTATGTTTTGTTCTTATCGAGTCACCGAAAGATTGATATAATGAGTTGTATATCAAAATATATTAAAATAATAAAATACTACAAGTATGTGTGCCGTAAATAATTACGGCATCGCTTTAATGATACGCACACACCGCACACCGTAATACAGATTGACAGCGGATCTGACGTCACGATGTCCAGCGATGAGACAGAAAATACTGTCATAGAGTTAAGCACTAAGTTACGTGATACAGTAGAACCACCGAGGTAAGTTCCACCCGCATACTGTAACCATCGTGCTAACTATAGGATTAACCCAGTACAGCATTCACGTTTAACCTATATTACATATCGACATATTATTACGCTACCCATTACTGATACACTTTGAATTATGATTATAGACCGATTCTGATTGGTTATAACATCCTATAGGAGATCTTTTTAGGTAATGGTTTGCAATTGCATACATTTATAATACGTCAAATATTTGTAATGGGTTAGAATAAATGATATGATCTACAGTAAGAGATTATTTGTACCACAATGTACTGCGTTAAAGCCAGGGGTCGCGATAATGTGCAGTCAACGCAAACAAATGAGAAGTCAATAATTTGTGCAGTCAATTTTTCAATTTTTAGCAACAATATTTGTATTCTAATTAATTTTTATAAATTATTCCGTTGATATTTTCAAGTTGAAACCATAATATTTGGTATATATATTCTAATTATTGATGTGTATGTCTGCATAGGGCTAGATAGAAATAGTTCTCTCTAGATGAGTATCTCTATGATGTTCTTCATAGCAGAAAACTTTTGATTATTATTATTTTTGTACTAGGCCTAGTTTCTGGTAATTTTATAATTTATTTATAAATTATTTTGATTCTTTAAATTAATGACATTACATCAATACTAACAATACATAAAAATATGAATTATTATAATTCATATTTTATTAATGTTGATAAGATATTTTAAGATTATAGATTTGAGAAGTTCAGCGAGTCCGTAGATATATCTCGTAGATATATATTACTCGCTGAACTTCTAGAGTATACTCTACTTACAATATGGTATTATGCACACAAGTCAAGTCTGGCATGGAAGACAGAGAGCAATGAAATACCAGAAATTAAAAATATGCTGATGATATTAAGTGGTATTTCATCATATTTAACTAAAACTGGAGTGAAATGCAGAGAGTTAAAAAATATTGCAGAGTACAATAACCTTATTGTTTGCTCATTTCCAAAAATATTTGAAATACGATGAAGTCAATTCACTCATCAACTAGTTGAAATCATATTAAAATAATGGAATGCATTAATACTGTATTTTAATTCAACGACATGCAATGAAGCCCGTGGATTTTCAACGTACTTTTGCAATGAACATAAACTTCATATATGCGTTATGGCCGATGTACTATTTATATTCTCTCGATATTAAAAAAGATGCAATCCAATTATGCAATCACGATATGTGATATTAATTTAATAATATTGAAGTTTGTCATATTTATATATTTAATAGTGCAGAATCAAATGCCTATAGCCCATGCTATTCAGAGTAAAATAAATAATGTTTCAATATATTTCATAATATTTTGTAACTTTAATGATTATGCTGAATAAATTATTAATAACCGATTTAATTGGCGGATGAGTTATAACTAAGTTAAGTTAGTATACTAAGTTAATCGAATCAATTGAAAAACTAATGGTACCCAATACTTGAAAATAAATGAGTTGAAGAAATAAGAACAAATAAACGTGAAGTAATACATAATTTATATGTATCTGAAATGAGAGATATATCTGTAATAAAAGTAGAACTTATAACAATTTTAGTAAATAATCTTATGGAGCGATTTACAACAGATTGATTGATAATTTATTTAAGCAAATACATAGCCGAAAATATAATCGAAAGTATAAAGTATAAATATTTGCTAACGATAACATACGTTATAGAAATAAATAAAGAATAATACGAAATTAAAAAATTAAGGAAATTAAAACGTTTTACAGTTACCGTAAAAATAAACGAAAAACAATCGAAAGTAGAAATAAATCATATAGTAAAAATAAACGAAAAATGATCAAAATAGAAATAAAAGATAGCGTAAAAATAATCGAAAATAGAAATAAAATACATTATTTTGTAAGTGGCATCGAAATATTCAATTTCTACTTTAACTTTATAGAATTCTTCATCTTGTACCCTGTTTTAGTAATAAATTATTAGTTATATAATTTAATATTTAAATGTTAAATTTTAAATATATTATAAACAGAACATATTAAAAATCAAATAAACCAATACTAGAATGAAACAAACAAATAATGTAATACTTACCAAAATCTGTAATAATAGTAGGTACTTTATTAATTTATATTTATATTTTAATTGTATAATAAATTTGAAACATATATATATATATATATAAAAACAGAACAAGTTACAAATAAAATAAACCAATATACCTATACAAAAACAGTTAATAACAAAACATACCAATAATATTACGAAACAAAATAATATAATACTTATCACTATAATCTGAAATAATAGAAAATTATTAATATTGTATTTTAGTAATATAATACATTTGAAACATATTTACAAAATATATATAAAACAAACATATAATACCGAACAAACAAAAGTAAAATAATACTTCACACTTTATCTGTAATAATAATGAATTATTAATTTTATATTATAGTATATTTGAAATATAGATATAAAAAATCCGAATTTTCTATAACAAAATTAAATTTATAACAAAATATAATACAGAACAAACAAAAATAAAATAATACTTCCCACTTTATCTGTAATAATAATGAATTATTAATTTTATATTATAATATATTTGAAATATATATATAAAAACCTAAATTTTCTATAACAAAAACACATTAAAAAAAACCAGAAGAGATAATGCAATAATCTAGATACAAAATGAAACATAAATCAATATAAAATTATAAATTTCTGTTAAAAAAAAGTAGTTTGTCGAAACAGATTTTGTTTATTTTATTTTTAAAAGATGAAACAGATACAGATTTTATTATATCATTATTTAATGAATTCCATATATTAACTGATCTATTATTAATTATATTTTTAATTGTATTATCATAATTATGTATTACATTTAATTTTTTACAATTACCTCTAGTTCTACAATTATTCGAAATGTTAAGAATATCAGATATATTTATATCTGTATAATTATTTGAAATTTTAAAAATTGTAGTTAGATCTATTTTTAACCTTCTAAGTTCAAGTGATTCTAATTTAAAATATAGCAATCTCTCTATATATGATTTATAATTAATATTTGATGAATTTGTATATCCTACGCATCTTGTAATTAATCGTCTAGTAAATAATCTTTGCACTCTTTCAATTTGGTCTATGAGACTACGAAATTTACTAACCTTTGAAAAAGGTGACCAAATTATGGATGCATATTCTAAAATTGGTCTGCAATAAATTTTATATGCATTTAATAATGCTCTAGGGGATTTTGTAGTAATGCATCTAAAAATTGAATTCAAAGAAAAATAAGCTTTTTTACAAATATAATCAATATGTTTATTAAATAAAAGGTTATTTTCAAATATTATTCCTAAATCTTTATAAAAAGTAACGTTTTCTAATTGAATATTATTTATAAAATATTTTGATGGAGTAACCTTCCCTAAAGTCATAACTGCACATTTTGATAATGAAATATTTAATTGCCATTTATTTACCCATTGTGAAAATAAATTTAAATTATTTTGTAAAAGAAATCTTTCACTCTCAGATGCGTATGAAAAATATATTTTTGTATCATCGGCAAATAAATCAATATGAATTTTTGAAGAGAATATACTAGGAAGATCATTAATATATAATAAAAATAAAATTGGACCTAAAACCGATCCTTGTGGTACTCCAGATTTTACAATAGAACTATTTGAAAAAAGAATTTTCAACCCGTGTAATTTGAGATCTATTCGATAAAAAATTATAAAACCATTTTATTATTTTATTAGATATACCGTATGATTTTAATTTAAATAGTAGTTTTTCATAAGAAACAATATCAAAAGCTTTTGCAAAATCAATATATATTATATCTACACATTTTTTATTATTCAATTCATTATACCAAAATTTTAAACATTTTGTTAATTGTAATTCTGTGGATTTTCCACTTATAAAACCATATTGATATTTTGTTAATAAATTATTAGATTTTAAATAAAAAATTAATTGTTTAGAAATAATACGTTATAATACTCTACACATTACACATGTTATTGAAATAGGCCTATAGTTATTTGAATTTGATGGTTCACCTTTTTTAAAAATTGGTGTGATTATAGATTTTTTCCAAATTTTCGGTATATTACCCGATAATAAAGATGAATTAAAAATAATATATAAAGGCCTACATAATTCATTAGATAATAATTTTAACATAGAAGATGGTATCCCATCAGTTCCGAAAGTATGTGTAATTTTTAATCTATTTAAAATATTTTAATTATTTCAAGATTTAAATCAATATTATCAAATTTTTGTTTAGGTAAATTATAAAATTCGGGTAAATTTCCATTATCATTTTGTTGAATTGAACTAAAATATGAATTTAACGTATTTGCTTTGTCGAGATCTGAAAATAAAATATTATTATTTGATATATCAATACAGACAGATGAAAATATATTTTCAAAACTTGAACATTTTATTAAATTAAAAGAAGAAATAACATAAAGCAAGTACATACTTTGATAAGTGCTGAGTTGAACTTAATAGATGTATCCTTACAATGTAACGATTTATTATTGCATTCAGAAATTAATATATTCAGAAAATACAATATTCGTGAACTTGTTATAAAGCTCTCAAGGTATTAAATAGACATAAAATATACTTAATTTAAATTTATTATTTTTTAGCATGGAAGACATGTCTACATTTTGTTGTACATATAGTAGAATTATGTGCGCTAAACCACACAGTGCCGATGTACATCTTATTATATAGGAAATAGGTATATCTGCAAATAAAGTGCTTAAGTCTGTACATAGAAATATAATGAAAATAGAAACTGAGGATATATTCAACTAGAAAGTGAGATTATAATCAACTCTTTATTCATTATAATATGCCAGATTTTTAAAATATTAATCCAAGACCTGCAGTATTAGCTTGGTTAATTATTTAATTTAAAAGTCATTAATAATATTTTAGCCATCATTTAATGAAATTTCAGATTAACCTAACATTTTTAAGAAACATAATCTAAATCATAGACAACACAATAGAGAGAATGGTAAAACACAAGAGTATTTCAATGGAATTTTTTCTGGTGCAGGAAATCTTTAAAGAAAAAGAATAAAATTAAATTCCTTTTAAAACAATAAAATTCTAAATATAGCACAATAAATAATAAACATAAACGCTTCATCTTTAAAATGTATTGTGTAGTTATACGTTTTTTCGGTAATTATCAGTATTTCAGCTTACATGTATATATATATATTTATATATATATATATATATATATATATATATATATTACCTGTAGGTAATTCATTACATATATGTATACCTATGCATTTATAATAATTATATATATATAACTATTAAAATTATACAATATTAATTGATAAATAATTATTAATAATTATATATTTATGTGCAGTCAATTCTATTCCTTAACGAGATCTCTGATGTCGTGCGAGGAGTATGGAAAGGTCATCGACTTAAGAACTAAGTCACGTGCTACTGTAGAACCACATAGGTCAGTTCCACCCGTACACCGTAACCATCATCCTAACCCATCGGGCTAACCCTTTACTGCATTCACGTTTAACCTATATTACATATCGACATGTTATTACGCTACCCATTACCGATACACGTTTGAATGATGATTATAGACCGATTCTGATTGGTTAGGAGATCTTTTTAGGTAATGGCTTGTAACACATTTATAATACTAGTCCAGTATTGTATTTTATAACTATAGTTTTATAACTATGACTATATATAGTCCAATATTTTATTTTATAACTATAATTTTATAACTATGACTATATATAGTCCAATATTTGTAACGGATTAGAATACATTACGTGATCTACATGTAGATACTGAAGTAATAGATTACAGGTACCACACCGTAATGGGTTGTAACCGCTTAACACTAGAGGTCACTAACCCATGGGTTATGCAGTACATGCGCATATTTAACACTCGACAGTATAGTAATAGTTGTCATCACGGAACGTATACGTTACAGACTGATCGCACTACGGCCTACATACGTTACGGACTGATAGCACTGCGGCCTACATACGTTACAGACTGATCGCACTGCGGCCTACATACGTTACAGACTGATCGCACCGCGGCCTACATACGTTACAGACTGATCGCACCGCGGCCTACATACGTTACAGACTGATCGTACCGCGGCCTACATACGTTACAGACTGATCGCACCGCGGCCTACATACGTTACAGACCGATCGCACCGCGGCCTACATTAACGTATCTTTAACAGCTACGCATCACCCGTGGATTACTCGTGCGTCGTTGTGGCTCCGACCACTCCCCGTATATCGCCCGCTGACCGAGTCAACCCCTCCCCGGTTTCTACGTACGCGGACACTGTGGACCACGTGACCAGATCACCGCTACAGTACGACTGTTATCCGTTACGGTACACTCCTCCAATGGGCACGCTACACAGCTTCCCCACCACAATCTACTACAGGTTAGATATGGATAAATCCTATAGGCCTATAGGCTATATATATATATATAAAGTAAATATAGTAAATATATAGTAAATATATAGTAAATATATAGTAAATATATAGTAAATATAGAAAGCCTATATATATAGTAAATTTAAGGGTATCCTTATTATAGCTTCTGGGTATCCCTCCGATTGTTATAGCCAATATTCGGTAAATAAACTCATTCATTCATATCACTATACATTTAAATTGTTTAGTTTTCGGACTGCGAACTGTGCTTATAAAGCAGTCGGCCGTCTATAGTGATGTAAGTGGTATACCATAGCATAGGTATACCGTAGCATATATGCTACGATACTGATACGATCTGATACTCTGTACTACTTTATTCGATCTGAGACATTCGAATACGTAGTTATAACTACACGAACCCGATCTGACACTGATACTTTTTGAACATTTCGTGAGACATTATAAATTTTGATTCATTATATTATAAATATTATATCAATAATTATATTAATAATTAATTCCAACATTAGATAATGTACCCGACAATGTATATATTACTAGTATATTAGTATACATATATATCTATATATATAATAATTATATAATATATGCGATAATAAAAATAATAATAATAATAATAATAATAATAATAATAATAATAATAATAATAATAATAATAATAATAATAATAATAATAATAATAATAATAATAATAATAATAATAATAATAATAATAATAATAATAATAATAATAATAATAGTATTATAATACTATTATATATAATATAATAGTATTCTAATTATCCATATAGGGATTGTGTCTTTTCGAGTATTGTACACAGTATAATCACATTAAGTTTATTATGATCTGATTTATGTTATCATTATTAAATATTTTATTTATTAGCGATTTTTTAAATATATGTTTTATTGGTGTCATTAAATCTGAATATATATATATATATATATATATTTATATGAGTGTAATGATAATATTTGTATCACATTGCTTAATGAACATGCGGTACTCTAATACGGTACTTATGATACTGTCCTATACTTTATTTAAGTAAACATGTTACTCCGTTACTTTATAATTACCCTTACTATAGTGGCTTCCCCCTGTTCTCTCCGACGCTGAGACATGCTCCCGCCCCTCCACCAACTCTCGTCACCACCCCTGCAGGTTCAACACATACGTCCGTATATAATATACACCATGAATATGTTTATATTTAGTATATATTCATATAATATACATATATGTATATATAAGTATATACTACTATATATACTACTGTAGTAGTAGGTGAAAATAACCTAATACGTACACTTTAACAATAAATAGTCTTAACATTTTATGACTCAATATTTGTATTTAAAAATTACAATTTATTAATATTATATGATTAGAGATATTATTGTGATTTTAAAATTGTATGTAATTTATTTATCCAATATACAACGAGGGTGTCTGTTTTCGGTACACCTGTCCTAATACGGAAATCCTGTAATATAATACGGACAGTATCCGTCGGACACACTATACAATACTAGAAAAACTATATATTATTGATTAACCATTCAGATAAAATACAAATAAATTACTTATAAATAATGTTACGAATGAATACCTGTCAATCATGATACGCCCCTCCCCCATGCAGCCTCTTCGTCGATGCAGGACCGTTCTCTACCCACGAATACGAGCGTAGTGCTAGAGATAATTCCCGCCAGCTCTTCGACTACACGATACGATAGGCCCGGTGACCCCGCCACGACCTTTGAACCCGCCGAATGCGTCAGAATACCCACTGCACGCTACATCACGCCACAACCGGTGATGACCTATGTGAAAATATTAACGACACCTCAGATATGAATCCGACATCGACCTCGCGTTACGTCATCTCATGAGTCATCTCATACGAATATCTCATATCTCAGACAGATACGCCGATTTAACATATATAAATAATTGTTAATACTTCATTATTTACCTATTTAGATATTATAAAGTAAAGTTGTAATGATATGTATTTATCAGAAATATAATGTCATTTCATTTTCAAAATTAAATTAAATTGAAATGAATCTTATTTGTAATGTTTTTAGTTTACATATAAATAATATATATAGGCACGCATATATATATATATATATATATATATATATATTATATATAAATAAATTGTAATACACAATTATATATATTTATATATTATTTATTATTAATAATTTAGGTAAACATTCGCGAATCAATGATATATATATTGTCGTTCTGAGTGAGTTTCTTGTGAGTTCTACACGCGACGTGTGCTAAAACTTCCAGTAGTATCGCTAGGCATAAGATAATCCTGGGTCCTTGTATTGTCAGTGTTTTGTATAGGTTTTGATAGATGGTTGTATCTGTGAATTCGTAATTATCACACGTAAGAATATGATTGTAATATAATATGTAATATATTATTATTACTTCAATACATGGATATATTAATTATTATTATAGTTTACATTTAATTAAATATTAAATAAGTAAAATGTTAAAGCTCAATATAATTATTAGGCAATACATTTATAACTAAATTTGTTATAATAAAGTAATATAAATATAATTATTAAGGTTTAAAATGAATTATAATGATAATTTGCAATGAATTATATTTTTAAATAACTATATAATGACTACTAAAATATAATAATTTATATAATATAAACGATATATTTAATTAGTATAATTAAATATTAATTTATCTAAAAATAAATAACATATTAGTAAATAAAAGAATGTAAATATAATGTATACATATATCATACACAAATATAAGATATATTTTAGTGAATATAATAAATGAATATGTGTGTAAATTGATGACGTGGCATAATTATAACTAACAAGTTTTCTCTCCGAACATTAGTAAGTGAATAGCATTACTATTTAAGATGGCATTTAAGATCTTCCGTGTTCTCGATGTTAAGGTCTTCCTTCATGAAGCTTTCATCCTCGGCTAGTCTCACCAGTATCTTTCCGTCTATCTTCTTTTCTAGGATTTTCGCGTCGTATTTTTTGGAATTTATTTGAACTCTGACCCATGCAGCGAGCTGGTCACTGCTCCAGCCGTATACTGTGTGCATGTGGGGATGATTAAATATATAGAACTATTATATGAATGTTAACTATGTTGATATATACGTATTCAATACATTATATATTAGATGATCATAATGTATACATTATAGATCTATAGATCTGAGTTAATTTGTATACAAATATATTTGATTTATATATAATAATCCACATAAGAAATGTATATATAGGTCGGTAAAGCATATGTTATTAATTATATTGAATATGTGGCTAATAATACTGAATAAGATAGATAGAAAAGGAAGTTAAACAATAACCTATACAATAACCAAATAATGGAATACATAATACAATATATTTATTTACAATAATTTGTAATGCAGCTAATTATAAAGTATTAATTAAATATGTTATATATATATATTAGATACCTATAGGTTTATGTACACGTATATGCTTCAAGCATGATAATTATCATTAATTGTGATTTATAATTCAAATTCAAATTTATATATTAAATAATCTCAAATATATTATAGGTTTTTAATGAATGTTATATAAACTGTATTAATTCATTGGAATAGGAAACGAATTTCAGATTAATGGTTATTGTCTATAAGTTCAAATGTAGATTGGTTAAGTTTTAAATAATTAATTAGGTGTATAAGATCATTAATAATCACATTAATACAATTATAAATATATACATTGCAATTAAGGCTGTTTTTAATATATATATATATTAGTTAATTAGGATTAATATATTATATGAAATTATTAAATTTTCTTATTTATTAGGATATAATTGACCAATTTCCTATAATACCCCTATATAATACCATATTAAATAATCAAGGGTCACAACATAAATATCTATCAGATATATACATATATATATATATATATATCAGAAATATCAAGAAAGTAGCCTGTATATAAAAATATAACGTAGTTAAATATTAATATTTGAAATTAATAGATATTTTGATAATAAATATAAATGATGCACAGAGTATCAACTGTAGTGTTGAAAAATCTTATAAATAACAATGTTATTTTGTTTAAGAGGAATATTATTTATTAAATATAACCTAATGGAGGTCATTATATTAATTATTATTAATAATATAGTATTATTAAATGGTATATATATAATACACATTGTATCGGGAATCCTAGTAAATAATAGGGACGTGTATTGATACTAAGTTATACTGAAGTCAATACATTTATTTAGTTGTTCATTTTATGTATCCTATGATCTTTAAAGTATGCAAGATAAATACTACACATTACAGTTAGGATATGTATAGATTCAGAGGGAGTTAATTCGAAATTATATTCGATGACATATTCATTCATATATATATATAATAATAATAATAATAATATCAGAATTTAGGCATGACCAAGATAATCGAAGAAGCGCAATGCTTATCTAGTCGTTTACCTGAAACATATTCCCAATTAACAATTATGAGGAGAAAAAAAATAAAAGTAACATTTATATAATATAGAAGTAAAAATGTAATTTTATAAATCTTAATAAAAAATTAATAGTATAAGAAATTAAAAGTATAATTGGAGTATATATATATATATATATATATATATATATATATAGGAGAGGGAAAGGGCAGTGGCCGAGGATGGAGTAGGGGACGGAAGGGTATTGTGGCCGATGCGGGTATTGTGGCCGATAACGATATTTCAAGAACCATTATAGTTATCAAAAAATGATATATACGAAAAATGTAGATAATTGAATTCTAAGAATGATAGTGTACATCATTTTTTATTTATATCAATATTAATTATTGATTTTCGCTTAGAGAAAAAAATCAAATAATCGTAATTTTTATCGAAAAAAAACGTAAGGTTTACCTTATTTTATAGGCAAGTTATTGAATAAAATTATGTATTTTTAATATATTCAGTTAAGGTAATAAATAATATATCAGATTACATTTATAACAATATTCAATAATAACATAATGACATAGTAATCTGTTATTTAAACCAACGAGTGCGATGCGGCTATTGTGGCCGATGCGTGGTGGGTATTATGGCCGATTAATAACCAATCAGCATCGAGATAATTTCAATGTGTAAGCGTATCATAAAAATAGTATATTTAGATAAATTCTTTATAAAATCACTGAAATATATTTATGATATGATTGCGGTTGTCGATATAAAACGCGCTGCCTAAATATTAATTATTTTCAATATACCATGGTAGTAGTTATATCAAGAACATATGTCCTTTTCATGACCATATGGTTATATGTTCCTATTTAAATACATGTAAAATGTACATTATACCACAACAAATATCATAATATACAATGTATCAGTATTATAAGTGTGTATATATACACTTGTGTATATACTTTATAATATATCTATACTATCCTACTATATATAGTATATATTAATACATTATAGACTATATTTAGATTGTGAAAATAAACACACTATGTACATAATAGTTAAAATCATATATATATAGGTATTATAAATATATATTACCTATTAGTTTATAAAATAATTGGTTTATAATATATAGTATATTTTATATATCCCCATTTAGTAAATCATATTTATATATCGACATCATAATTCCTCCCTATCAATATTGATAACACGATAATAAACCATATATTTTATTATATATATATATATATATATATATAAATATTAAAGATAGTATTACTAATTACCCTTATCTATAGTATTGTTAAGAATCCTAATATAAATGTTTAAATTAGTTATTTTTATTTAATTTATTAAACATAATAAAATAATGATATGTATGTTAAAAGTATAACAATATATTTTTATATTTATATTTAATAATCTATATAAAAACTATATTTTGTAAGTAGTTAAATTTAAGACTAGCAATGCCTTGGTGTTATTAAATTATTCTAAATTTTAAATTAATGATATGTAATATATATTTATAAATATATTTATAAATATATTTATATATATTCATAAATATTCACTAGAAATAAATATAAAATGATGTTAAATAATTTAATAAATTATATTATCTTTATATAAACTATAATTAATTCAGATATTTTAAAATAATGTTGGATTTTTCAAACCTAACATTTATATATCTTTTTATAATATGATATAACTTTATTAAAGTTAAATGGATTTGTTTAAAAAAAATAACCATATTTGTATAATAATTTACGATTCTGGAATGTTATAATATTATTTATAAATCTATGAATATGTTTATAAATTATACACTTCACATTTATTTAGTGGAATCCTATATGTATTATGATATTTCAATAATGTTTATAACATGGATAGGGTTTTATTTAGTTTAATATACTCGTATATATTTAACATTTAGAAATTATTTAAAAAGCATTTAAAAAGTATATAAATATATAATTTTAAATTAAAGTTATAGATAATTATCTCAATAAAATAAACTATAACCCAGA
Organism: Osedax fenrisi; assembly: GCA_964019155.1. Lineage (NCBI taxonomy): Eukaryota > Metazoa > Annelida > Polychaeta > Sabellida > Siboglinidae > Osedax > Osedax fenrisi. The sequence continues at coordinate 5,981,022 of OZ025243.1, forward strand.
TATTATAATACAAAAATATTATCTCACGATATTATATAAATGATAATTGCTTAATTTAATTAAGGTATATGGTTAATTACATAAATAATAATATATTATATTCACAAGATATATAATGAAATAGAAAATAAAATGTATATACTTTATTAATTTATATGCATATATCGCATATTTTAAATGTATCTATAGATACATTTATATATCAAGCATCGATATAAAGAAAGAAATCGATATTTCTTTATATCGATGATATCAAGTTGATAATATCAACACATAAATCATAACACCAATGTGTACATGAATAACACTGTATATATTAATATATATATATATATATATATATATATCATCGTTTATAATTTCATCGCATATTATGAAATTATATATATTTTTTATTATTATTATTTTCTTAATTGATTTTGATAAATTCTTTCTCACACATTTCTTTTTTGCCGGTGTCTGCTCCAAATGTTGTTTATATGGAGATGATGTAATTATTACGGTATAGCCCTTTCTTTTTCCTAAGGTTGTCTTTTTCCTATAATATTAATTAATATTGTAAGTTGATAAATTGATATATATATATATATATATATATATATATATATCATATATGTATATCATCTATAGATGATTAGTTTAAAATATATAGTATAGTAATATACCGATTTTACTACTCGATAAAGTAAGATTCGATTAAAGCACGTTGACTAAATTATTAATTTGAGAATAATGCAAATTATATATTGTACAGTAATATGTTAATATAATTATAAATCCGTTTATAATAAATTATTATTATATATAAAATATCAAAATGTTATTAATGATTTTAATTAAATGTATATATTCAATTATTATATATTAATGTATAAATATGTGCAATGTTAATATGTTATACTGTATAACTTATACATAAATATAAAATATATAAATAAAAACCATATTTACGAGAGGGGCCTGCAACTTCACCAGTAACCAAACTTTAAAGTAGGCTATCTATGGAAAATTTAATTATTATTATATTTATAATATATACATGTATATACATATATACATGTATATATATATATATATATATATATATATATATATATATATATATATATATATATATATATATATATATATATATATATATAGTTGCCTTGTATATATCATTAACATATAAGTTAATAATAAAATTTCATTATTATAGTATATAAAATATACTATATATATAGTATATTGTACAATATAATATCAAATATATTTATGAATAAAGTCTGTGAACTCACCATCTAACCGTAAAACATTTAAATACTATAACTATAGTCATTTAGGCTGCCTATAGGCGGTATATAATCATTATAATATAAATAAATGTATATACAAATGTATGTTATATTATATAACTTATATAAATAAAAACCAAAATCACGAGGGGGAATTTCATTTGTAACCAGTATACCATTATCAGAACGTGGGCAATATCTTGAACGGAATTCCGGACAGATTAATCTGTATATAATTTCATTATTATTATACTTATATTATATATTTATAAATACACTTTATATATATATACAAATTATTAAAATATTGTTTTTTATTCTATAGAATAATATATTGTTAAATAAATATACATAATATATGTGTATATTGATTTAACAATAATTATTATATTTAATACTTTAATTAAGGTTTTTTCCATATCAAAAATATTTAAAGCTTATAATATATAGGCTACTGCAGTAGTATAGTATATACTATATACATATATATGCATGTTATAATACATATATTTTAGTGCATTTGTTTAATTTAATTAATAACATATGTTTTTCTAATTGAAAAAATATTAAACTATAATTACACATTAATTACACATTAATGACATTAAGGCCTATACTTATATATAATAATGTATAGAAAAATATATTATTTATATTTTTATATCAATAAAAAATAATATTTTAATATATATATATATATATATATATATATATATATAAATACAAACCAAAATCACATGATTGTGTGTTTCATTTGTAGCCAGTATACCATTATCAGAACGTTGGCCCAACCGTTGGAGGATCTATCTCAATAACCGTAATATGGGTAGTTTGTAATAAATGTAAATTTTAATTCTAAGCAACTTGGTATACTTTATTTTGTATTTAGATGAAGCATTAGTGAGGCGCTAATCGATTTTATAAATCGAATTTATAAATTATAATTCATGATTCTAAAAATACCAATTTATCCTACGCGCATGACATTATAGAATTTCTACCTGTCAAATATTTAAAATTTGAATAATTATTTAATTTTATATCACTAATAAAATGAAATTACGCTACAATTCTAACTTTAAATTAGCATATGGAGTATGTAAAATGCCTAGTAGTAAGTTACCAACTTATATTGATATCGGAAGAAATTATTTGTACATAAATACGTCTAAATTAAATTCTACAAATGAAACTTTAAATAAACTATCGGATATTTGGTTTCGATCTTCAATACCAATAATACACATAAGAACTATCAAAGCAAAGTTTGATAAATATATGTTAATATTAAACATACTCAGAAAATCATCTGGAAAAGCCAACTTTAAAGATATGATCCAGGAACATTTTATTAAGTATTCAACTTTATTCGATATAGCAGCATGCAAATGCAAAATAATATCAAATTGTCGATGTCAATCGTCATCTCAAATACCGAGAGCAGAGATCACATTCTTGACTGATCAACGCCTGGATAGGCTAATGACTATAGACTATAGCTATAAAAATGTTACTACTGTACAGAGTAGATTTGCAATTAATGCCGGAGCTTCAACAAGCAAGTAAGTTATTAATTTATTTAATTACTAACTATATAATATATAATTATTATATATTACTATTTTAAATATATTATCGTAATGTAACTATTACCTATACCTATATTAACATTGTAATATTAAACTTAATACTATAATTATTGATTAATTAATGATTATTATAAAATAAATAAAAATAGTATTTATATTTATTTTATAATTTAATTAAATCACTATTTGATAATATAATTAATGATTAATTAATGATTATTATAATTAAATACAAATAGTATTTATAATTATTTTATAATTTAATTAAATTACTATTTGATAATATAATTAATGATTAATTAATGATTATTATAATTAAATACAAATAGTATTTATATTTATTTTATAATTTAATTAAACTATATTACAATATAACAATATTGATATAAGTATAGATAATAGTTACATTAGATAATAGATTTATAGAATGGCAACATATTAAAATATACTATATTTACTGAATATTTGTAAGTAATATAGATATATTATTTATATTTAGTGCTGCTGAAGACATCTACGAATACCAGACTTCAAGAGGAATGGAAATATCAGACTCGGAGGAAGATATTCCGAATAGAGAGGAAGATCCTGATTATCCAGAACCTCAGAACTGTACTAATAGGTAAAGTTGTAATTTAAATATACTAATAATATATCTATTATTAATTCGTACCGTATATTACTTTCAAAATAATACTATTATTTCATAGTTTAATGTTAATATTTATATATGTATATATTATAAATAAATATGTTATCTTTAACTTAGGAGTTTTGTTCCGAATCGGCCACTAACAACAAAAATGCTCATGCGGTGTGGTATCTCTGACCGTAAAGCAGCTATGATCCTGAGTACCAATGATGCAGAGGTGCATGGAGATTCGACTGGTGACATCATGACGACTGTAATCGATCGAAATCGAATTCGAAGGTGGAAGGCAAAAGTGTACAAAGAACCCCTTCCAACTGTTATGAATGGTCTGTATTTTGACGGGAAGATAGACAGCACTAGACAAGTGGATGGTTCATTTAAGAACGAAGACCTCATTACGATTGTATCGGAGCCTGGTAGTGAGTTTCGTACTCATCTTACCATATACGGTAAAAGCACCTCTACGAATATTTCAAATACTATCATCTCTAACATCGGTATTACTGAATATTTTCCTGATATTAAGGTAGCATTTACTTAATAATTGTTAATAATAAGATCATTCTATATATATTTATATATAAGTATATCAATATTTTAATATTTAAAAGTAACTGCGTTATTATGACAATCTTATTTGCAAAATATGATATTATTCATTCATTGAATATAATTGTATAATCGTAAATAGGTTATCGGTTGTGATGGAACCAATGTTAACACTGGAAGGATGAATGGTATAATCCGAAAACTAGAGCTAAATATGAATAAGAAAGTTCAATGGAGTGTAAGTAATTTAATAAATTAATTATTATACTACTGTTCTATGTTGTATAGTGAAAATATAATATAGACCCTATACAATTTATATAATAATTAATTATATTTAAAAAGTTTCACAATTTAACTATTCAATTTTACAGATTTGCCTCCTACACATGAATGAGCTGCCGCTAAAGAATGTTATGGCAAAATTTGGAGTTCAAACTAAAGGTCCAAATCTACATGGAGGAGAAATTGGACAATCTCTACCGAAAGCTGAAACATTAAATATTTATCCAGACTTTCCTTTAATAAGGATTGATGATGGGTTTGCAGCTAATCTTGTAGCCGCAACCGATCTGACCTCAGATCAGAAATACCTGCGTGACATTTTATTAGTTATTTCTACAGGAAATATTCCAGATAATTTTGCTAAGAAGTCACCCGGTAAGATTGGGTACGCCAGATGGTTGACGACAGCAAACCGTGTATTAAGGGTATATATATCTAATCGAAATCCGTCTGATAATTTAATTTCAATCACTAAATATATTGTCCATGTTTATGCATGCATGTGGTTTGAAGTTAAAATAGCCCCTTTGTTAATTTATGGTGCTATGCATGTCTATAACATGATAAAGAATACTCGTAAACTTAATAATAGTGTCATTACTGATTGTGTTAGGGGATCTTTGGCTAGAAACGGTTACTTCCTTCACTCTGAAAATATATTAGTATGTATGCTAAGTGATAATGATCAGAGTATAAGGAATTTAGCCGTTGAGCGGATTATAAGTGCTAGAGTAAGGGGTGAAACAGGTGTTAGAACTTTTAAAATTCCAGTGATAAATTTCTCTGCTGAAAACTATTACAATCTTATAGAATATGATGACAATTGGTTAGAGCCTAGATTAACACTGGGTATTAATGATAAAGAATTATACGGCATAGAATTTCAAAAATATCCATGCCATAATCAAGCAGTGGAGCGTATTATATGTATCGTCTCTGAAACATCAACTATGCTTGTTTGTTCAAAACAGAGAGATACACGCATAGTCACTACCATTGCCCACCGTAAATTGTTTCCTTCTTTTAATAGTAAGAAAGACTTCCGTTTATAATTGTATTATGTTATATGTTTTAATTTTATTTATCATTATTGTTATTGTCATTCTTGTTATATACTCTGTTATTTGTACATTTATCATTATTTTATATACTATTTGCATTCAATATTTATACTACAATTTAGATAGTTATATGTTATTGTCATTCTTGTTATATACTCTGTTATTTGTACATTTATCATTATTTTATATACTATTTGCATTCAATATTTATACTACAATTTAGATAGTTATATGTTATTGTCATTCTTGTTATATACTCTGTTATTTGTACATTTATCATTATTTTATATACTATTTTCATTCAATATTTATACTATAATTTAGATAGTTATATGTTATTGTCATTCTTGTTATATACTCTGTTATTTGTACATTTATCATTATTTTATATACTATTTGCATTCAATATTTATACTACAATTTAGATAGTTATATGTTATTGTCATTCTTGTTATAGTCTCTGTTATTTGTACATTTATCATTATTTTATATACTATTTGCATTCAATATTTATACTACAATTTAGATATTTATATGTTATTGTCATTCTCGTTATATACTCTGTTATTTGTACATGTATCATTATTTTATATACTATTTTCATTCAATATTTATACTACAATTTATATAGTTATATGTTATTGTCTTTCTCGTTATATACTCTGTTATGTGTACATTTATCATTATTTTATATACTATTTTCATTCAATATTTATAATAAAATTTAGATATTTATATGTTATTGTCATTCTCGTTATATACTCTGTTATTTGTACATGTATCATTATTTTATATACTATTTGCATTCAATATGTATACTACACATTAGATATGTATATGTTATTGTCTTTCTTGTTATATACTCTGTTATTTGTACATTTATAATTATTTTATATACTATTTTCATTCAATATTTATAATAAAATTTAGATAGTTATATGTTATTGTCATTCTTGTTATATACTCTGTTATTTGTACATTTATCATTATTTTATATACTATTTGCATTCAATATTTATACTACTAATTAGATATTTATATGTTATTGTCATTCTTGTTATATACTCTGTTATTTGTACATTTATCATTATTTTATATACTATTTGCATTCAATATTTATATTACAATTTAGATAGTTATATGTTATTGTCATTCTTGTTATATACTCTGTTATTTGTAAATTTATCATTATTTTATATACTATTTTCATTCAATATTTATAATAAAATTTAGATAGTTATATGTTATTGTCATTCTTGTTATATACTCTGTTATTTGTACATTTATCATTATTTTATATACTATTTGCATTCAATATTTATACTACAAATTAGATATTTATATGTTATTGTCATTCTTGTTATATACTCTGTTATTTGTACATTTATCATTATTTTATATACTATTTGCATTCAATATTTATATTACAATTTAGATAGTTATATGTTATTGTCATTCTTGTTATATACTCTGTTATTTGTAAATTTATCATTATTTTATATACTATTTGCATTCAATATTTATACTACAATTTAGATAGTTATATGTTATTGTCATTCTTGTTATATACTCTGTTATTTGTACATTTATCATTATTTTATATACTATTTGCATTCAATATTTATACTACACATTAGATATTTATATGTTATTGTCTTTCTTGTTATATACTCTGTTATTTGTACATTTATCATTATTTTATATACTATTTTCATTCAATATTTATAATAAAATTTAGTTAACTACATTAAACACTGTTATTTGTACATTTATCATTATTTTATATCATAATTAGTTAAATATTTATAATAAAATTTAGTTAACTATATTAAACACTGTTATTTGTACATTTATCATTATTTTATATCATAATTAGTTAAATATTTATAAACAAAATTAGTTAACTACATTATACACTTCTATTTGTAATATAATATTAATGTAAATTAAATTTATAATGTTTAACATATAACAGATTAAATTATTAACAAAATATTATTTGTGAAAAAATTACTTTTTTTTCAAAATATACCTTTAAAAATGCTGTTGTAACATTACTTTGAAAATGCAATTTTCGTGATTAACTTAAAAAATAAGAGAAAATATATATCCGAAAAAAATACAATAAAAATTGTTGTAAAAAACTTAAAATTGAATTGTCCAGACTTCCTAGAAATATTGGTTTTTAAAATGATTTGTAATGATGTTAAATCACTTTTTATAGAGCATACTTATTTATTTATATTAAATAAGATTACAATATAGTCATTAGATAAGCTTAGAATATTAAAATATATACATTTTTTAAATAATTTTATTATTTGCCTGGAAAATGAAATTTTTATATTTTGATGAAATTTTTGTTAGGATTTCTAGGAAAAATCAAAAAACAAATATTTTTTAATTTTTTAATAAATTAATATTATCCAATATGTATATATTTGTTATATATGAAATATGAGTGATATTCCTAAAATATAAGTATGATAAATAAACGATTAAAAATTGTCCCTATGTATTCCATGTAAAATTTCCTATCTACCCCATGTTAAACTTCTAGGTGATTTCGCCTGGGGTTCTACTATTCAGAATTCAAAAAAATTTCAGAATCTGTTTCATATAACCATTATATTATTAGCCGAAACTACCCCTAATCACCATTTATAATTCAACAATTTTCCAAACCACTCCAGACCACTGTGGTCCACTTTGGGCCCCAACGTCGTTGGGCAATCCTTGAACGGAATCTGTATATAATATCATTATTAAAACATTGTTACTATACATGCTATTTAGAGTTATATATATATATATATATATATATATATATATATATATATATATATATATATATATATATATATATATATATACAGTAAAACCTCTCTATAAGAAACTATTTTTTTTCAGTACTTTTGTTCTTATAGAGAGGTTTTCTTATAAAGAGGTTTTTACTTTTCCAATGATTTTAAGAATTAATTTATAATTGAAAATGCATATCTATAGATTATATATATAGTATATTTATTTTGTATACTGTTTTAAATGTATACTGTATTGTTAGACATGTTAATACATAATGACATTTTATTAGATTTACATTAGAAATTATAAATTATGAATCATCATTGATGAATATAATATAATGAATATTATAATAATCTATTATTTAATAATTAATTGTATAATATAATAAATTGAATCAACAATACCCAGATCAATACATTTAAGGATAATTTATTAAAAAATGTTAATAAATGTAGTGATATACAATAACAATTATTAATTCATTTTAATTCATTTCTAGCTATTTATATAATATAATATTATTTTAAAGATACAAATTATAGAAATTAATTATTATATAAGATATTTCTATAATTGTTATCAATATACAATACTTCTATTTATATGTAATTATTTTGTATACAATAAGTTTCTTATAAAGAGGTTTTTCTTATATTTTCTTATAAGATTTTCTTATAAATAGGTTTTTTAATGTGGAAAAGGTTGAATTCCAACCAAATGTGTGAACAATTTACTTATAAAGAGGTTTCTTATAGAGAGGTTTTACTGTATATGTATATATATATATATATATATATATATATATATATATATATATATAAATATATATACAATAAAGATATGTCAGGCTAGCATTTAATTATATAATTTAATGTTTTACCCAATAGTATTTAGTAAATACTCATATTTTCATTCAAATAAATATACAACTAAATATTTTTCTATGGAATAAATGTATAATTCCATATTATATTGAAATATATTTAATTGCATATTGATTTAAATATAAAAAATAAATATAGTATATACTATATATAGTACATATTTTAATAACATTTTAAAATAAATCTAGTTTTTTAATCTTATTATTAATATTGAAAAAATTATATATTAATATATTTTTAAATAGATACTAGAAAATTAGTTAATATATTAATTTATATTTAAAGAATACTATAAAAATCCGATAAAAATGATATTGTTATTAATAAATCATATATGTCAACATGTATAATAGACTAACACCTTAGGGTGAATTTGTATAATGTGTAATTTGATGAATAATTTATTATAATTTTATTTTTAAAATGATATATATGTATATACTATATACTATATATAGTATATATAGTATATATATATATATATATATATATATATATATATATATATATATATATATATATATGTAAATTATATATAATGATATACATATATATATAATCTATATATATATAATATATTACAATTTATATATGCATGTATTCATAATATGCATTGCATATAGATACATACATGCATGTATAATATCAATATTACAATTTACAAAATCCTTATAATCCTTATAAAATTAACTTATATGGAAAAGTATGTAATAGTTATAATATACTACTTTATATTATATAAATATATTTATTAATTATTTTATGTGGATTTAATTAATTTGAATTGATTTTTATTAATTGATTTTATTTCATTTGAATTTAATTTTATTATTCTATTTGAATTGTTTTTATGTAATTTGAATTGATTTTTATTAATTCATTTGAAATTAATGTATGTCATTTGAATTTAATTTAATTTTGTTGTAATATCTAGTATAATTCTTCACTGATATGTATATAAATATATAGCCATGTAATTTACCCTGAATTGTTTTTATGTAATTTGAATTGATTTTAATAATTCATTTGAAATTAATTTATGTCATTTGAATTTAATTTAATTTTGTTGTAATATCTAGTATAATTCTTCACTGATATGCATATAAATATATAGCAGTGTAATTTACCCTCATATTTGCCTCATATTTAGATCATATGATCCTCCCACATATTTATTCTATAATTTATAATTGAAAAAATATAAAACTATAAATAAACATTAACAAATTATAAAAAAACACACATTATAAAAATAATGGGCGATTAATGCCTTTTGGGATTCAGATTATATGAAAATTGACAAACGACAATTGTATTACTTATATTATATATATATATATATATATTACATTATTATTTTATATTGATATAAAATAAATAATATATTTTTGTATACATTATTATATATAAGTAATTCCAGTTTTATTAATGTGTAATTATAGTTTGATATGTTTTCAATTATAAAAACATATTTTATTAAATTAAACAAATTCTCTGGAATATATTTATTATGAAAATGTATATATATATATATATATATATATATATACATATATGTATATAGAATTAATAACATATATACTATGTATTATATTATATAGCTATATACATATATAGCAAAGATTTTCCGAAGATAAGATATAACACTTACGCGAAATCGTGTAATTCGAATTTGTATACAAAATAACCCTGGTGCCACCTATAGCGGGTTACTTTTAGGAACTATGCGTTGTTTATAATGTAAATTCGTATTTAACTATACACTTTTAAAATGTTAAATAATATGCTTTAAATTAATATTTATATGATGAAAACTAAGTGTTCATTACTAATATATAACAAACAAATATGATATGTATGTTTTAAATGCTATAAGTATATATTTAGTGAGTAAAAGCTAATTTATATTGCATGCAATTTAATAGAGCAATGAAAACATTGTTGTATGCAAATAGAGCCGAACCTAAATCTATTTCAGTGATTTCGATACTACTGCTAGCAGCGGTTGGGGCTATTACTAAATTACGTTGCATGCATAGGGAGTGTTATATCTTTGCTTCGCAAAATCTTTGTATATAGTATATAGTATATACATATATAGTATATATATATATATATATATATATATTGTTATTGCTATTGTTATTTTTATTTTGTGGAGTCCTTTCATCCATTTACATTTATAGCTATATTATATAGCCTATATATCATATATTATATATGCCATATAAAATATATATTATATGTCCCTTCGAAGCCCCTCTCATGTTAAGTCATCCATGGTTTTAATGAGAGCCGATCATTTATTTATACACAATTATATAATATCACTTCTAAATAATATTGTAAGACCTATTTTTATGGTCCGGATGGGGCTCGTATCCATGTCCTATAGTATACTGCTTGTGTGTATGACGCATTAGCTAACTGAGCCACACAGGCAGTTATATATATAGATATATATATATATATATATATATATATATATATATATATATATATATATATATATATATATGTATATCTGATGTATTTCTTTTTCTCAGTATAATATTGGATAATTATTATAAAATAACACATTTATTAATAACAGTTTAAATTAATTATTAATGAATAATTATAATATTATTAATTATTAATAATATTATTAATAATATATAATTATATGCATAAGATTGTCATCCTATTTAAACGATTTAATTCCATACATAACTATATAGGTTTATATATATATATATATATATATATATATATATATATAAATATATATATATATATCTTTATATAGTTAAATAATTTAATTCCATATATTTTTATAGTACACATTTTAAATTTTATATTTATATACTATAGTATATTACGATTAGTATACTAATTGTCATGTATACTACAATAATGGTACACATTATAAGTATGGCACTGTATTAATATTTCATATCACATAATCAAATACAATACTATATTATTATACTATACTTATACTTAATATACTTATACTTATACCTATACTTAAACTATACTTATTCACTTGTGTATTAGGATTCAAAGCGATAGGACGTGTTTTTGATTTTATAGAATTATTCAATAGACCGTGAACAATACAGACAGATAAGTGATTTTATTTTATTTTTGTGTATCTATACGTATAAATTAATAGTTGTAAAACAAATTAATATCATATATAGTTATTATGCATGTATGTTTATATATTAGATTATTTATTATGCAATGATATATGTTGATATATAAATAAACTATTGAGTGTATAAACATACTGTATAGTACATACCTATACAGATACTCTGTTGTTGTTGAATATGTAATATACAATGACATATATATGCATATAAATTAATAGTAAAACAAATTAATATCAGCTATAACTATAATGTAAATATATTTAGATATTAAATTATTTATTATGTAACAATATACTTTTACATATAAATAAACTATTGAATATATAAATATACTAGATACCTTTTATTTTGATCATGTCTAGAATGACAAATTTAGAATTGTCAACATCAATTAAGGATTATATAAAGGAATTATTTGAAGGTAATATTAAACAGATTTTAGAAAATAATACTGAAACAATAATTAAACTTAATGAAAAAATTGATGAATTAATCATAAAAATAGATAATATAGATAAAAAAAATAATAATAACAATACCACATATGCAGATATTACATCTAAACAATTACTTAATATTGAAAGTACTATTAAAAAGACAATCAATAAAAATATTTCAGAAATTAATGGTGATAATTTAAAAAATAAATCAATAATAATATATAATGCTAATGAAAGTGACTTCGCAGATAATACAATTAAATATGATACTGAATTAAAACTTGTAAATAATATAATTAAGACTGTTACAGATGATTCTATATGTAATAATGTAATTAAGTTCCATAGATTAGGAAAACGAAATGATGAAAAGATACAAAATAATAAAATTAGACCTATAAAAGTATTTTTTTAAAATGAAACTGATAAAATTAATATAATCAAACATGCATTTAAATTAAAAGATTCTGAATTTAATAAAGTTTGAATAACACATGAATTTTCTATAGCTCAACTTATTATTCAATCAGACCTTATAAAAAAGGCAAAAAGTAATTCAACTGATGATGAGTAATATTTTTAAATAATTCCTTTAAAACAATATATATAGTATCTGAACCACAACAGTATGATGAATAATACAATTCAAAACACAGATTATTATACTATTAAGGAATATAATAATATACATAATACGTTAAATATAACTATATTGATGCTAAACATTAGAAGTTTCAATAAAAATATCAATACATTTAATATATTTTTGGATACATTAGTCAGTAAACCAGATATAATAGTACTAACTGAAACATGGCTAACTGATACTGATGATCCTTCAATATATCTAACAGATTACAAAATGTATAAAACAAATCGTATACTAAAAATTAAAAAAAAAGGTGGAGGAGTTGCAATTTTTGCTCACAAAAATTTAGATTGTTTATATATAGAAGACTTATCAACAGCAATTGATGATGACTTAGAAATAATCAGTATACAATTAAATTTAAAATTTAAATATAAACCTATAATAATCACAGGGTTGTATAAAGCTCCAAATATTAATAGAACTATATTTAATGATTTCTTTTATAATTTGTTTTTAAAATATATTAATTCTGAAATTTGTATTTGTGGTGATTTTAATATTGATTTTTTAGATGTTTTTAATCCATTCACAATTGATTTTAATAATACCATTTCACAATTAGGCCTAAATAATTTAATAAAAATACCAACTAGATTATCAACTTATAAGAATTCATTAATAGATAACATATTAACAAATAGTAATTCAATTTTATTGAATGGTGTTATTAATACAGATATATCTGATCATTCTGTTGTGTTTACTACTTTGAATATAAAAAATAACTATACTAAAAGTTGTGACTATGTATATATCAGAAATATGCATAATATTAATGCATTAGTAAATACATTATAGATTTATAAATGGGACTATTTTTACACAATTACAGATCCTTCTATATGTTATGATGAATTAGTAATACAATTAAATGAAATGTTTAATAAATGTTGTCCCATATCTAGAAAAAAAATAAATAAAAATAGCATTAACAATCCATGGCTTACAAGTAAATTGAAAAATGCAATAAGAAAAAAAAATAAATTATTTAACACATATAAAACTAAAAACTGCCCTATCACATTTATTAAATATAAAAAACTAAAAAATAAAATTAATAAAAATATAAAATATGAAAAAAATAAATATTACTCAAATATTTTTTCAAATTGTAATCAAAAAGAAAATTGGACACATTTGAACACTATAATTAATCAAAATGTTGATGAATTACCCAAAATACTTAAATATGAAGGAAAAGAAATTATAAATATAAAAGATCAATGTGAACATTTTAATAATTATTTTTCAAATGTGGGTTTTAAAATAAATGAAAGTTTTTTAAATAAAAATATGACTAATTATAATTTGATTAATGATAATATGACTAGTGATAATATGACTAATGATAATATAACTAATGATAATGATTTTAGATATTTTTTAAACTCTATTGAGAACAGTTTTTATTTTTTACCTATTACTGATAAGGAAATAATTAATATTACACTCAATATGAAATCTAAATCATCCAAAGATATAAATAACTGGGACATGAAATTAATCAAGCTTTTAATAAATTCTATTGCTAAACCATTAGAATATTTATTTAATTTATGCTTGGCTAATTCTGAATTTCCTGATAATATGAAAATTTCTATCATTAAACCAGTATTTAAAGCAAATGATAAAAAAACAGATAATCAACTATAGACCCATTTCATTACTACCGCAAATTAGTAAAATCTTCGAAAAAATAATTTATAATAGAATGATGGACTTTATATATAAAAATAAAATAATTAATGATAACCAATATGGATTTGTAGAAAAATCCAATACTACCCTTTCACATTTTAACTTACAACATTTTTTATTTACTAAACATAGTTTAAATAAAAAAATTGCTACGCTATTTTTAGACCTTAAAAAAGCGTTCGATGTTGTAGACCACGACATTTTATTAAAAAAATTAGAATACTGTGGTTTTAGGGGTCATGTAAATGTGTTTTTAAAAAATTATTTATTAGATAGAAAAGTTAAAACTCGAATAAATAATACTGTATCATCTGTTAGAAATGTACGTTTTGGTGTTCCTCAGGGATCAGTATTAGGTCCATTATTTTGTATTATATTTATTAATGACATATCAAATATATTTAATAATGATGATAATATAAATTTAAATATATATGCAGATGACACATCACTCTCTATATTTGCAAATTCAAATGAAAAATTGAGTAGTAATATGCAATTATATTTAGATAGATTATGTCATTGGTTTAATATAAATAAATTAAAATTGAATATTGAAAAAACTAAAATACTTCCTTATTTTAATACAAAAATTATAAATAATATAAATTTAAATAATGTGAACATAGAAATAGTAG
This sequence comes from Osedax fenrisi, assembly GCA_964019155.1. Taxonomy (NCBI): domain Eukaryota; kingdom Metazoa; phylum Annelida; class Polychaeta; order Sabellida; family Siboglinidae; genus Osedax; species Osedax fenrisi. The sequence goes on from OZ025243.1 coordinate 5,996,692, forward strand.
ATAGATATACGTTTTTAGGTATTATATTAGATAGTAATTTAACATATTCGTTTCATATTATAAATTTGTGTAATAAATTATCAAAAATTGTATATCTTTTTCGGAAGCTAAAATTTATTAACCTATGCAATTTAATTATATTATATAATTCACTATTTTTATCAAATATGTCATATGGAATAGAAATATGGGGTAATGTTTATGAAGATAGATTAAAAAAACTAGTATTAATACAAAAAAAAACAATTCGAATTATCAATAAAAATATGATAGACAAGTCTCAATTACCTCTGATTCGTTTATCACACACTAATAATATGTTTAAATATAATTCTATTTTAAAATTGAATGAACTCATAACTTTTAGAATAATATTATTTTTATATAACCTTTTACATAATAACTACACTGTTAGAAATAAATGGTATAACATTGAGTAAAAAATGGTATAACCCCGTGGTGTCCTGGTATACCATTTACGGTATAACTAATTAAAAAAGTTATACCATATTTTATAAAAAGTTATACCATATTTTATATAAAGTTATACCATAATTTATACCATATATTATATAAAGTTATACCATATTTTATAAAAAGTTATACCATATTTTATATAAAGTTATTCCATAATTTATTAAAATTTATACCATATATTATATAAAGTTATACCATAATTTATAAAAAGTTATACCATATTTGATATAAAGTTATACCATAATTTATTAAAATTTATACCATATATTATACAAAGTTATACCATAATTTATTAAAAGTTATACTATATTTTATTTAAAGTTATACTATAATTTATTAAAAGTTATACTATATTTTATTTAAATTTATACCAGTGTTTATAATAACTTACTATTCTATATTATTAATTTATATATGAAATCGACATTTATAATGATAATTTATTTTCTAAAAACCACATATATGTTGGTGTAACAATATTGTTAATTAACAGATACATTTAAAAATAAATATCGTGATACAAAATTACATAAACAATTAATGTGTGTAGGACATGTTATGAAACAAATAAAATTAACAATAACACTTAATAAAATACGAAATAAATTATTTTGAACGAAAACCGAACAATTATCGACACACATAATAAGCATCCTCTTTTCTGATATATGTATATATCCATGTATCCATGGAGTCATTATTTCCTGCAATTAAAATTCAAATATTTATATAAGTTATATATATATATATATATATATATAGTATACTAGAGTATATAATAATATTGTATATTATATAATAGTATAAATATGTATCTTATAAGATATAAGAAACTGTATACAGTTTCTTATATCTTCCTAGCAGTTATATATATAATAGAGTATACATATTATATATATATAACTGCTATTAGAATTTTCTAATTACAATTCTAATTATATATATACTATACTTTTGAATTAGAATACGAAAAATCATAAAATAACTATAATATTAAATATATAGTTAAGTATAAATACCTGATGTATATTGTAATGTGTTGAACAATAGATGCTTCTCATGTTGAGTGTAGAAATAATATGGAATTATGTATATATATATATATATATATATATATATATATATATATACATATACTCGAATAATTATAAGTATTTGTATATAAAATATAGGAAATATGGAATTATATATATATATACATATACTCTAATAATTATAAGTACTTGTATATAAAATAGAGGAAATGTATATGTATACATATTTCCCTATGGGGAATCTATATAGTTTCTTAAAACCAGTTTAATTGCAATTAGAAGCAATAAATGCTATGTCTATAATAATATAACACAACAATAAGATATAAGTATATATATATATATATATATATAAGTATATATAATAACAATAAGTAAACTGTTATATTAAGGATACTATGAAGGATACTATTATGCATTATATTTCTTATACATTTTATTTTCAATCAAATATAAACTTAGTTTTAAAATGTTATGGTATAACTGGTATTTCCATATTGTATACAATATGGAAATACCAGTTATACCATATATGGTATAACATTCGTAATTTTTAGTTATACCATTAGCTATTAAATATAATAATATAACTTTATGAATTAGTAAGAAAGTATATATACTATATAATTCATAAAGTTATATTATTATATTTAATAGCTAATGGTATAACTAAAAATTACGAATGTTATACCATATAATTCGTAATCTTATACCATTTCAATCAAGCTATATGGTATAACTAAACAAATCAAATGTTATACCATATAATATGTGATCTTATACCATTTCAATTAAGCTATATGGTATAACTAAACAAATCAAATGTTATACCATATAATATGTGATCTTATACCATTTCAATCAAGCTATATGGTATAACTAAACAAATCAAATGTTATACCATATAATATGTGATATTATACCATTTAACGTAATTGTATGGTATAACTCGTATTTCCATATGTTATACCATATAATTCATAATGTTATACCCTTATTTTTAACAGTGTATAACATTAATCTAGATACATTTTTTATTTATAATAAAGACAAAACAAGATTTATTTTACCATTAATGAAAACAACGAAATTTCAAAACACAATTTTTTTTAAAGGCCCAAAATACTATAATAATATAATGAGTAATAATATATTAAAATCTGAAAATATACATAATATACACAAATTAAAAAAAGTATTAAAGAATTACTTTTTAAATAAATATTAGTTTTTATATTTTAGCATTTTAATCATTTTTAATATTTTTAATCTTCGTCAATTTTAAAAATTTTTATATTTAAAACTACTTGGGTCATTTTTATGTTATTATATTTTTATCATTTTTTATTATTTTATTCGCACTTTTTTGTTATATAATTGTTTGCACAAGTTTTAAACATACTTTATTTTAATTTGTATATACTAAACCATTTGAATCATTTTATGTTATTACATTTCAATACTTTTTTATTATTTTATTCACACTTTTTGTTTTATATTTGTTTGCACAAGTTTTAACAAATTTTATTTTATTAGTTTATTTAATGGATTGATGAAACATGATGAAATACGCTGAGGGACATTATTTTTATTATTATTATTATTCTTTTTATATATATTTCTTTACTCTTATTATATTGAATTCTAGTACACAAGTCTTATTATTATTGTATAAATGTCCCAAAGCTATTATATTCATATACTATGGAGGTATCGACTTAATAAAGCTAATTATAGCTTTCAATGATCCTCCTTAGACAATTGTCTATAAACTGATTTCATTCATTCATTCATATATATATATTAAAATATATTACCTGATGTTTGTTCCGGAGTTCTAAGAGTGAGACAATGATATCTATTCCTGAAGCCCCGTAACCAATCTATTCCTGCCATTTCATTTTCAATATTGAATCAATGTTCAATACAATTTTTATTTGCCATTTCGTTCAAATTAATCGGCTTACATTTGCATTAATAATGTGAGACATATTAAACTAATTAATTAAAACATAAATTTGTAACTGAATATAAGTAAAACTAAATGGGATAACGATTACTTATAAATATATTTACTATAAAAGTGCGTGTGTATCTTGATATCTGATAAAATGTATTTTATTTTCCAATTATAAAAATAGTGCGTATTTGAATACATGACGCGATCCTAGTGGCTATTTCGGAACTATCGACCATAATACCCGCACTAGTGTATTTTATCTCTATTTATACGGAAAATTTGCTTTTTAATAAAAATCAAATGACTTGAATACAAATAATTAAATGAGTAAATGTTGATAGCCATTATTTAGAACAACATATTGTAATTGTATATACAACTTATTGGATCATAATATCCAATATTAGTATGATATATTTTGTTTCTTGTAAGGTGATAAAAATATCGGCCATAATACCCTTCCGTCCCCAATACCACCTAGTGGCCATTTTAATTAACGCTTAAATGGTGCTTGATAGGATTAAAAGTTCTATATACAATATTTAGATAATCCAAATATCTATAATATATAGTAAACATTTTTTTAAATAATTAATTAATTTTTCTAATTTATTATATAATCATTTTTTGTCAAATTTTGACAAAAAACATGATTATATATATTTATACTTATTTATATGTAAGAGTATGTGTATATATAATTAAATCATTGAATCAAATAAGGTGCGTATGCATCATAAATATAATTATTTAATATTACATAATTAAAAAATATAAATCGAATATATTACGAGACACCTATCGCATTATGGTACTAGCGGCCACTACTAGGGCCTTGATTTATTTTAGTGCTTTTTGTAATGCCTAATCAAACGTTTATATTATTAGGATAAACACTTTATATATAAAAGTGAAATCACAGTATTCTAGAACTACATGATTTCTAGTTTATTCAAAAAAATAAGAGCCTAAAATTCAGTATTTATCGATATATATATTAATCTAATATATTAGAAATCTTCTGAGGCATATTAATTATCAGCCACTACCCCCTTCCCTCCCCTATATATATATGTATATATATATATATATATATATATATATATATATATATATAGGGGCGTCGGAAGGGGTGGCGGGGGGTATCGGACCCCCCCCATTCAAAAATATGGGGGGGGGGCTAAGTATGTTTTGCCCCCCCCCATGAAATATGTATTAATAAATTTTATATATATTAAATGTAGTATATTGTCTTTGTTAATACACATTTTTTCTAAAGAATGTTACCAAACATATGGGGGGGGGCTAAGTATTGTTTGCCCCCCCCCCCCCCATCCATGACATATGATAATATTCATGAGAGAATCTCTGAGAGATACTTGTTATATGGTGATATTAAGAATGACATTATTCAACTATATATATATATATATTAAGATATTAATGGACTTTCTCAATTCAATGTGATGGAATTCAAGATATACCCGGAAGTGAGCACGGCATTTTGGTGGTTCGTTATTTGACATAAAAACTAGAAATTAAAGAAATATGCATTCGGAATATGCAATATGACTGAGGATACAACTTAGAAAATATAGAAATTTAATGTTATCTGAACTTTAACATTTTAACTTGCCTATTTCTAAATTAAGAGGACAGTCATATGACGGTGCAGCTAATATGTCTGGTCAATATAATGTTGTAAAGACTATAATTATGAATAGACAGCCTTTAACTGTGTATACACAATATGGAGCTCATCGCATAAACTTAATAGCATAATCATTAGATAATAATATAAATATAAGAAAAGCCTTGAGAGTGGTTTATGATTTGGGATTATTATATGAACAAACTATCAAATTACGGATTGTATATAATACTAATAATAACAAAGCAAATACATTGAAACCATTATGCCCAATAAGATGGACTGCGAAAATCATGTATTAAAACAACATTAGATCAATATAGTGGTATAATCGATGCACTGAAATAATATAAAAATTAGATTATATTACCAATAACCACAAATATATTGCAAATTTATTATTAAAAAATATGAATAAGTTAAATATTTGTAATATGAATATTTCAAGTTTGATATTTGAAAGCTTGGATATGAAGGTGAAGGCTTTCATGATACCAACAAATACTATTTAAGGTAACACTTATAAAAAATATACTTGAAAGCATATATGATTATAATATATATAATCATAATAATACTAAATAATAAATAAACATAAAGGATTAAATAATAGTAAAGATGATTCTAATTAAATTGAATAATGATAGACATAATTTGCACACATTCATTGAATATATAGAAACAAGAGTATTTTATATTTTATATATACAAGTTTTTATATTGATTCAAGGTTAATATCCTACTTTTATAAAAAATATTATATAAAATACAAAATAGCTTATAATAAATGTTTATTATAAAATATTATAATAATATATTTTAATTTTAAATATATCTATTTTAATTTTCTAATTATATCTAAATCAGAGAATAATAATAAGACATATAATATAAATTATTATAAATATTTATGAGTGAATAGTAATAAAAATGCAAAAGACATACATCTTATATAAATAACATAATATAACATTGTTAATGTTATGTTAATATAAGAATTTGATTAGATATGATCAATTAATATGTTAATATACTTTATCATTAATATTTAAAGAATACAATATATTGAGTTGTTTGATTCCATAATGATGATAATTAAAACCAATTTTTATACTAAGGAAACTTCATTTATACATTCTTATAAATTAAAGGAATCATTATTACAAATAATATAATTCATGAAAAATAGGTTGTTTTTTTTAGATTAATCTTATTAATCCTATTAATTTTCTACACTAAACATTAATAAAAAATGTATGAAGAATTAACGATTGAAATATCGATTTTCCATATGTTCAAATCAATCAATAAGTTCAATACCATCTGATGAGGATAAACATATACATGATGGAAAAATCTCCTAAAATTCAAAAAATATTTTCCGTCATAATATATTTGATCACACTTTTATTGGTTTGCCCCTCAAGTTCTGTGTCATGTTAGGGTGGATTTAGTAAGCTACGAATAATAAATACGTTGTTACGGTCTACTATGCTTGATAGTCGATTAAATGTATTGGCAAATATCAATCAAAAAATAATTCACACAATTGAGATGGATATATTTATAAATAAAAATCTATATTTATATAATAATAAATTATTTAATGTTTATTATTTATTTTATAATATATTCCTATTTAATTGAATATTAAAGGGTTAACATAGACTAAAAATGTATACGATATTAATAAGATATAATTAGTAATTATATTAGTAATACATAATAGGATATATAATATAAAATATAAATAAATAGCCCCCCCCCCCCATACAAAATATCGTTCCGACGCCCCTATATATATATATATATATATATATATATATATATATATATATATATATATATATATATGATACATCATAAATCCAGAAGGAGACATATATCGGTTTTAATTAATATCTAGCGATCAACATATATGTATCAACATATACTTCAATTCGTATACGAATTGAAGTAAATACATATGAAACACACATATGTGTTTATATAAGTACATACATATAAGTGTATACATTTATCTGATATATTAAAGATATATATCACAAAATATGAACATATATGTTCATATTTTATTTTATATCCAGCTTTTACATATATTTAATCTATTTATATCCATATAATAAAGTATTAAATTGTTAATATATATATATATATATATATATATATATATAAACATATTTACATGTATGTGTATACATTTATATAATAGTAATACAATAGTAACATATACATAATATGGTATAAACTAGTATTTTAATTAAAGTTAACTAATTAAGGAGATCATTTCATTTACTTTATCTAAATAATATAGTAGCATTTAAATAATACGTAATATCAAAGATAATAGAGTACATATGTTATTGTTTTTTTCGACACATTAAATATTGAATTTTAATTGGTCGTAAAATGGACACGCGATAATTAAGTGAACTTGATTCAAGACATTATAGTTACAATTTTAAACATCGCGTCCCTAGTCGTATATCAACCCGATCGTCTATATTAACTGCTCGGTACACAACCCGACCCATACCGATCGCATAGCAACCACCTTTCATGAAGATACACGAACCAGTATCCCCGCCTTCACATGCGCAGGGAATAGATAACTTACTCATGCTGGCGAACACTGCAATACTAATGGACTTTTGTATCCCATATTTGAGAGATAAAACAGAGTTAATCCATAAATACAGGTACAACATATTTGTAAATATATATATATATATATATATACTGTATATTATATACAGTGTATATATAATAAATATAAAATAATAATTAATAATATTTAGTATATATATATATATATATATATATATACACACACAGACATATAATACACATTAATGTGTATTAAAATAATTATTTTAAATAATATAATATATATTATATACTCTGTATAATACTATTTGTTAAACATATGTTTTAATTATAACTTTTAATTATATAATAATTATTATGTTTACATATAATTGTATAATGATATTATAATAAATATATTAATAATGTAGATGATTAATATACACACACACACACACACACACACACACACACACACACACACACACACATGAAAACTATAATTGAATTGTTGGACTATATATCGGACACTGACATTAAAATATCCTTATTAATATGTGTGTGCACAAATGGATGCATATATATATATATATATATATATATATATATATATATATATTTATGATGTATATGTTTATGTATGTATGGATTTACATTATATTATGTATATAATAATTAAGGGAATATCCCTAGAAAGGACCGTTTCTTAATAAACCACGCCCAGTTGGCATCGCCAACATCTATCCTATAGGATTTTATATCCTAGAGTATACTCTACATCATAATAAGAATGATTTACCTTTAAACATCTATTATAACCTATGTTCGACCCCACATAGAAAACGCCTTAACAAGACAAGTAAGCTATACCAGTGCGTGGATTGCGAAACATGGCGAAACTTTCCAGCGGTGCGCACACCGACCGCACACCGGTGCGGTCACTGTGCACGGGAGTATCGTTTATCAAACGTCTCTCAAGACCACGCCTCTTCCGTAAACGGTGATAACGATATCATCAGCGGTAGCGAATCCACTATACATGTTAGTCTATTTATAGAATAGTGAAGTATGTTTTGTTCTTATCGAGTCACCGAAAGATTGATATAATGAGTTGTATATCAAAATATATTAAAATAATAAAATACTACAAGTATGTGTGCCGTAAATAATTACGGCATCGCTTTAACGATACGCACACACCGCACACCGTAATACAGATTGACAGCGGATCTGACGTCACGATGTCCAGCGATGAGACAGAAAATACTGTCATAGAGTTAAGCACTAAGTTACGTGATACAGTAGAACCACCGAGGTAAGTTCCACCCGCATACTGTAACCATCGTGCTAACTAGGATTAACCCAGTACAGCATTCACGTTTAACCTATATTACATATCGACATGTTATTACGCTACCCATTACTGATACACTTTGAATTATGATTATAGACCGATTCTGATTGGTTATAACATCCTATAGGAGATCTTTTTAGGTAATGGTTTGCAATTGCATACATTTATAATACGTCAAATATTTGTAATGGGTTAGAATAAATGATATGATCTACAGTAAGAGATTATTTATACCACAATGTACTGCGTTAATGCCAGGGGTCGCGATAATGTGCAGTCAACGCAAACAAATGAGAAGTCAATAATTTGTGCAGTCAATTTTTCAATTTTTAGCAACAATATTTGTATTCTAATTAATTTTTATAAATTATTCCGTTTATATTTTCAAGTTGAAACCATAATATTTGGTATATATATTCTAATTATTGATGTGTATGTCTGCATAGGGCTAGAAAGAAATAGTTCTCTCTAGATGAGTATCTCTATGATGTTCTTCATAGCAGAAAACTTTTGATTATTATTATTTTTGTACTAGGCCTAGTTTCTGGTAATTTTATAATTTATTTATAAATTATTTTGATTCTTTAAATTAATGACATTACATCAACACTAACAATACATAAAAATATGAATTATTATAATTCATATTTTATTAATGTTGATAAGATATTTTAAGATTATAGATTTGAGAAGTTCAGCGAGTCCGTAGATATATCTCGTAGATATATATAACTCGCTGAACTTCTAGAGTATACTCTACTTACAATATGGTATTATGCACACAAGTCAAGTCTGGCATGGAAGACAGAGAGCAATGAAATACCAGAAATTAAAAATATGCTGATGATATTAAGTGGTATTTCATCATATTTAACTAAAACTGGAGTGAAATGCAGAGAGTTAAAAAATATTTCAGAGTACAATAACCTTATTGTTTGCTCATTTCCAAAAATATTTGAAATACGATGAAGTGAATTCACTCATCAACTAGTTGAAATCATATTAAAATAATGGAATGCATTAATACTGTATTTTAATTCAACGACATGCAATGAAGCCCGTGGATTTTCAACGTACTTTTGCAATGAACATAAACTTCATATATGCGTTATGGCCGATGTACTATTTATATTCTCTCGATATTAAAAAAGATGCAATCCAATTATGCAATCACGATATGTGATATTAATTTAATAATATTGAAGTTTGTCATATTTATATATTTAATAGTGCAGAATAAAATGCCTATAGCCCATGCTATTCAGAGTAAAATAAATAATGTTTCAATATATTTCATAATATTTTGTAACTTTAATGATTATGCTGAATAAATTATTAATAACCGATTTAATTCGCGGATGAGTTATAACTAAGTTAAGTTAGTATACTAAGTTAATCGAATCAATTGAAAAACCAATGGTACCCAATACTTGAAAATAAATGAGTCGAAGAAATAAGAACAAATAAACGTGAAGTAATACATAATTTATATGTATCTGAAATGAGAGATATATCTGTAATAAAAGTAGAACTTATAACAATTTTAGTAAATAATCTTATGGAGCGATTTACAACAGATTGATTGATAATTTATTTAAGCAAATACATAGCCGAAAATATAATCGAAAGTATAAAGTATAAATATTTGCTAACGATAACATACGTTATAGAAATAAATAAAGAATAATACGAAATTAAAAAATTAAGGAAATTAAAACGTTTTACATTTACCGTAAAAATAAACGAAAAACAATCGAAAGTAGAAATAAATCATATAGTAAAAATAAACGAAAAATGATCAAAATAGAAATAAAAGATAGCGTAAAAATAATCGAAAATAGAAATAAAATACATTATTTTGTAAGTGGCATCGAAATATTCAATTTCTACTTTAACTTTATAGAATTCTTCATCTTGTACCCTGTTTTAGTAATAAATTATTAGTTATATAATTTAATATTTAAATGTTAAATTTTAAATATATTATAAACAGAACATATTAAAAATCAAATAAACCAATACTAGAATGAAACAAACAAATAATGTAATACTTACCAAAATCTGTAATAATAGTAGGTACTTTATTAATTTATATTTATATTTTAATTGTATAATAAATTTGAAACATATATATATATATATATAAAAACAGAACAAGTTACAAATAAAATAAACCAATATACCTATACAAAAACAGTTAATAACAAAACATACCAATAATATTACGAAACAAAATAATATAATACTTATCACTATAATCTGAAATAATAGAAAATTATTAATATTGTATTTTAGTAATATAATACATTTGAAACATATTTACAAAATATATATAAAACAAACATATAATACCGAACAAACAAAAGTAAAATAATACTTCACACTTTATCTGTAATAATAATGAATTATTAATTTTATATTATAGTATATTTGAAATATAGATATAAAAAATCCGAATTTTCTATAACAAAATTAAATTTATAACAAAATATAATACAGAACAAACAAAAATAAAATAATACTTCCCACTTTATCTGTAATAATAATGAATTATTAATTTTATATTATAATATATTTGAAATATATATATAAAAACCTAAATTTTCTATAACAAAAACACATTAAAAAAAACCAGAAGAGATAATGCAATAATCTAGATACAAAATGAAACATAAATCAATATAAAATTATAAATTTCTGTTAAAAAAAAGTAGTTTGTCGAAACAGATTTTGTTTATTTTATTTTTAAAAGATGAAACAGATACAGATTTTATTATATCATTATTTAATGAATTCCATATATTAACTGATCTATTATTAATTATATTTTTAATTGTATTATCATAATTATGTATTACATTTAATTTTTTACAATTACCTCTAGTTCTACAATTATTCGAAATGTTAAGAATATCAGATATATTTATATCTGTATAATTATTTGAAATTTTAAAAATTGTAGTTAGATCTATTTTTAACCTTCTAAGTTCAAGTGATTCTAATTTAAAATATAGCAATCTCTCTATATATGATTTATAATTAATATTTGATGAATTTGTATATCCTACGCATCTTGTAATTAATCGTCTAGTAAATAATCTTTGCACTCTTTCAATTTGGTCTATGAGACTACGAAATTTACTAACCTTTGAAAAAGGTGACCAAATTATGGATGCATATTCTAAAATTGGTCTGCAATAAATTTTATATGCATTTAATAATGCTCTAGGGGATTTTGTAGTAATGCATCTAAAAATTGAATTCAAAGAAAAATAAGCTTTTTTACAAATATAATCAATATGTTTATTAAATAAAAGGTTATTTTCAAATATTATTCCTAAATCTTTATAAAAAGTAACGTTTTCTAATTGAATATTATTTATAAAATATTTTGATGGAGTAACCTTCCCTAAAGTCATAACTGCACATTTTGATAATGAAATATTTAATTGCCATTTATTTACCCATTGTTAAAATAAATTTAAATTATTTTGTAAAAGAAATCTTTCACTCTCAGATGCGTATGAAAAATATATTTTTGTATCATCGGCAAATAAATCAATATGAATTTTTGAAGAGAATATACTAGGAAGATCATTAATATATAATAAAAATAAAATTGGACCTAAAACCGATCCTTGTGGTACTCCAGATTTTACAATAGAACTATTTGAAAAACGAATTTTCAACCCGTGTAATTTGAGATCTATTCGATAAAAAATTATAAAACCATTTTATTATTTTATTAGATATACCGTATGATTTTAATTTAAATAGTAGTTTTTCATAAGAAACAATATCAAAAGCTTTTGCAAAATCAATATATATTATATCTACACATTTTTTATTATTCAATTCATTATACCAAAATTTTAAACATTTTGTTAATTGTAATTCTGTGGATTTTCCACTTATAAAACCATATTGATATTTTGTTAATAAATTATTAGATTTTAAATAAAAAAATAATTGTTTAGAAATAATACGTTATAATACTCTACACATTACACATGTTATTGAAATAGGCCTATAGTTATTTGAATTTGATGGTTCACCCTTTTCAAAAATTGGTGTGATTATAGATTTTTTCCAAATGTTCGGTATATTACCCGATAATAAAGATGAATTAAAAATAATATATAAAGGCCTACATAATTCATTAGATAATAATTTTAACATAGAAGATGGTATCCCATCAGTTCCGAAAGTATGTGTAATTTGTAATCTATTTAAAATATTTTAATTATTTCAAGATTTAAATCAATATTATCAAATTTTTGTTTAGTTAAATTATAAAATTCGGGTAAATTTCCATTATCATTTTGTTGAATTGAACTAAAATATGAATTTAACGTATTTGCTTTGTCGAGATCTGAAAATAAAATATTATTATTTGATATATCAATACAGACAGATGAAAATATATTTTCAAAACTTGAACATTTTATTAAATTAAAAGAAGAAATAACATAAAGCAAGTACATACTTTGATAAGTGCTGAGTTGAACTTAATAGATGTATCCTTACAATGTAACGATTTATTATTGCATTCAGAAATTAATATATTCAGAAAATACAATATTCGTGAACTTGTTATAAAGCTCTCAAGGTATTAAATAGACATAAAATATACTTAATTTAAATTTATTATTTTTTAGCATGGAAGACATGTCTACATTTTGTTGTACATATAGTAGAATTATGTGCGCTAAACCACACAGTGCCGATGTACATCTTATTATATAGGAAATAAGTATATCTGCAAATAAAGTGCTTAAGTCTGTACATAGAAATATAATGAAAATAGAAACTGAGGATATATTCAACTAGAAAGTGAGATTATAATCAACTCTTTATTCATTATAATATGCCAGATTTTTAAAATATTAATCCAAGACCTGCAGTATTAGCTTGGTTAATTATTTAATTTAAAAGTCATTAATAATATTTTAGCCATCATTTAATGAAATTTCAGATTAACCTAACATTTTTAAGAAACATAATCTAAATCATAGACAACACAATAGAGAGAATGGTAAAACACAAGAGTATTTCAATGGAATTTTTTCTGGTGCAGGAAATCTTTAAAGAAAAAGAATAAAATTAAATTCCTTTTAAAACAATAAAATTCTAAATATAGCACAATAAATAATAAACATAAACGCTTCATCTTTAAAATGTATTGTGTAGTTATACGTTTTTTCGGTAATTATCAGTATTTCAGCTTACATGTATATATATATATTTATATATATATATATATATATATATATATATATATTACCTGTAGGTAATTCATTACATATATGTATACCTATGCATTTATAATAATTATATATATATAACTATTAAAATTATACAATATTAATTGATAAATAATTATTAATAATTATATATTTATGTGCAGTCAATTCTATTCCTTAACGAGATCTCTGATGTCGTGCGAGGAGTATGGAAAGGTCATCGACTTAAGAACTAAGTCACGTGCTACTGTAGAACCACATAGGTCAGTTCCACCCGTACACCGTAACCATCATCCTAACCCATCGGGCTAACCCTTTACTGCATTCACGTTTAACCTATATTACATATCGACATGTTATTACGCTACCCATTACCGATACACGTTTGAATGATGATTATAGACCGATTCTGATTGGTTAGGAGATCTTTTTAGGTAATGGCTTGTAACACATTTATAATACTAGTCCAGTATTGTATTTTATAACTATAGTTTTATAACTATGACTATATATAGTCCAATATTTTATTTTATAACTATAATTTTATAACTATGACTATATATAGTCCAATATTTGTAACGGATTAGAATACATTACGTGATCTACATGTAGATACTGAAGTAATAGATTACAGGTACCACACCGTAATGGGTTGTAACCGCTTAACACTAGAGGTCATTAACCCATGGGTTATGCAGTACATGCGCATATTTAACACTCGACAGTATAGTAATAGTTGTCATCACGGAACGTATACGTTACAGACTGATCGCACTACGGCCTACATACGTTACGGACTGATAGCACTGCGGCCTACATACGTTACATACTGATCGCACTGCGGCCTACATACGTTACAGACTGATCGCACCGCGGCCTACATACGTTACAGACTGATCGCACCGCGGCCTACATACGTTACAGACTGATCGTACCGCGGCCTACATACGTTACAGACTGATCGCACCGCGGCCTACATACGTTACAGACCGATCGCACCGCGGCCTACATTAACGTATCTTTAACAGCTACGCATCACCCGTGGATTACTCGTGCGTCGTTGTGGCTCCGACCACTCCCCGTATATCGCCCGCTGACCGAGTCAACCCCTCCCCGGTTTCTACGTACGCGGACACTGTGGACCACGTGACCAGATCACCGCTACAGTACGACTGTTATCCGTTACGGTACACTCCTCCAATGGGCACGCTACACAGCTTCCCCACCACAATCTACTACAGGTTAGATATGGATAAATCCTATAGGCCTATAGGCTATATATATATATAAAGTAAATATAGTAAATATATAGTAAATATATAGTAAATATATAGTAAATATATAGTAAATATATAGTAAATATAGAAAGCCTATATATATAGTAAATTTAAGGGTATCCTTATTATAGCTTCTGGGTATCCCTCCGATTGTTATAGCCAATATTCGGTAAATAAACTCATTCATTCATATCACTATACATTTACATTGTTCAGTTGTCTGACTGCGAACTGTGCTTATAAAGCAGTCGGCCGTCTATAGTGATGTAAGTGGTATACCATAGCATAGGTATACCGTAGCATATATGCTACGATACTGATACGATCTGATACTCTGTACTACTTTATTCGATCTGAGACATTCGAATACGTAGTTATAACTACACGAACCCGATCTGACACTGATACTTTTTGAACATTTCGTGAGACATTATAAATTTTGATTCATTATCGGTAAATATTATATCAATAAAATTAATAAACTACTAATAATTCATTCCAACATTAGATAATTTACCCGACAGTGTATATATTACTAGTATATTAGTATACATATATATATATATATATATATATATATATATATATATATGTCATCCTTATTTGTTGATAAGCTATCTTGTAATTATGAAATATTTCAATTTTTGTAAGAAGAAAATCGATTTAAAAATAATTCTGATTGTCTAATAATGATATAAGTGATAATAATAATAGTATTATAATACTATTCTATATAATATAATAGTATTCTAATAATCCATATAGGGATTGTGTCTTTTCGAGTATTGTACCATGTATAATCACATTAAGTTTATGATATAACGTGTATCATAATTATTTATTACTTTAATAATAATCATATCATTATTATCTGATTTATGTTATCATTATTAAATATTTTATTTATTAGCGATTTTTTAAATATATGTTTTATTGGTGTCATTGAATCTGAATATATATATAATATATTATATATATATATATTGTTTATGAGTTTAATGATAATATTCGTATCACATTGCTTAACATGTTAATGAACATGCGGTACTCTAATACGGTACTTATGATACTGTCCTATACTTTATTTAAGTAAACATGTTACTCCGTTACTTTATAATTACCCTTACTATAGTGGCTTCCCCCTGTTCTCTCCGACGCTGAGACATGCTCCCGCCCATCCACCAACTCTCATCATCACCCCAGGTTCAACACATACGTCCGTATATAATATACACAATGAATATGTTTATATTTAGTATATATTCATATAATATACATATATGTATATATATAAGCAGAGCTGGGCAGTATCGCCGATACAGTATCTATTAAGGCACAAAATCAGTATCGTAGATACATTTGTATTTGTATTTGTATCTATTATAAAAATTATAAAAGTATTTGTAATAGTATCTATTAGTCATAAATAGTATCTACGATACGTATCTACTAAGACAATTATGTAAATAGATACATTTTATTAAATAATATATCATTTGGACATCATATGTATTTTGTATCAATATTTTATATTATCATATTATAAATTATGATATATCAATTATAGTGATATTCTCAAAAACCATTAACCTATATACATTTCTTGAAAACAAAGACATTATTTTGATAATATATTTTATATACTAATTGATTTATAATTCAAAATTATATATTACTTTGAAAGATAAAATCATTTTAATAAATATGATTAATCTAAATAATAATAATTAATAATATATTAATAATTTATTTTTTGTATATTTGATAATTTACTATATTCGTGTTGAACATTCGAAATTAAAGTTCGCTGATTATTTTGAGTTGAAAAATAGTATATTGTAATAATGTATATTTCTTTATAGTATGTAATGGCTCATAGTATAATTTCAGATGAAATAAACGCTGGTATACCAGCCTGTGTACAACCAATGTATACACTAAAAGATTCATCGTTTGTATCATTAAATGTCATTAAATGTCAACAAATTTATTTTATATCATTTATTGAAGAACACGTTATAAGGTGTAAGTATTTAATATGTCCTTTTAAATGGGGTATCCCACAACCAGTTTTTCCGGAAATAATGTCCGGAATTGTTTGCTAGAAAGTTATTTTCTAGCAAGTTAACTATAATTTGAGTTACTTGTTACCAGTTATCTAATTCGTTTAAGCACTTCCATCAACTTCTTCATGGAAGTTTTCGGACGTGCTTTTTAATGTATTTATTGAGAAAACGGCATGTTTTGAGATTTAAATTGAGTATTACAGTTGAGTCAATTGACCGGATATGGTGAAGTAGATCATTCCAGATTTTTGGAGCATTGAAGGAGAAAGATTTATGGTGGGCAGATGTTAAATATGGTAGAACTGGAGTTTTTAATTTGAATTTATTTATTTTGTTGTTGTAAATAGTTATGTTGGGAAGTTAGTAAGTTGGCGAGATAGTCTGGTGTGTTATAGTGAGTAGATAAATATATGATAAGTGAAATATTATAAATTATACTGGATTTTATTGGCAGCCAATGTAAGTTGGTTCTTAGAGGAGATATATGTTGTATGGAATGTTTAGCTATGTTGAAAAATATATAAATCTGATAGCTATGATTTGAAGGCGTTGGAGTTTATTTATTAGATTGTGAGGAGGCATATATGACCCTATAGGGATAGGAATTATAGTAATCAATGTGGGGTAGAATGAGGGATGTAGCGAGAAGATTGCAGTATTAAAATTAATGAAGGGTATTATTGTTCGTAAGTTTTGTAGTATGTAGTTAATTGACTGTGATAGTGATTTAGTCAGAATGAGAAATTTTAGTGTTGGGTAGAATAATATACCAAGAGTTTTTACTTTATTAGCATAATAAATACTCAAATTGTTAATGGTAATTTGTGGTGGACGGAATATAGTAGTAGATGTTTTAATATGCAATGATTCAGTTTTAAGACAGTTTAGTGATAAGGAGTTGTTGGTGATCCAGTTATGTATATCAGTAATACAGTTGTTAAGTAAATGTATTGCATTGTTAGGGTCTATCAATCTACAGTGTAATATGTCATCTGTATACGAGTGATAGTCGACTATAGATCTATAGTGGAGGTATTTGTCAATAATTTTAAATAAGGGAAGTAGATTGATATTGAATAGGAGTGGACCAAAGACAGACCTTGAGGTACTCCATGAGTAACTTTACGAGGTTTAGAAATTATTGAATTTATGCTAATTTGATAAACAAATGACCAGTTAGGCATGAGATGAACCAATCGAGTGAATTACCAGATATTCCGATAGAGGATAGTCCATTTATAAGGATATTATGGTCAAGGGCATAGAAGGCAGCTGATAAATTAAGGAGAATGTAGTGAGTTATCCCATTAATTTCCGAAAATTTTCGGGAAATATAGTGACTTAAAAGGGGTCCCACTACAACTTGCTAGAAAATCACTTTCTAGCAAAATTTCGGGATATTATTCCGTGTAATGTACCTTGATATGTACTATCAAATTCGACATCGATGAATATATATATATATATATATATACATATATATTATATGATATAATATATATCTATATAATTTATAAATCTATATGTTTATATATATTTAATATAATTATAATGTATTTGTATCTACTAAGACAATTTTGTATTTGTAATTGTATCTACTATTATTTTTGTTAAAGTAATTGTAGTTGTATCTATTATAAGAAAAAAGTGTGTAATTGTAATTGTATCTATCCTACATTTTTTGAGTATCGTGCTCAGCTCTGTATATAAGTATATACTACTATATATACTACTGTAGTAGTAGGGAAAATAACCTAATACGGACACTTTAACAATAAATGGTCTTAACATTTTATGACTCAATATTTGTATTTAAAAATTACAATTTATTAATATTATATGATTAGAGATATTATTGTTATTTTAAAATTGTATATAATCTATTTATCCAATATATAACGGGGGTGTCTGTTTTCGGTACACCTGTCCTAATACGGAAATCCTGTGATATAATACGGACAGTGTCCGTCGGACACACTATACAATACTAGAAAAACTATATATTATTGATTAACCATTCAGATAAAATACAAATACATTACTTATAAATAATGTTACGAATGAATACCTGTCAATCATTATACGCCCCTCCCCCGTGCAGCCTCTTCATCGATGCAGGACCGTTCTCTACCCACGAATACGAGCGTAGTGCTAGAGAGAATTCCCACCAGCTCTACGACTACACGATACGATAGGCCCGGTGAACCCGTGACCCCCGCTACGACCCTTGAACCCGCCGAATGCGTCAGAATACCCACTGCACGCTACATCACGCCACAACCGGTGATGACCTATGTGAAAATATTAACGACACCTCAGATATGAATCCGACATCGACCTCACGTTACGTCATCTCATGAGTCGTCTCATACGAATATCTCATATCTCAGACAGATACGCCGATTTAACATATATAAATAATTTGTAATACTTCATTATTTACCTATTTATATATTATAAAGTAAAGTTGTAATGATATGTATTTATCAGAAATATAATGGCATTTCATTTTCAGAAATTAAATTAAATTGAAATAAATCTTATTTATAATGTTTTTAGTTTAAATATAAATAATATATATAAACGCATATATATATTATATATAAATAAATTGTAATACACCATTATATATATTTATATATTATTTATTATTAATAATTTAGGTAAACATTCGCGAATCAATGATATATATCTTGTCGTTCTGAGTGAGTTTCTTGTGAGTTCTACACGCGACGTGTGCTAAAACTTCCAGTAGTATCGCTAGGCATAAGATAATCCTGGGTCCTTGTATTGTCAGTGTTGTGTATAGGTTTTGATAGATGGTTGTATCTGTGAATTCGTAATTATCACACGTAAGAATATGATTGTAATATAATATGTAATATATTAGTAATACTTGTCAATAATTGGATAGATTCATTATTCTATAGTTTAGTTTATCGAATTCGTATGATAATGTAATTATTAGGCAATACATTTATTATTAAACTCGTTATAATAAAGTAATATAAATATAATTAGGGTAAAATATTTTAGAATGGTCATTTGCAATTCAGTATATTTTTAAATAACTATATAAATTATATACTAAATAGCCTACTAAAATATAATTATATTATTATATAAACAATATATTTAATTAGTATAATTAAATATTAATTTATCTAATAATAAATAACATATTAGTAAATAAAAGAATGTAAATATAATGTATACATATATCATACACAAATATATGATATATTTTAGTGAATATAATAAATGAATATGTGTGTAAATTGATGACGTGGCATAATTATAACTAACAAGTTTTCTCTCCGAACATTAGTAAGTGAATAGCATTACTATTTAAGATGGCGAGATCTTCCGTGTTCTCGATGTTAAGGTCTTCCTTCATGAAGCTTTCATCCTCGGCTAGTCTCACCAGTATCTTTCCGTCTATCTTCTTTTCTAGGATTTTCGCGTCGTATTTTTTGGAATTTATTTGAACTCTGACCCATGCAGCGAGCTGGTCACTGCTCCAGCCGTATACTGTGTGCATGTGGGGATGATTAAATATATAGAACTATTATATGAATGTTAACTATGTTGATATATACGTATTCAATACATTATATATTAGATGATCATAATGTATACATTATAGATCTATAGATCTGAGTTAATTTGTATACAAATATATTTTACTTAGGTATAATATTATATTATATAATATTTGAGATATAATAATCCACATAAGATATGTATATATAGGTCGGTAAAGCATATGTTATTAATTATATTGAATATGTGGCTAATAATACTGAATAAGATAGATAGAAAAGGAAGTTAAACAATAACCAATACAATAACCAAATAATGGAATACATAATACAATATATTTATTTACAATAATTTGTAATGCAGCTAATTATGAAGTAGGTAATTAAATATGTTATATATATATATATATATTAGATACCTATAGGTTTATGTACAAGTATATGCTTCAAGCATGATAATTATCATTAATTGTGATTTATAATTCAAATTCAAATTTATATATTAAATAATCTCAAATATATTATAGGTTTTTAATGAATGTTATATAAACTGTATTAGTTCATTGGAATAGGAAACGAATTTCAGATGAATGGTTATTGTCTATAAGTTCAAATGTAGATTAGTTAAGTTGTAAATAATTACTTAGGTGTATAAGATCATTAATAATCACATTAATACAATTATAAATATATACATTTCAATTAAGGCTGTATTTAATATATATTTATATATATATATATATATATATATATATATATATATATATATATATATATATATATATATATTAGTTAATTAGGATTAATATATTATATGAAATTATTAAATTTGCTTATTTATTAGGATATAAATGACCAATTTCCTATAATACCCCTATATAATATTAAATAATCAAGGGACACAACATAAATATCTATCAGATATATATATATATATATATCAGAAATATCAAGAAAGTAGCCTGTATATAAAAATATAACGTAGTTAAATATTAATATTTGAAATTAATAGATATTTTGATAATAAATATAAATGATGCACAGAGTATCTACTGTAGTGTTGAACAATCTTATAAATAACAATGTTATTTTGTTTAAGAGGAATATTAGGGCCTACATGCGGCCACTACTAGGGCCTTGATTTATTTTAGTGCTTTTTTTAATGCCTAATCAAACGTTTATATTATTAGGATAAACACTTTATATATAAAAGTGAAATCACAGTATTCTAGAACTACATGATTTCTAGTTAAATCAAAAAAATAAGAGCCTAAAATTCAGTATTTATCGATATATATATATTAATCTAATATATTAGAAATCTTCTGAGGCATATTAATTATCGGCCACTACCCCCTTCCCTCCCCTATATATATATATATATATATATATATATATATATATATATATATATATATCATATAGGCTATATATAAATAATGTAACATATTAATTTTAAAGTAATCTATTAAAGTAATATATTAATATAACTAGCTAATCACTAACCTTCACTTTGGGTCCATTTATCCCAAGCTCCGAGGAAGGAAATCGAACTTTGCTCGGGGTTTAATAATACATTAAATACCCTTTCTTTCCTATTAAGTTCCTTGATAATCTTATGTGAAGTGTCCATCACTCCTTCTGCGAATATAAGTGAATTGTCATCGTCTTTGTCTAGCTTTTTCAGAATTCTCCTGAGTGAACCATAGCCTAGTTTATCATTACTGCACGTGACAGAGTTCATAGGACATATCACCACTAGATCCTTGACTGCGACCCAACTGTTGTAGCCATCTTTAAGTTTGTTTGTTAGTCGACAAAACGCGTCATTGCATGCATTCCCGTCGTTAATACATAATCCAATAAGTAATATCGTTATCATAACACTGGAGATGTTCATGATACTATCGGTCGGTTGATATTAATAATAGTAATAGGTGCGTAAATGTTAACTGTATAATAAAGTTAGTAGTGAATAATGAATACTAAGTGAATTCGTAAAATATTTTATTTTGTTGATTAATATTTTATTCCATTTTATTTATATTATTTTAACATTATTAATATTGTTATTTCACATAATTTATTTAATTGATTTGTATTTCATAAAAAATGTTTAACTATATACATATTTCGGGGTACATTGTTCGCTAATCAGTTATGTTGATCTTCGATAAATATATATTAAAAATGTACATAATAAAAATTAAAATATGATAAATCAAATATAAATATGATTAAAGGTAGGTTCATATTAGGATATAATCCTACCTTATTCTAAATTAAATAGTAATGTTGTTAGGTTCTTCTTATTATTTCTATTTGACTCAGTTTTTACACTATAAATAATATCGTCGCAGAGTAAAAGTCGAAATGACTACATTGGGACATTATATTGTCGGTCGACGCTGCATGCGTCCAGATGTGTTTAACGTTGATCAGCAAATATATGATATATAATATATTAATATATTAAATACACAATATAATATAGTTGCATATGGAATCATAATATAATGAAATGTATACATTTACTCTACCCTATAATACCTATAGGCTATTATGAGGATATTAACATAATGCTGTTATGACTATGTTATGAAGCTGTTTTTATAGAATTTATATAGGCTATTATTAGAATATTGCCACAATGCTGTTATGAGGCTTTTTTTTTTCTTCGTAATATCCTATTATTATGCAGATATGAGGCTGTAATTTAATAATATTCTGTTATGTTTTTTATGAGGATGTTATGAGGCTGTTAATGTTAGCTGGGATATGAGGTATTGGCTGTATAGGGGAATACGACACCCTAACAATAAAACACCATAACTTATTTATTTCTCAATTAAATAATTCCAAATATTATTTATAAGTATTAAGTAGGTAGGTAATATATATATAATGGCTATTTTTAAATTTAATTTAGTTTGTTTAAATCTGAGATAACAGGGGTGTCGATCCCAGCTAACATTAATAGCATCATAATAGCAGCATAACAGCATATTTAATAGCCTAAATGTTTACATTTTGCTATTAAGTTACCGAATATATGTAGATGCATTAATAATAATACATAGGAATCCTAAGTTATAAGATTCATCTCTATAGATAATTAGGGTAACAGGCATGACATGTATAATGCTTATCTATAAATGATAATAATACTCGGTATATTTATATACCTATACTTATACACCTATATACCAAATATATTTGGTTGCTTAATACATATATGTTTTCAATATGCAGAATGTATATTAATATTATTGTATACTACCAGTTACTAGTATTCCGTTTAATATTTATATCATTGTTAACTGCTTTATATCAATTTTATTTAGCATGTTTTTGAATCTATGTTAACATGTCAATATAATTAGTTGACATACAATTCCACTTAAAATATTAGTATATTTACTAGTGATGTAAATGAACCTGATAACCTATAGGTTATATATACAAGAATAATATACTTTAATGCTATACACTTATTCACATTATCCCTGTAATCAAGCCCTGTAATGACACCGGCTTAAGCATACTATGGGCCCGGGAAAAAAAAGTTATGGGCCCCATAATAATTGAATAACATATTAAATGGGCCATCTTGGCAAAAAATAATATTTATAACTCTTCAATTTTATCATATGTTATCATTATACTAATTATTTTGTAAAATGTTTGTATACTTTAATCAACTCCTCATAATAATTTCTTTTCTCGCATATATATTAAGAGCAGTGGTTCCCAACCTTTTTTCACCGTGACCCTTTTTTTATAATTCTTAATTAAAAAATATACCATGACCCAATGACAAATTTTATTTTGTTATTATTATACTTTAATCATAAAATAATCATATAAAAATTAATATACATATATTTAAATATATATTTCCATCTTAAATGTTTCTCGACCATAAATCCAATTTGCATATAAAAGCATTTATATTATTTTTTAGAAATTGGATCAGGACCTACACAAAATACTCAATGACCCAAGTATGGGTCATGACTCATGAGTCATTACCCATAGGTTGGGAATCACTGATTTATAGAGTGTATCAATATTTTGTATTATCGCTATTATCTCAATGTAACCTAATTGCAATACTTTTCTGATCGACTTTATTCTACAAAGTAATTAGCTCCACGGTTTTCATTATATCGAAGTCTAAAATTCTAAAATTGCATTTTATTGAATAAATACGTTGACTCTAGTAATGTAATTTAAGTTATATTTTAATATATATAATATCAGATATAAATTATGTAATTATAAGAAGTCCTCAAGAGACTGCACTAACAGAATCTGCTTGCGATCACCATTTTAAAAATATATAAATAATATATTCTTCTTACATATTCTTCTTTAATCTAGATGTTAATATATTCTTTATATAGTTTGGCTAAATAAATTATATTGATTTGGGATGAAGGCAAAGAATATTGCTACACTTGTCGAAGATTTAACGGCATTTTGCCCAACCAGGTTTAAGGAATACACAGTGTAGATATGTGAATCCATATTGACAATGGACTATGGTTATTATAATATATTTCATGTCATTGAATCTTCCAGACATATGCTGGCATTTTCATAACTTTGAGCTCTATAATCTATTATAATTATATTATTATTGAAAAAATTCTAATAGATCGGTAGCTAAATATTGACCAATGTGATAAATTATCAGTGATAATGAATCTCAACGTACAATCATACGTCGTAAATCAATAAATACCTATATAATAATAGTAGGCTATAATACCTACCTAACTTGATATAAATAAAGATATTAGAGTAACATTCGTACTACATTTGTTGCGCTGAAGTTACTCGTAAGTTACTTTGTGGTATAAATATTACTAGTAACTTATGTGGTTCATAAGTTACGCTAATGACATTAGAGTAACCTAGGTTAGTAGCTAGTAATTAGTAATCTTAAGATAATCTAATTTTACAATATATCTATTGTCGATCTATACTCGAGTATGACAAATAGAATCGAGTATGAAAATCTAGTTTACTATCAAGTAGGAAAATCTAATTCGATAAACAAATTCGACAATCAAGTAATGGATTTATTCGATAAGAGGGTAAGAAAATCTAATCTAGTATGAAAATTAGGTATACAAAGACAATCTAATTTTGCAATCAAGTACTATAAATCAAATCAAATATGAAAATCTGGAGTCACACTCGTGTTCAACAATCTAATCATATAAACTATTTTGAAAATCAAGTATGATACGACAATCTAATTTTAAAATCAATTTCGATAATCGAGTAATATAAATCAAATCAAGTATGAAAATCTAGAGTCACACTCGTGTTCGACAATCTAATCAGATAATCTATTTTGAAAATCAAGTACTATGATTTAATTCGATAGTCAAGTAAGAATATCTATGTTAACAATCAAGTATAGTAAGATAATCTAATTGTACAATCAATGTCGATATACAAATCAAAAAATCTATTACAAAAATCAAGTATAAAAATCTAATAAGAAATAATATTATAATAGTTTATTATTATATAAATTATAAATATTATTATAATATAATTAATATAACATTTCTATTATAATACATATATATATAATTCAGATATATATAAATTATAATGATTATTAATTTGTATAATTTGTATTAAATAATAAATTACTACGTATTACGTTCTATTATACATTAATTTAAATTATAATTTATACTTATACTTATCTTAATAAATATACAATTTATAAAACTAAATAATGTTAAACAATAAAATTATTATAAATTCATTTATTAAAAATAATATATTGTTATAAAATAAATGGTCTGTATCAAATATGGCATCAATTTTTTGTATTACGATTTAAAATACTCGTTTCGGATGTTTACATATTATTTTACATGATAAAATTATATGAATGATGAAAATGTAGTATATATTATAAAATATATATAAATTAGCTATTATTATAATTTTAAATTATATAGCAATACGCGTAATATATTTAAATGTTACATCATAATTCTTAATCTCAACAAATGGTGGCCATATTCGATATTATGAGAATAATTCTCCAAATAAATAATAATAATATACATAGTATATACTAGATATATATCTTATAAAATATATTATTATATTAGAAAATAATAAATGAGAAATAACTAAGTTAAACATATTATATTATCACATATTATTCAAAGTTCTAATTTATCTTTAAAAATATAACATTTTATAAAACTAATTAAAACTAATAATATTTTTTACAAATTCATTCATTCAAATTAATAATGTTCTATAACATAAATAATACCAATTCTTATAAAATATATTATAAAATCATAAATAAATTAATGTACTAATATAAGAAAATAATATAAAAACTGGTATACAGATACATTGTATAAACTTGATAAAAATATAAATGTGTATGTTTCGTAGTCAACTGGAATTATCTGAAAGCAGGCCGCCGTTTGTTATTATAAGAATGTCAGATTTCAAGTTGGCTTGTACTTATATATGCACCTCTGCACACTATACGCTTTATTATAATGATTATAAGATATTTATAGTAACACAATATTTTATATGCTCACTTCAAGTGACACTTGGGGATATAATGCAGCTAAAAAAAACAGAAAAATAAAACCAAACCTAAGAAATCACACAACCCCAAAATAAAAATTGAACTTTGACATTCTAATAATAATCGGCGGCCTTCTTTCAGATTCACGATCAACTGACATTTCATTAAAAATATTACGTTCATCGTAATATGTTAACATAATGTTATCAACGTAACGTTGATTACCTTATTTGAAAAAATGATGATAAAAATGTACACTATTAGTATAAGTACACAATTTAAAATGTATTTTATTATTATAATAATAATGACATTATAATACGTATCTGTTACAAATCCGTAACAGTTATAATCGGTTATAATGATAATAAACATTGTTTACTTCCGTCAAAACATGAAGTTTAACCCCTTATTAAATTAATATAAATTTATTTAATTTACCCTATATATTATACGTAAAATGTATCTAAATTGTATATTTATGATATATATATTGAATTCGTAAATTTTATCACTAAATTTATATAAATGGAACTCTATATTACGCGTAAAAGGTACATAAATTGTAATATTTTTATAATAATTTAATAATTATAATAATAATTAGTATAATTATGATATAATTTAAACTATATTATATTAAATAGAGACACTATATATTATATAGAGTCTATATAATATAGTAATATAACATGAATCGTAAAAATTACCTAAATTGTATATTTATTAATATATTCAATATAATATTATATTCGTAATTTCAAATTAAATTTTTTCAAAATATTTTGTCACTAAAAATATACCGATAATAATACTAAATGTATACTTAAAGTATACAATAAAGCTAATTAATTATTAAATTAATAATAATGTATTATATTATAATTATATATATTATAATTATATATATTATAATAATATATTATTATAATAATTATAACAATAATTCTTATTAAATTTACTTAAAGTTATTATCTTAGATAATTTGGTTGCCAGTAATCTGCGCCGCGCTATATTTCAAAATAGTAAAATAGTAGGCGTGGCATAGTTGAGGGTGTGTTTGTACAGTCGGTGACCAATTGATTGACATGTGTTGGTGATCTGATATGTGTGCGACTGGTGCGAGTAGATCGGCTAATTACAATTATATAATATAACAAAGGCTTTGATATTCTTTTACTGTAGGACCTACAGTGTATGTGTATGTTTACATAGTGTTTATATGTAATAACGCACACGTGTATGTCGTACACTGTACGTGTGTATTAATGCATATATGTTTTATGTTATTAGTGATTAATACGAAGAAAAAGACGAACTTAATAAGAATAAGAAGAAGACTTTATATAATATATTTCTTTTATTTTTGCATATACATATGTATATGTATAGTTATATTCAACTAATATACATATATATATATATATATATACTTACTATATATAGCTAATGTTCGTTATTTTATATATTATATATGTAGAATATGATACATAAATAAAAAGTTGAAGTGTAG
Source organism: Osedax fenrisi (assembly GCA_964019155.1). Classification (NCBI taxonomy): domain Eukaryota; kingdom Metazoa; phylum Annelida; class Polychaeta; order Sabellida; family Siboglinidae; genus Osedax; species Osedax fenrisi. The sequence goes on from OZ025243.1 coordinate 6,025,984, forward strand.
GATATTTTATTAAATTGAGTACATACAAGTATTAATAGTAAATACAATATTATAAATAATTATTTATTATAATATAAAATCAATGGTCTTGATATAACATATATAGTTATATCTTATTTTTACATAATTACATTTAAGCATACTAGCATACCTATTAGTTTACATTAGTTTACATATTCGAAATAATTCCCTACAGTGTTTTATAATTTATGATATTTCAGCATATTGTATAATAATTAATAACTTAATTAAATATAACATAGAAAATGGGAAAAGCGTAATTGAAACATATGACGTAATAATTCGTGGTGCGATATGTATGCAAGTTACGGTATATCAGATGGTATATCAAAGGTAGGTATTATAATACCTTTGATTGTATTGATATTATTATACCTATCTACTTTTAGAATTGTTAATTATACAAAAATACTTTGATATAACATATAGGGTATTTTTTAAGTGGACTGGCAAGTATGTGATCTTGTGATCATCATAATCAACATGTAAATCTTAAAAGAATTGAAAATCTTGAAAGCATTAAATACAATTTGTATTAATACAAAGTATTAATAGTTATGACTAATCAAAATTATTAATTTCTTTCATTTATAGAAATAAATTATATTGTATTATAGCAATTAACAGCATCAGAAAGTATATAAATGACCAATATCGTATTTAGATTCATTCGTTCGTTACACATTATACACTAACGTTACTATAAACAATTAATCATGGATAACTGCATAATATGCCATGAACAAATTACCGAAATACACGAAGCCGTATCTTGCGATGGTTGTGGCGATTGGACGCATTTATTCTGTGGATTTACTGACCAGGAATATGAACAAATAATTATAGGCGATGAGGAATTACAGTTTTAATGCATGTTATGTCGTCCATTCTCGGAAGCTCACTTAGAAGAAGAAATCACAGAAGATAATATCCTACAAAATCATGTTGAGGAAACTCCAAGACTACTGTTACGGGTAGATGGACCGACAACTTTTGAAGTAATACCTACAGGCAATATATGTAGTTTTTTAATTAATCCAAAGAACCAATTATTATTATTTAACCAAGAAAATAGAAATGTTATTTAATGAATGTAGGCATAGATTTAGAGTACCATATATGGTACTCTATATCTATGAATGTAGTTATCCTATATTTTATTCTGTATATATTATGTCAATTATTACGATTATATATTATTTACAATTAATACTTCGAATATTCACTATAGTTCACCTATATATTGTTATATATATATTTTCGATGTATATTTTATTCTGTATATATATATTATGTCAATTATTATAATTATATATTATTTACTATTAATACTTCGAATATTCACTGTATATATTATATATTTATAGTATTGTACTCAATTTAATAAAACATCCAACACTTCAACTTTTTATTTATGTATCATATTCTACATATATAATATATAAAATAACGAACATTAGCTATATATAGTATGTATATATATATGCAAATAAATAAAATGAAATCATAACATAAAATATATTAGTTGAATATAACTATACATATATATATATGTATATACAAAAATAAAAGAAATTTATTATATAAAGTCTTCTTATTATTGTTCTTAAGTTCGTCTTTTTCTTCTTATTAATAACTAATAACATAAAACATATATGCATTAATACACACGTACACTGTACGACTTACACGTGTGCGTTATTACATATACACACTATGTAAACATACACATACACTGTAGGTCCTACAGATAAATAATATCAAAGCCTTTGTATTCCTATAATTGTAATTAGCCGATATACTCGCATCAGTCGCACACATATCAGATCACCAACAAATGTCAATCAATTTGTCACCGACTGTATAAACACACCCTCAATTACGCCACGCCTACTATTTTACTATTTTGAAATATAGCGCGGCGCAGATGTCTGGTCCCCGATAATTTTGGTAGATAATTATCTAATAATTAATTATTATCATAATATATATCACAATTGTATTATTATAAGTTATTAATTTTTAATAAATCACAATAGCTTATATCATATAAATTCTGATATGTATAAATTATGGCTTATGGAACAACCGTGAAATTTATAAACCGTACGAGAACAACAGTGAAATTATCTTTCGTGAAATATCCAACCGTGAAATATAATATATGTTTTATATTGATATATATTATGTATATATACTTATAACATATTGTATATATATATATTAAGTATGTCAATAAGTATAAATATTATAAAAATATATATGTTATTATCATAATAATTATGTATATAATAAATATCATAATAATTATGTAAAATATAAAACCTAAATTATATAGTATATTTTTGGAAAATTAAAATCTAATTATACTCTTAATTAATGTTAACGAAAGACATATGATACATCACATTAATTTTATTATTAAATTTATAAATATACTATAGTATATATCTATGAATTTACGTAAATTACTAAATTATACGTGAATGCTCATCGTGGCCGCCGATACTTTTCAAAGTTCAAGTTAGGCGTTGCCTATATGTGTCAATCAAATACAACCGTTATGCTATATTGCACAATCAAAAATATGCTGAGCGAGTAACATCTATATAAATATAATACAATATACTTTTACAATAAAACACATATGCATATACCTTGTAAATTAAATATTCAATGTACAATATACATACGCATTTATTTTGTATAATTTACTTATTCAATTATAAAATAGTACATGGTTTACATATACCCAATCATACACGCCTCGCGCTCGCACACACATTAGTATTTGTAACGTACCACAGTCCCATATGTATGCTTAATAAGCATTGCTTATACATGTAAATGCAGATGGTACGTGGTACGTTGGTTTATCACATATGTTATAAAAACCACCAACGTCCATTCTATATGCTTATACAGATGGAAATGTGGTACGTTATATAAAACGCACCATAACATGTACATACAGACATATACATATCATAGATGTAAAGAAAGCTTTCTTATATAGATTATACATGTACATAAATAATTATATATATAGGTTTAGGAAACTATTTATTAAATATTAAAAATTATATACGTACGACGTTTGTTGAATTTTATAGCAAATATATATATAGGTCACCAAGAGATTATAAATAAACAAAGCTTTCCCACTGCAATGAGTCAATGTGTGATTCTTAAATTTCTACCTGCCACATATGTAATATAATATGTATATTTTTATATTATAAAGTGTTATACAATAGTTTATGAAATCTATATATATTTATATATATATATATATATATATATATATATATATACAAACACGCACGCACGTGTATTCACACACACACATTTAAGTTTTGTTAATTAAAACACACATATATACACATACATGTACAATGTACATACATACTTACATACGCGAGAACACACACACATACCCGTATTTTCATGATTATTTATTTATAGGTATATATATATATTTTATATTTATATAGATGTTACTCGTTCAGAATATTTTTAATTGTGCAATAGAGCGTAAAGTTTGCATTTGATATACACATATAGTCAACGCCTAATTTGAACTTCGAAAAGTATCGGCGGCCAATATGAGCATTCACGTATAATTAAGTAATTATCGTAAACTCATAGATATATACTATAGTATATTTATAAATTTAATAATAAAATGAATGTGATGTATTATATGTCTTTCGTTAACATTAATTAAAAGTATAATCAGATTTTAATTTTCCAAAAATATACTATATAATTTAGGTTTTATATTTTACATAATAACATATATATTTTTATAATATTTATACTTATTCACATACTTAATACATATACACTATGTTATACATATATATACATAATATATATCCATATAAAACATTTATAATTATTTCACGGTTGGAAATTTCACGAAAGATAATTTCACGCTTGTTCTTGTACGGTTTGTAAATTTCACGGTTGTTCTTGCACCCATAAATTATACTTATAATTATTAGAATACAAATTATAAATTATAATTTAAATAATCCACAACGAAATTCAATAATATTAAAATCTGATGTATGAATTCGTATTTAAATTTAAAAAAATGTCGTATAATATATTTATCATATTCAAAAAATCTATTATCACAACAGATCCGTGCCAATCTAAAGAGTTCGCTTGCCGTATTGAACTTCTAAAGAGGTCTTATGCCGTGTCGAGTTGATAAATAGGTCGTCAGTCGTGCTAATATTCTAAAGAATTCATCTACCATGTCAAGCCGTAATAGAGCGGATGTACGTATTCTTATTTAAATTTAAGAAAAATGTTGTATAATAATCTTTTATCATATTCAAAAAATCTATTATCACAACAGATCCGTGCCAATCTAAAGAGTTCGCTTGCCGTATTGAACTGCTAAAGAGGTCTTATGCCGTGTCGAGTTGATAAAAGGTCGTCAATCGTGCTAATCTTCTAAAGTATTCATCTACCATGTCAAGTCTTAATAGAGCTGATGTATATATTATTATTTTTATTGAAGCATCAGATTTGTTCTCTATCATCACTGGCTATATGGAGAGGATTGAAGGCGGTGTCAATGTTTAAACTAAGAAAGTAAGTATTTCATGTCATATAACACCTATACATATATATATATATACATTCTAAATTATTTATAATTTAATTCGTAAATACTGTATATTATATATAATAATAATATAATTTTATTTGTATGTAAAAATATAATTTCATATATGCATATATGTATTTGTATTTGTATATATAAGCTGATGTATATAATACTTAAGGGGTTCACTGTCTTTAGATTTCAATGTTATTAGATAGGACATTTTTAATTCCAAATCTCACGAAATAATTAAGATTTTTATAATTTACATAATTTAAATTGCATAACATTAAGATATATTGTGTTAATTGTTCTACAGAATTTTTAAATGATTAGACTATTAGTTTTGAAAATATCAGCATTTTAAAAAAGTAAAAAATATATCAAAAATTAAATATTTATATTTTAAATTTAATTATTTATCAACTCTATATCTAATCACAAATATTTTCTATAGTTATAATATACATATAATACTAACCATACTGCGAAAATGTGCAAAATCTGCGAAAATGTAAGTTTAGCTAATTAATTACTGAGAAATAGCAATTTTCATAAAAAAACAAATATTCTCAGATAATTTATGTTAAAAATTGACTATATTATTTATCTGCTTTTTGACTCTTATTATTATGGTAAAAGTTATTTTAGATAATTCTTACAATTTTAATATTATATTTATATAACTTGTATAATTTGTCATGATTTTTACATAAAATGCATCTATATAAATTATTGAAAAACAGTGTAATAATATATGTAAACAGTAATTTTTTCGCCATTTTTTTAATCATTATATTAGAAATAGGTAGTGTTATAAAATTATTTTTTTTATGCTTTATATATCTTTTTAAAATATGATATGTTGTATACATATAGTAATCTATTTTTTAAATAATATTTTTTTTTTAAAGACCGTGAACCCCCTCAAGTATATATTTTTAATATATATATATTAATTTTATATACGTTATTATAATATTATAATATTAAGTTTTAATATAATTAGTCATATATACTATTATTTTAGAACCATCACAAAATATGAATTCTCAAGAAAGAGAAGATATCCTTTAAAATTAATTTGTTATAATTTCCAAATAAATAATATATATATATAAATTTATGTTTTATTTTATATTATACTATGTATATATCGGAAAATAGTCTAATTTGTTACGAAATGTTGTCACATTTAATAAAAATAAATGTTAATAAGATGGTTATTTGAATCCAAACCCAAATTAAAATACATGTACCATATTTAATATAGATTTAAACCAAACCCAAATCAATGTATTTGAAAACTCAAATCAGATAGCATATTATTTTAGACTATTTTCGGTGTACACCATATATCCATTATAATTTATATATATATATATATATTAGCTCGGCATAGCATGACACGTTTTCTTCATTCATCTCTGTTTCCCATCGCCGTATTAAGTTAACTTAACATGAATTAATCTGTGATGATCGTTGTCGTATCTAAGTTGCGCAGTGTACGTCTTACGTGGCCGTCCAATTTTCTTTGCCCATGTAGAGGTTTCCACAGAAGGCCTTCTGAAGTCCGGACTTCGCTGATATAAAATCTTCTCGTCTTCGCCAACAATGACCCGATTGGTAAATGCATATGTGTATAGGATATCCTATATTCTTTAATTATAATCGTGATCTTCGGGATATTTCCATATAATTCATTATTATACTTATGATCTTATAAGATCGATACAATTGTATACATTAGATTATAATCTTTTAATATTACAATTGTAATCATATACAATGTACAGCAAACAAAAATAGTAACATGTGAGCCACATTTGAGTAACATTCTATGCCACACAAAGCAACATTTTGTAAACAATGTGGTACAAATGTTACTAGTTTTATAGTAACATCTGAGCCACATTTGAGTAACATTCTATGCCACACAAAGCAACATTTTGTAAACAATGTGGTATAAATGTTACTCGTTTTAGAGTAACATATGAACCACAAAGCAACATTTAAGTAACATATGAACCACTACTGTGTGTTGAATGTTACTTAAATGTTTCTTTGTGGTTTAAATGTTACTCTGATATTACTTACATAATAAGCAACATTTGAACCACAAAGCAACATTTAAGTAACATTCAACCCACAGTGGTGTTTTATATGTTACTTAAATGTTGCTTTGTGGTTTAAATGTTACTCTGATGTAACTTAGATAATAAGCAACATTTGAACCACAAAGCAACATTTAAGTAACATATGAACCACTAATGTGTGTTGAATGTTACTTAAATGTTGCTTTGTGGTTCAAATGTTGCTTATTATCTAAGTTACATCAGAGTAACATTTAAACCACAAAGCAACATTTAAGTAACATATGAACCACCACTGTGGGTTGAATGTTACTTAAATGTTACTCTGTGGTTCAAATGTTGCTTATTATCTAAGTTACATCAGAGTAACATTTAAACCACAAAGCAACATTTAAGTAACATTCAACCCACAGTGGTGGTTCATATGTTACTTAAATGTTACTTTGTGGTTCAAATGTTGCTTATTATTTTAGTAATATCAGAGTAACATTTATACCACAAAGCAACATTTAAGTAACATATGAACCACCACTGTGGGTTGAATGTTACTTAAATGTTGCTTTGTGGTTTAAATGTTACTCTGATGTAACTTAGATAATAAGCAACATTTGAACCACAGAGTAACATTTAAGTAACATTCAACCCACCGTGGTGGTCCATATGTTACTTAAATGTTGCTTTGTGGTTTAAATGTTACTATGATATTACTTAAATAATAAGTAACATTTAAACCACAAAGCAACATTTAAGTAACATATGAACCACTACCGTGGGTTGAATGTTACTTAAATGTTACTTTATGATTTAAATGTTACTTATTATTTAAGTAATATCATAGTAACATTTAAACCACAAAGCAACATTTAAGTAACATATGAACCACTACTGTGGGTTGAATGTTGCTTTGTGGTTCATATGTTACTCTAAAACGAGTAACATTTATACCACATTGTTTACAAAATGTTGCTTTGTGTGGCATAGAATGTTACTCAAATGTGGCTCAGATGTTACTATTTTTGTTTGCTGGGTATGGAATTGAGTACACTGATATATAATATAATATTTTGAATTTTGTATTTCTTCAATTATATAGTTATCAGTGATAACTTGTCACCTATTTTCCAATAAGAATATCGCCATTGTGTGTATTTATTTGTAAATAGATATATGAGGGTGATGTCAATCTAAACATTCATTTGCAAGTAATAGGTGGATAATTACAAAAATGCCTTTAGTATTATATGTATGTTATATATATATATATATATATATATATATATATATATATATATTTATAAATAATATATGTTTCAATAAATATAATATCTTTCTGTAATGATAGTATGTTGAAAAAGATAATCATTTTATGTACATAATTCCCTTTCATCAATATACATTATTAACAATACTATAGGAATAACCTAAAACAGAATATTCCTATTTAAATTAAAACTATTATATATATATATATATTATGTGTACTAGTACAACTATAATAATATATACACTATGAGAATATACACATTTGATTAATACGAGCATAAGATAGAGAAAGTTAATTATTTTGAAAATATCTATTTTTATAATTACTATAACAATTATAAATCTATATAGAATATCGTATTTTATAATCAATATAATCCTTAACAAATATCAGAAATCATAGTTAAAATATATTTAATTTTAATAAAAAAAAGTATACTTTTTGTTTTGTAAACTAATTATAGAATTATAAATTGTTAAGATTTAACTATGGTTAATAATACCTTAATACGTTTATCATTTATCACCTTCTAGTTTATCAAACAATTATTTATCAATCGGTTTCATACTATTTGATCTAACAATCAGAGATGTGTGAGAAGATCTATGTTATCACTATTAGCATGTGCTCCAAAATCTTCATGTAGCTGTTTCCACCATATCTTCATGTCAATTTAGAAATTTTTGTAAAATTCACTCTTCAAATCGGCCTAAATGACTCATATTTAATTAATTTATTATATTATTTTTATTTTTTTAATTAGAATTAATAATATATAAGAAAAATAGTTAAGAAAATTTTTTTTTTCATATAAATAGTAAAAAAAAATGTCTCAAATAATTCATGGTCCCCCAAAATTTGGGGCCCCGGGCAATTGACCGATTTGCCCCCCCCCCCCCCTTAAGCCGGCCCTGCCTGTAATAGATGATATTATCAGATATCAATTGATAGAATTGACATTAATGGTCTCTTTATAATTTCTAGAAGTTCATTATCTTCTTATCCATATATTTATATATATGTATTTACTTGTTAATATTTTATAATTATATATTTATAGTAGGCATGTGTCAAACTTTAACTTATTGAAATATTACTTCTCCGTAACATTCATTGTACCTACTATACGTCGTACACAGAGATGGGCAAATTTCAAAAAAAATCTATATTAGATACTGATAAAATATTTTGAATAATTTATATAATAGATACTGCTACTGATATTTTTAGAATAGATACTGATACCGATACAGGTATTTAGATACTTTTTATAAAATAAATTATAAATACATTTATATTTATTATATATCAATTATAGACATTTTAAATTTATTTTATTATAAAAGTATTATAGTAAATTATACTAAATTCATTTAGATCAACTAATTAAGCATAGCAAAGTATAAATATATAGGATAAACGAAATAATAATAATATAATGAATATAAAATAATAATAATAATATAATACAAATTAAAATAAATGAGAATTGGATTTTAATATTACCAGATTGCTAAAATTTAAATCTGTCAAACGACCTCTTTTCGGGTTATTGATTTGCCCAGCATATGAAAAAAGCCTCTCTATAGGTGCAGAAGAAGGCAATGGTGTATTAAATTTAATAAATATTTGTTTAATTAAATCATTACTATGAATTTGTTCTATGCTGTTATTATCCGATTTTAGAAATAAATCAAGTGGATTTTCTTTATAAATATTTGCAAATTGAAAAAAATTGTTCTTGTCATCAATATCTTCATTGTTATCTTCATTGACTGTATGTTTATCTATAGAAAGTAATGCTTTACTTAGCAAACCTTTAACTTTTAAATGAATATGTTGGTTATTAAATTCTTTTTTAATTGTTATCCATTTCAATTTGAAATATGGATGGATAAACGTTGCAATTATTGCAAAATCAGCATCTACTAAATTTAAAATTGAATAAAATCTCTTCGTAAGACCATCATCGATCACTTTTACCAAAGGTTTAAATAATTCTATATTCGTATTATGATAACGTTTTTCTACATACTTTTCGGTGGAAAATAATGTTGGAAGTAAAACACCATAATAGATACCGAATTCACCTTGCAGTTTATCTAAAGCCTCAGCAATGGGTTCGACGCACATTAAATATTCTTCTAAAAATAATATATCCTTTATATTAAATAGAGATAATATTAGCTCCATCATGAGTTTTGGTAATTTATCCTTATTCAGGGATAATACTTGATTGTATCTTTTCTGCAGATTAAGCATTTACATATCACTTTATCTTGTTCACTGCTTATCACTGAAAAATAATTATTGCAAGTTATCAATACTGATGAAGTCCATTGTGTTGGCTTTACTTTTCCAGAATTTATTAAATCAGATAAATTCGACATATCATTTGTATAAGTATATATATAGTATTATGCTGTATACTTAAATTAATGCTGTACGATTGAAATCTTATAACAAAATAAATCATAAACTTTTATAAATGTATACAATACGTTATATAAATTATATTATAGGTTATATTCGGGAATATCAGCGGTTATATTATAAATTATATTATATATTCAATATATGGATATATCAATTTTATAAAATAATATAATGACAACAAAGAATATTTATGAAATTATTAGTAAAACATTGTCCACTGAAAAACTAAATATTATTATTAATAATAATGTATTATGTACTCCCAGGTAATATGTATTAATAATTATCATTATTATTATTTGATGTTATATATTAAATATAAATATGAAAAAATTATTTTATATTAAACAATTATAGTAAAATATTAAAATTAGGACATTAATATACCTAACATCAAATAATAATTTATATAATTATTAAATATGTTTTTGATTATTCAAAACAAAGCACCAATGAATCATCAACATTAAATATAACAAATTATTTTATATGTAAACAATTATAGTTGAATATTAAAAGTACATCAAATAATATTTTATATAATTATTATATAGGTTTTTAATTCTTTTATTTAAATAAAGTACCAATGAATTCACCAATTCAATGATGCGTGTATATTTAAAATACATTTAATTTAATACTCTATTATAATAGATACCTATATTAGATACAATTTTAGCTTTAATAGATACAGATATTTATACTTTAATAATTTCTATAATAGATAGTGATATTAGATAATAAAGTATCGCCGATAATATATCGGCGATACTGCCCATCTCTGGTCGTACATCTGTATACTAGGAGGTATATCTACTCTATATTATATATATATATATATATATATATAATACCTATAGGTGATCTAAAAGTGTAATACTAGATGCTTGTGTTCATCGAGTTGTATATGTTTTCTTGTTAGGAACCATCGTCATTCATAATATTTCTAATTTAATATTCTACTATTTATAATTAAATAAACGGTAAATTTATCTAGATAATGCATCATTAATACGCTCTACTTACTTCTGCTTCATCTTCTGGATTTGGCATATTTATTATGATTATGATGATGATAATTTTATTAAATGTCACTTATAATATGTATATACTACATTTGTATGCGAATACCTATAGGGTGCAAACAATAATACATAAATAACAACGAGAAAAATAAAATAATGACTGCAGACATCCATCGTTATATAATAAAAATAAATTATTAAATAAATAATATACCATACTATCAGTATAGAGAGGACATATGTGATTTAAAATGTATACAAGAATAAGTTGAAATAGATAGATAAATGGGATATTGGAATTGATTTAATAAGGAGGAAGTTATATACTTAGTTTTAAATTCACGTTTACATAATAAAAGATGATTATATTGGGCATGTTATATACATTTTATTATTAGATCAGATAGAAGTCAAGAATCAATTCATTTTACTACTAACATGAATAAGAAAAATAACGTTATTCTTTTTCGACAATCCCAGATACAAAACTAATATCAAATGGCATCTTACACTATCTAAAAATCATTATGTTGTGCTACACGTTGTATATAAATATGATATTTTATCTAGTTTTAAATGTGAAATTATATTACTGTAAAAAGTTTTGCTGTATTTAATCTGGTTGAAATATCTTCTATCGTTGGTATTACCGTATGTTCACTACTATGAACATACATACTAACAGCGTTATAGGTATATATCTCAACTTTCTATATTTTCAAGTTTGTTAAATACTTTTTATACTAGTCACAATATAGAAATATGTTCATTTTATAGATTAGTTTCTTTTCTTATTCTAATTTATTTTTATCAGAAAATATTTCTGGATATTTTTTTAATAATTAGTTAACAGATAATCATCATTTATTTAAAGATTTATTTTTTATCTAACTCACCTTCGGATGTATTGCATCTTTGTTAATAATTACATTGTAAAAGGAAGTATATCTAGATGGTTATCTCGTTACCTAGTGATTAGTGATTTTATTTGAATTCAGGATATATTATGTCATTCTGTTTGCTTATTATATACATTATATTTATATTCCTTACATTATACAGAGCAGCACAATGAGTAATTGGTGTATAATTTCCCATATTTATGACAACATATATTTTACTATTTATATATTTTCCTCGCAATGTATATATCATAATGGTCTTTCAACTTTCATATCTTTGTTAGTTTTTATTGATGTTTATTCTAATATTCTTTATTTCTTTTATATACAATTTGAATATTTTACTTGCTAATATATATATATTTACGTATAATAACACTACAAGACATAGAATACTATCGCGTCAATATATTTACGATAGTTTAGTTTAAAATAAGTATACTATAGGACAAGGCCTACCAAGAAACTATATCTATTTAACATAATTTAAAATATATTTTTATATTAATCATATTTTTAATTTAGAATGTTATATTAAATTGATTGACTCGCCTATAAATGGTTGATATAACATAATTAATATTATATATACCACCATTTCATATTTATTAAATTAATAAATTATAATCTATTAATAATAAGTTAATAACAATACGTTAAGTTTATGATAATTACTTAAGTATTACATTTTGACTTTAAATTTGTGAGTGTATTGAATATAATTCCATTCAAAATAGAGCAATTAATACAACTAATTTTAAATATAACTGTTTTATTATATTGGATATACATTATAATTAATTAAGATTAAATAGGTTTATAATTCAAATAACAAATTAAAATATATAAGTAAATCAAAAATGTTAAGTATATCAATAGGTTATGCAACTTTCACGAGTAAAATATAGGCATATTTTGTATAGGGCGTATGCATACTATAGTATAACTATAATTATGAATTATTTATTTAAATAAATTAAATAGAAATTAAAGGGGAAAACTCAATTAATAGATTATTCTTATATTACAATGAAGAATGGTAACTGTAATAACTAGACATATAATATTTATGTATGGTTCTATGTATTTAGTGCATATATTCATTTATTATTTAAATATATTCTATATTGTAGGAATTATTTTGATATATGTAAAAAATAAATTTCAATTTAAATATGTAAATTTATTCAAATGAATATATAGTTATTGGTAACATCCTTATATTGAAAGATAATAAATAATATGAAAAATAGTAATATTTGAAAATAAAATATTGCAAAAAACTTTTTTATAAACAATAAAATAATAAAATGATAAGTAAAATAATACTAATTATGTATTTATAATGTAATAATTATATGTATAATATATATATACAGGAATTATTTTATAATAATATACCTGAATTGTAAATATTGTATAGAATATTTACTTTAACAATGATTTAAATATCATAATTAATTATATGTGTATGAAATTCATATTATGAATTAAATATATGTTTATCATATATGAATACAATCAGTTTATAGACAAAGTCTAATGAGGATCAGTGAAAGCGATATTATTTTACTTTATTCGATACCTCATTGTATCAATAATATACGGGTATGTACATAATTTGCTATGTTATAAATCTAAATATTAGATACAATGATATTGAAATACAGATTTCGTAATACCTAAATCATAATTGATCGACTACTTGTAAAAAATTCGCGAGCATAACGATTTCTTAAGAATCCAGGACATCCGGTTGTTTGACATTTTACCTTTTTTCATGGATGAGATTTTTGTGGACTTAGTTTTCAAGAGTTCCGTCATTTTAGTCCAGTCCTCTTCATTGTAGTGATATATCTACAGGTATAAATACATTATTATTATTACTGTTAATTTTCGCATTATTATTATGATATTATAAATTAACTAATACTTATAGAAATTATTATATTTAGTTTTATGAAAGTATTCGATTGTTCTCATATCATTGAGTGAGGGGGGAGAGCGGAATATTTATTATGTTAAATGTAAAAGATAGGGAAAAGGTATATTTTTTTTTAAAGCTGATAAAATCTTTATATTGATTTTATTTCTAATTTTGTTATTAATATTTCAAAAATAATCATTAATATAATAGTTAAAAGGTTAATTATTAAATACTCTAAGGTTAATTATTCATTTTGTTAATAATTTATATTGAATTTATTATGCACTCGTTCTAATGTTATATTAACCAAATTACATGATTATATATATATAATATCCTTATATTGTTTTAATATATCTTATTCATAATATAAATTAATTTATCTGATAGATATTTGTTTAGTATGAATTAAAATGTATATTTTATAAGTTATATTTGATACCGAAACATATTTTAAACAACATATGATATATACAAATGTGGAAAAAATCAACTTCTAATTATTCATTAGAAGAAAGTAATATACGAATATATAAAGTAGAATGGAGATGATTTTAATAATACCAAATAAAAGATAATAATATTTTACAATTCTGAATCGACAAGTATTAATAATCGACTATGGTATTCTACAAATATTTCTATGTACATTTCATATATTCTATATAAATATACAATTAATATCTCTTCAAATATATTAAGTATGAACTAAAAGTAAAACATAGTTATTGGAAATTTCTGTAAATTTTATTATTTAAAAATTAGTATTTTGTAAGTATCATTCTCATTGTCATAAAATTCGATAACTTAATATACAAATATATATATATATATATATATATATATATATATAGATCTACATTTAATTAATAAGGCTTAAGAAAAAATTAGTCTTTGTCTTATTTATTTCAGAAGTTATTGTAAATGAAAATCTCCTATCTTCACCAAAACGTAAATATTCATGTTTTGCCGGCTCTTAAAATAAATATTTGTTATTTAAAATTATGAATTCTCTACACCTCGTATTGGTTTAAGTATGATTAAATAAAACTTTTAATAAATTATACTATTTGAAAATATATATATATATATATATATATATAAAAATATTATTTTAAATTGAATCTTTTAATTAATAATTATTAATCAAAATACTACATTATAATATGTAAATGTTATTTACCATCATCAAAGAATACATTTATTAGTTCATTATTTATATTTAAACAATGTCAATTAATGTTTATATTAGGTAGTGGTTCATGAATACTATAATAGGTTATAAGTTGAGTGTAAATTGTGGTAGTCGCTTATCCTTTACATTACAAAGTGTTTACTAAGCAGTGGTCAATCATTGTAATGTAATATAAGCAGGCCTCTCTAGATTCACACGCATTTGCACGAATTCTATGTAAAAAAATGCACGATTTATGGTAAATTAGTGCAATTATTCAAATTCATGCATAATATATATTTAACAAATAACCATTCAATTATTTAATTTTTCATAATTTAATTTACTAATATATAATATATATAATATATTATAGACTATAGAATATATATTATAGAGCATATATAATTTAAATTCAATATAAAATTTATTATTTATAAATTTTTTAATTTTATTTTATTTACTTGTTATTTACTAATATAATGTCGAAAAAACATGAATACCATTTTTTCAAAACCATATAATAAAATACGGACTTAAAATAAGCAAAAGGCCAGAGAGTGTACAATTTAAATCTGTAGTATGTTTATAAGTAAAATTCTGTATAAATTATGGAAAAGAAGAGAACGTGAGCGATAATGATACACGAAAATAAACGAAAAACTATAGTATATTAAATTAAAATAAACAATATGAAAATAATAAAATAGTATTAATTTTACAATAAATCATTTAATAATTAAGTAACTTAGTAATATTATTAGTTAAGTAAACATAAGTTATACTTAATAACATTAACTTTAACGTTATTACAAACATGCATGTATATTTTCTAGTACTATTACAAATATAATTTTGGATATTTGACTAATAGCTTTTATAGCCTTTATAGTTTTTACTCAAATTCATGCATGCATGAATTCTATATATAAAAAGTGCACATATTTTGTTCAATTCGTGCAAATTAAAAATGTACGAATGTAGAGAGGCCTGAATATAAGAAAATCCATAATTTAAAAGTAATAATACCCTTAATTTAATATTATTCATATTATAATATTATGTATATATATAAATTTGATAATAATATTATTGATGTATATTATTTTGAATCAGCAAGAATTATAAAATATACAATATCAGTATATATTTAGTAAATAAATGTTATACATATGTATTTATAATTTTAATATTATTTAAACTTAAGAATTACTAAATATATTTCAAAATTAGTATTAATTCATATATATTAAATATAAGGATATTTGAATACATGATCAGGTCACAATTATCAAATTATATTTTTTGTAATTAATCAATTAATTATAAATGAAATAATATTTTTTTTAAATAAATAATATCATTAAAAAGTATTATTAGATAACATCACTAAATTACTCTAAATGGAAATAAATATAAATACTTTCAATTAAACAGAATATAATATTATTATATTATTCAAGAAATCACAAATTATTAAAATATCATTTTATCATTAAATACAAATTGGAAGTCATACATTAAGGGTATGTGTGGATGTTCCAGTGTTGTCCTGGATGTCCCAGTGTTCAAAATGATAAAAAAAAATAATTTTGTATTTATTTTTTATTCCATAATATTAATAAATGTAGTGTGTTTTAGTATCTGTATAAATATCAGCTGCGAATTCAATCTAGAAATGCCATAAAATTGATTTCTAAATTGTTATATTATCAATAGATATGTATACTTTCAACTTTCAAATGCTGTTTTCTCAGAATAATTATTTCGCGCTAGGTATGTGTGTATAAACTTAGGTATAACAAAAACTATTATATGTATTCTACTAATTTTATTGAATTATATAAATAACATATATATGAATACTATTACAGGCGTAATTTTCTAAATTTGTATATGTATAGTTGCAAAAAATAACAATTTCTATAGAAATTCCGTAAATTAAAAAATTAAAATGTGTGCATATATATATGTTATATAATATATATTATAAAAATTACGTCCTGTAATATTATTTGTATACATTTAATGAATAGAATATAACACAAATTAGCTCAATTCAATGAATAGAAATCTGCGCGCCTAGTTTTGCGTAGACCCATTATTTGCTATCTCTATACATAAAGAGGCGGGCGTCGTGTGCCATCCCCTTAAGGGGATATCTCATAGTAAAATATGTTAAAAACCAACAACAAATATGTTATAATGGAATATTAATTAATTTAATGTTATTTAGTACCTTATTTAATGGATTTACAACAAATTAACAATTAAATCCATTTATAAATATCATAAAGCATATTTTATGATACTTGTTTCAAAAATAAATTAATATAGTAAGCCTATAGAATTGTATATCAATAAAATAATATATTTATATAGATAATATAAACATCTCTAAATATATTGTCTAGATAATAAACAGTTATTGATTTATGCTATTGATTATATAATATATTAGATAAACATAAAAGTGTATATTTATAAATTGTACTTTTCATATTAATTTTTGATTAGTGACATTTCAAATGTGATTTACAGATAAACCTATTTAAGCTATTTTACTATTTTTCTTGCTATATATAGATAACATACATGCACAAAATAATAAGTAGCCATAATTATAATAATATATTACAAAATAATGTATAATGAATATTGTATATAGAATATTATACAAAATAAAAAAATTATTCTTTTATGTATTATACAAATTATTGTTGTTGTTAAAAAGGGCATTAGTATCTATAATCCTAGAAAAAAAAATTTTTAAATATATATTTTACAATATATAATGACATACTTTTATTTAATTTGTTCACTAATTTTATAAAATGCAAAGTTTGCATCGCAAACAAATAATTATATTTGTGAATTTGGACTCTCTGGAATTGTGCATACATAAGTTATTTATTATAGTAAAAGAAATTAGGCAAATATCTTCAGTATTTTTATCTAAACACTCATTTATATATGCAAACATAGACAAGAAATGTATTCAGAGTAAATCACATTTGAAAAGTTCTATAAATAAATAAATTCCATAAAAGTCAATAAATAAATTATAAAGTAATAAAATTATACATTCAGCTAATATAAAATCAATATTAAAGTAATATTTTATATATATAGAATTGATATATATATATATTATATAATAATATAATTGCAGTAGTATATAAGTGTCATTTTTATTATATTAGTGTGTAATAAAATCATGCATTCATCTAATATAAAATCAATATTAAAGTAATATTTTATATATATAGAATTTATATATATATATATTATATAATAATATAATTGCAGTAGTATATAAGTGTCATTTTTATTATATTAGTGTGTAATAAAATCATGCATTCATCTAATATAAAATCAATGTTATAAAGTAATAGTTTTATGTTTTCTTATCTATATATAAATATTATGTTTATAGAATTTATATATTATATATTATAAAATAAAAATTGTCCTTCTTTTTACTTCTCATAGGTTGCAAGTTTATAGACTTTTTTGTACATGTCATTATATAAAAATTGATATATATATAAATATAATTACAATAAATAAATAGTAAATATACAAAAATAATAAATAAAAATAAGCTATATATATAAATATAAATGGTAATACATACATAATTAAAACAATGTAAGACTAATATATATATATATATATATATATTATATATATACTAATGACTGTATAAATCAAATAATTATAAAAAATCCAGTTTTAAAATTTTTTTAAATCGCAATTATATTATATATAAAAATGATATACAAATTTATAATAGTTTGGAATGTCGATTTCAAAATAAATAATTTATTTTAAAATGGCATGATATAAAAGATGATTTTTATGCTATTTATAAACTGATTTAATGGCTTTTTTCAGATTTACTAAATAACATATATAATATATAATTATCAATAGTACATAATAAAACATTTTTTTTTCCGATTTTAACGAATTATCCATTGCGATATCCCCTTCAAATAGTATAATATATATTTTAATAATGCTATTAGAAAATTATATTCAAATTATTTATAGGTTCAATGTATAGATCATGATTAATATATTAGGTGGATGTACTATTTAATAATATAGTACATATAGTTTTCATGTATGGTGATAACCACTTGTGGATTGATCTTACTAACATGCAGAATTACAACATTATAATTACTATTTTAATTTTAATTATATATGTTTTATAAATCATATATATATTATATATATATATGAACTACCTTATATATATTTGCTAATGTCTTACTTAAGGCTTATTGATAACAGATAAATTGATAATGATAAACTAACTTTTAGATAACACGATAAGTCAACTTCAACCGGTTTCACGACAAGAATGATAACTTTGTCATCCTTATACAGATCAGTGGCGTTCTGGAAAATAAAACTGCAAATAAATTATAATTAATAAAGTTAATAAAATACATAATGAAAATAATTTATTATTATATATATATATATTATATGCTATTTCAATTAGATCATCTTTGTTGTTTGGTATTATTAATCATATCTACCTATACAATATTGAAATGTCATAGTAACATGTCACTTATTTATAACAGAACTTTTAATATCATGTAATAATTAGTTATTTATTGTTCGTTACTATAAAATATTTAGTGAATAGTTGTCACAATTCATAACAAATATCGCAATACAAATATTATAAATTAAGATTTAAATATCTATAGTAGTTATATTTGGGAGATCTGCGAAGTAGCAAAAACAACTTATAAAATTGAGAAATGTGGCAGGTCTCACCACTATTAAATTTCAGTGCACCAGAGAACTTATATTTATCCATACAAATTCACATTCACATTATCACCTACATATATACTATTATTAAATGCTATTATATAACTTCATAACCATACATTTAACATTAATTGAATGCAATAATGCATAGATAATAACTCTAGGTAATATCCTCCCTGGAATACCTACATAAGTCAGTATTATATATATATATAGGTATGGTATGGTATGGTATGGTAATTAATAGTTTTGGTTTGGTTTAGATTGGCTTAGTTTTGATATATTGAGGTTTTTTAGCTGAATTACATCCAGATTGAGCCATATATAAGTATATATAAATTATATATGTATAAATTGTGTATGTACATGTATGTATATAAATGTGTGTGTGTATGTATGTATGTATGTATGTGTGTGTGTGTGTGTGTATATATATATATATTTTATTTTTGTTGTCCCCAAATTACACATGTATAACTGTATAATAATAGCTCTGTGCGGTGTACACAATGTAAAACTATGTCATATATCCGCTAATTATTATATTATACTACTAATTCACAATGCATTCATACTACATAATACACGTTCATTCATATTTCCTACTTTAGTTTTCACGTTCACTGAAATGTAATTTCTCTACTGCCACATATTTTTAGTTGATTTTTAGTTCTATTTTGTTGTTGCTACTTTGCATACAATCGTTTTATTTTACACTATGAACTATTTAAAAAAGAAAATTATATATTATTCATCAGTGAATAAATAAATATTTCAATTCTTAACTATTATTAAGAACATACAATATTACCATTAAATATTGCTTCATATATATATAATTAAAATATGAAGTTGTATTAGATATATGTATTTTAATGTGATTATAAATATTTAATGTATATTGATAATTGAATATATATAAAAATATCTAATGATTATAATAAAGACATTTTTAATCAGTATTATATACCCTATGATAACTGTATCTAATAGTGTCTTTCAAAAAGAATTACATATATATTAAATATAATCAAATAAATTATATTAAGTTATACATGATATAATAAAATATATTTATAAATTAATAAATGCTAATAACTATTTAAAATGGATAGTTAAATATATACGTTTAAAAATGTATCTAAATCTCATTTTAAATAATAATATAACTTTATTTAATTAATTTAAGAATTATTTGTATTATTTTATAATTATATATATATATATATATATATATAATACGTTCTGTGTTTTAAATCAGTTGCTTACAAATAAATAGATTTACACATTAAGCTGAATAATGAGAGAAGTACTATTACCCAGCATGCAGCGGTGTATTGCTCTGAATGAACAAAGACTGTTCGTCATCATCTGTGATCATATCTTTTTGATAGTCGGGAGACAGACAGACTATTAGAAAATCACTCTACAAACAAAGTTGATGTATTTGGTTATTTATTTTGGTCATTGATTTATTAAATAATTGTATAGTTTTTAAATACTCTATATGCTTATTTAATATTTTTGGATCACAAAATTAAATATATAATAAATAATTTATTATAAATGTGTATATGATATATTAAAATATAATAAAATATATTTAATTACAACATATATTACAAATATATCATTAACATTTATATAATTATTACTAAATATATTAAATTATAACTCGAGTAGATGAATTCAAAATAAAAAAGATAATATTTAAGTTTCAGCATAATGTTGATGATATTCTAATCCCATGTTAATAGTTGATATATTTACTTTTTGTGATTAGAGTAATTATCATAAGTGAATATTTAATTCCAGTGCAATATTCATACATGGCTAATTCCTTAAATCATTTTTTTAAAAACGACCTTCGAGAATAACACTGATTTATTGCAAACAAATTAAATTAAAATTTGTTCAATATATCTTATACTCTTATCGTTAAAACTTTGTTACGCTTAGGATTAGGTCAGTAGGAATACAGGTCGAGTCAACCGAAAGTCGACTCACCGCAAAAAATAAGTTGAGTTGCCCGAATTACTAAAGTCGATTCGCCAGCTACTAAAATTCCATTACCCATATATAATTGTACACAATATTATATATGGGTTTATTACACTACACTATTTACTTATTATTCTTAAAAATAAATAAACTATATATAAATATGTTTACAAATAATATTGAATGTTAATAATACTTAATAATATTTTGTATACACGAAAGTGAAAGTAATTAATTAATTTTAGAAATTAATTAGTTCCATAACTCTAGTAATTTACATATAGTACTTATAATTAATATTAGTATATAATATCATATTAGTATACAAATATAATATATTGCTTCTACTTCTATAAACTATATAAACCTCCTGTACGTATAATATTCACATTATAATTAAGTAAATTCAAACTTTTTATTTAGAATATAATATTTTGTATATATGATTAAAAGTAATTGATTAATTTTAGAAAAATAATTAGTTCCATTACTCTTATTTATTAAATTTATTAAACTTATATAAAATAATAATTAGTGTACAATTATTCATTCAAATTAAGTATTATTTAAATTCAATATTGTTAGTAACATATTTATATATAGTTGATTTATTTTTTTAAATAATAAGTAAATAGTATAGTGTAATAAACACATATATAATAGTGTACAATTATATATGGGTAATCAAATTTTAGTATCGGTCATATCGAATTATGTGTCAGGCGAATCAACTTTAGTAATTCAGGCGACTCGACATATTTTCGGACGACTCGACTTATTTTTTGCGGATGAGTCGACTTTCGTGCGTCTCGACTCGCTACCGTCAGTAGTTATATACAAGTAGAACTAGATTGCGAGGTGGGCGTCGCCTACATTACATAACAAGTGTTGCAACATAGTACACAGCTTTGTGAACTAAAAGATAAGCGACGCCCGCATTTGAAAATGAACTACGCCCTACGTAAAATATTGTAATTACATTCCGACATTCAATGACACCTTATCGTGATAACATAGGGCTAACCTAATCGTACCACTAACATCACTAAGCCTCTTCCTGATTTCGTCGTGGCTGACGTTGGGGGCGTCCAGGAAACAGTCGTAGCCCTTGTTCAGGTTGCTGGCGATACGGCAGACCTCGTTCTCTACGTCAGTACCATAGCTTATGAAGATCTTCGGACGGTACTGATCTATGAACGACAGGGGGTGTATGAAATATATGGCACTGATCTGGTAATGACAGGGGGGGTGAATGAAATATACGGCGCTGATCTGGTAACGACAGGGGGGGGTGAATGAAATATACGGCGCTGATCTGGTAACGACAGGGGGGGGTGAATGAAATATACGGCGCTGATCTGGTAACGACAGGGGGGTGTATGAAATATATATATATATATATATATATAGAATATATAGATATATTAAGAATATATTTAAGTATATATACATATTATATTCTTTTATTTGAATACCAACACATTTTTTATAGAATATGTTAATATATATTTGTGACTATTACTTATGCTAGATTTCTATAAAAATAATCTATTAATATTGGAACATCTGAAAATCTAATACATTATATGCTAAATATGATATAATGTGTTTATATTAAATAATGATCACATATTTAAATATTAAACTGAACTAAGAATTATATTGTATTTGACATAATTCATATTAGTGCAAATTATTAACAATACAATACATTGATCCAATACAATACTCTTTACAAATAATAAACAAAAATATTAATATACAATGAAAATAATTAATTATTTTACATACACAAAAGATTTATTGTGATATTTTTTATCAATTATTAATATCTCATATTGTATATAAGCAAACAAAAAAAATGATGAAACACAATCCTATTCACATTTTTCACATATTTTCTGTATGCATGACCTATATGTTAACCTATGTAGTTTAACATGTATACCAAAGATTTTGCGAAGCAAAGATATAACACTCCCTATGCATGCAACGTAATTTAGTAATAGCCCCAACCGCTGCTAGCAGTAGTATCGAAATCACTGAAATAGATTTAGGTTCGGCTCTGTTTGCATACAACAATGTTTTCATTGCTCTATTAAATTAGATGCAATATAAATTAGCTTTTACTCACTAAATATATACTTATAGCATTTAAAACATACATATCATATTTGTTTGTTATATATTAGTAATGAACACTTAGTTTTCATCATATAAATATTAATTTAAAGCATATTATTTAACATTTTAAAAGTGTATAGTTAAATACGAATTTACATTATAAACAACGCATAGTTCCTAAAAGTAACCCGCTATAGGTGGCAATAGGGTATTTTGTATACAAATTCGAATTACACGATTTCGCGTAAGTGTTATATCTTTCCTTCGGAAAATCTTTGTGTATACTAAATAATCTAAATATATCTGTGAAATGGATGCTAATTCGGTGTGCAATGATAATATTGAATACATGTGTTATACACATACATATTCAGTTATATAAATTTACCATATTACATAATATTTTATTATACATACTATCTCTAATGAAAATAATGCTTCTCGACTCTATACTCTAATTGCTTAACTGTAAATGACTGTATACATTTATACACGAGTTGAAGCGATATATATTGCATCGGGTGTGATAATAGAGTGATGATAATAGTTGATGATAATAGAGTGATGATAATAGTTGATGATAATAGTTGATGATATTAATGATATTGGTTCACCGTAATACGCGAAAGTGAACGCATGTAGATATAGAAGTTCTTAATAGATAATAGTTGATGATAATAGTGAATGATAATAATGATATTGGTTCAACGTAATAAACGAGAGTGAACGCAGATAGATATAGAAGTTCTTATATGACTTATGATACTTATATATATAGCTAACTTTGTTTCTGGGGATTATTAATTTCATATTTCTTGTAAATCACTGTGTTATTATTGTAGAGTAATATCATTATAAAGTATTTATAATGATAATAATAATAATATAATTGTATTGACTCAAGCTATTAAATAAGCAATATTATTTAATAAGTATATAATAGTAGTATTATATAATATTAATAGGGTGATAAGGATAGTATCATCTACATTCATATGTTTACCAATCAATATTGATTTGTTCATTAATAAACTAAATTATTTGTGAAAGAATAACAAGTTAATTATTAACAATTAATAATAATTAATAATGGTATAATCTATCTGGTTTGACTTATTCACTTCTTTTCATTGGGATAATAATCTCTGTTTAGTTTCATAACAACTAAATTAAACGGATATTAGAAAATAATTATAAATATATAGTTGTTTCGAAAATATCTAAATATAAAAATCATATATCCTAATTTAGCTTTAAAAATATAATTATGTAAATTATATTTTTTATTATATTAATTGTTTTTTATCTTTTTTATATATTTATATTTAAAAATGTATTCTTTTTTTATTTTACTAAGATATATACTATTATATATATATATATATATATATATATATACTACTGTATAAGTAATACACAGGTATTAATATTTCCAATAATTATTTTGTGAATTTTTTTGAAAATCAGTTGATCAAATTAAAATGTCATATACATAATAGATAATTAATTGGTAAAATAGGTATAATATTAAATTTAACGTGAAAATAAGTTGATCAAATTAAAAATTCACCTATATAACTGTTAATTCACGAGTAACTGCTGCGCATAACAAAGCTAGCGTAGTTACCTTTCTGTACTTCGGGCCGGATCATGTATTCGAGGGCGCGGTTGATACGTAGAGTGCGCAGGGCGGCGCAGAACTTGCCCACCGTACACATGCTGCCAAGGTTAGAGTACTTGTCCAGGAGAATCTCAGTACCGGTTTTAGAGGCCGTTAAACGTAGTGCTCCTATGAACTGTGTGGAGAGGGTGGAGTGGGGTTAGTGGTTGTGGTGGTGGTGGTAGCATATAATACGGCTATGCACGATGCGGAATACCAGAGAGGTAGTTTGCGCTTAATTAGTAATATTAAAATCTAAATTATATATATATATATATATGAATAGCTTTTAAATTAAATATATTATATTATATATACAATTTCTAATGAAAATAATGCTTCCCTGATAAATGTATTATATCTAATCAGTATATGTAGGTAAGTTATTATTATAGTATTGTTACTGTCGACATGGTAAGGTAAGGTATTGTTATAGTAAGTAAAAAGTATGAAATTCCCTACTAGTTACTGTGAATATACTTTATATACTTTCTATAATGTTTGACAACATTTGATTATCCCAACATAACCTTTGGACGGTGTTTGCAGATAATGTGATGATTATAATTCATGTCTAAGGTATTATGGCACACATACCAAAGGTCATTACTCATATCACAGACGTACGTAATTGAAATTATTTCATTTATATAATGTGTATATAATTTTTGTATATCTATAAATCTTCATAACAAAGTTCATGAGATTTGAAATGTTCAAACAGAGAAGTTCAGTCCATACAGTATACCACCTGATATTTAATATGGCTGCATATGGAATGTAATCAATTATATATATATATCAAACTACTGCATAAATATAGCCATTGAACAAAAACTCTAAATATAGCCATAACAACAAATCAATTAGAGAGTATTTACTGTGAATGCAATTTTACATCAATGGGAATTATTCATTATCAATACTGATGACTCATAACTTATGAAGTGATTACAAATAATGTTGATACTGAATCATAACATGAATATTGATGCCTGTGATATGAGTCAGCACTATTATATGATGAGTCATACTTCTAGCATCCTAATGATATCATTGATACTAGTGAATCACTGACCACTAACAGATCGATTACCCCTCTATTATTGCATGATTCTCACACCTCCACATGATGAAATACACCAATCCTGTTTAACCCACTAGTTCTACCTACATCATATAGTGACTCAACCTTCTACCCTAGTCCACACCCACACTTCTACCTTATGATAACCAATAATATCATACCCCTCTACTCCACTATATGCTGACCCCCGTCAACCCTATGCTGACCCCTCTCCCTCAACCCTATGCTGACCCCCCCTCACCCTATGCCGACCCCCCCTCACCCTATGCCGACCCCCCCTCAACCCTATGCTGACCCCACAACTCACTCCCCACTAACTCGTATCTCATCACCGGAGAAGCCGAGCTCTTCGCCGACATCTCTCCAGCAATGGCCGCTGTCGTAAACGCTCTCGGGCTCTAGGAACACGGCCAGCTGTCTACGTACCGACAGGGGTACGTGGTGGAACGGAATGTCTACGCAGGGCAGCCGGTCCACTGCCGGGTATTCCTGTACTGACATAGCTGAAGCTCTGATTCTGTGGTGGTGGTGGTGGTGGTGCGGGGCATTATATTAAGCTACGAGGGGTGATGTTATTGTGATGATAATATAGGTTATAGGTTCATATAACATAAGAGGTAGAGGTAGCTAAGAATAACTTAATACTGTAATATAGTACATATTAATATATGTATGTATTATATATATATATATATATATATATATATATATATATATATATATATATATATATATTATCACTATGACATATATACCTATTTAATGGAACTACTAGCCCAGTTAAATATCAGTTCATGCATAGGTATGTGTGTATGTAGATACAATAATAGATTACACAGTATACAAGCTTATAAGGTAGCTGATAGCTAGGTGACAAATTATCACCTAATTAGGTGTGTGTGTATACATGTGACATTAGAGAAGTACACACTGGTGCTGCACTGTACTATAGCTACTGCAGTGGCTAATGTTTCACAATAGGAAGTTCGGTTGTAATAGCTGGTTTAATAATAGGAAGTTGATGTGTGCACTTAACATATGCAAATTTAATATATGTTTATATGTGTGTGTGTATATATATATATATATATATATATATATATATATATATTTATGTATAAAATAGGAAGTACAAAATACTAGGGGTTCATTAAATATTAAATATAAATCAGGAAGTTTCTCCTGAGTGGGATAGTAATATAATGATTTTTATACAGATAAACATGTGTACAGAATCTGTACTATAGATAAATAACCTTAAATAATCATATAATATATAGTATCATTTATAGTGTTTGATATATATTTATATAATAATTATTTGTAATAATGATGATGATGATGATGATGATATTCGGTTTATTAAGCACTACAATAATACATATTTAGATTATATATTTATATATACATATATATATATATATATATATATATATATATATATATATATCGTTACAAGTATTTATTTTGGTGGAGTTTTCATTCTATCCAGAAACTTAGATGAAGTTTTCAATTATAACCAAATGGCTCTAATGCCCCTTCGAAGACGATCTCATGATAAGGCATCACTAGTTTTAATGAGAGGGTGATCTGTTATCTATGTTTGACATGGGTTCAATTATTATATACATTAATAATATTAAATTTACATTAATAATATTATTTGTTATTTATGAATACATAATGTTATGTAATGCGTGCGTGTGTGTGTGTGTGTGTGTGTGTGTGTGTGTGTGTGTGTGTGTGTATGTGTGTGTGTGTGTTGCTTAGTAAACATTTATGTACATTATTAATATAGTTATAGTTATTATCAACTGTTACTTTATATATTCTTCATTACATTAACTATCTAGAGTAGCAGTAATTAGTAAATATTATTAACCATATTTCATAATGTAATATGTATATTTTTGTATGTATAAATATATATAAATAAAATTATGTTGTTGATATTTTTTTATTTTCATAATAACAAATTCATGAAGGTACTATTTATTAAAGAAGTTATCAATAATATGAACCCTCATTGTCTATATGATTATCACTATTACGCTTAGGTACCTTATTAGAATGCCTACAATTAACCAACATTGCTCAAAACTCAATAATTAAAGTTTTTCAAATAACTTTTCATATTATATACAAAATAGTTCATAGTTAAATTATTTATAAATTTTCATTCATGATTTTTTAATCATCATTAGGTTATGTATAAGTAAAATAAAAGTATAAACATAGATATTACAACCAGTCAAAGTTGGTCATTGTGAAGTTTTTTTTGGTTTTTTCCATTGGTTTTTGTATTTTTGCAAAAATATAAATTAAATAGCATACATTAAATATATGATATATTCTATTATATTATTATAATACTTATATACACTTGATAATTAATAATTCATTTTAAAACTTCAATTTGATTAAATAAATAGTTAATTAAGCTTACTTTATTTTTGTTGTGAAGGTTTTTTGCCTAAATATAAATTAAATGTCATATATTTTAATAATAATTATTATATTTAATATAATATAATATAATAATATAATATACATTTAAATGTATTAAATTTAATTAATTTTTCAACTTTAATTATTAGAGTTATAAATATATATTATGATTATACTTAGTAGTTTATTTAGATAAGTAGCAAAGATTTGTTAAGGGAAGATATAACACTTACGATAAATCGTGTAGTTCAATTTTGTATACAAAACATCTACAGAGCCACCCATATAGGGTTAATTTTAGAAACTATGTGTTGTTTATAATGTAAATTCGTATCAAACTATATACTTTTTAAATTTAAAATAATATGTTTAAATTATTATTTACATGATACAACTAAGTGTTAATTGCTACTATATAACAAATCAATAGGATATGTAGCAAGTGGTTGCAAAATGCAACCACTGGTTGCCAACCAGTAGACTTTTATATTATATATTATAATAATTATATAACAACTGATTTTATTGATATTTTTACTTTATAATGAAGTTCTTATTTAATATTGATTATTCAATACAATATAATATTGTATATTATATTGAATATAATATGTATATAATATAATGAATATAATAATGAATCATTCAATGATTATAATAATCGGTAACATTATATTTACATTGTAAATTACAATATTGAATATAGATATAAAATTTAATATTTAATATAATTATTATATCTTAATAATATAATTATTATAATTATTATAATATTACTTTACTTTTTACTTTTTTTGGTTTATGGACTGCATCAGTGCGTGAGCAATCGGCCGTCCGTGGGAGGGAATTATTGAGTGGGAGGGAAGGCAAGGGAGAAATAATAAGTATTAAGGTGGCGTTTAAAGGAGGGAGTTGATGTGTTTGTTCGTAGGTGATTGGGCAGGGAGTTCCAGTGGTAAGGGGCAGAGAGGGCAAAGGATCGTATATTGGAAGAGTGGAGTTTGTGTAGATGGGGAGTGGTAAGGATAAAGGTGTTGGAGGAATGGCTTAAACATTATAATAATAATATTAAAGGTTACTGAACGATTTGGGAACGGTTTTCAAAATGTTACCAGCAATTGAGGCTGGCGGCGAACGCGCATAGTGAATACACTATATACACCATGTCATTTTAACTGTAGGTATTTTAACTGTAAATATAGTTAACAATAGATTATATTTTAAATATTATTTATATTATATTATTATATAATAATTATATAATAATTTATATATATATATATATATATATATATATATATATATAATATATATATCAGCTCGCCGCTGCCTCAATTACTGATAACATTTTGAAATCCGTTCCCAACTCGTGCATCCATATTAAATATTATATTAGAATTAAATGATTTATAAAATAAATATTAGCATTAACATACCTTTTTTGTCAGATGTGTAGAAATCAGTAGAGTTTTAACTATTAAATAATCTATAATTATTATAGATTATTGAATTACAATAAAATATCTATTTGATTCTATTGATTCAGTAATTTAATCATTAAATTAATGTTTGTTCTTAAATACTTTATATTATTATAATAATTATTATAAGTATAATAAATAATATTTAAGTATTTTATGAATATATATGTTAAGAATATTAAATCATAAATAATATATATTTATGTACAATTAAACCACAAATGTAATGATATTTTAATGATATAAAATAATATTTATTTATTAATTTAATAATTAAATAATTTATTGTGAAATACCATTAATTATTTTAATAATTTAATGATGTATCTATAGAGTAAGTACAAGTAATGACAGGTTTAAAACATTACTTAATAACGTATCTATATATAGAAATAATTATATATAATACGATACAATATAATAAACATTTTATATAAATAATATATTTACATAAGGACAAATATGTCCATATTTATTATTGTTTTGAGCCGGGTTTTGAGGATTTTTATATAATATATCGCCATCTATATTCTACTATATTTTAAATACTAAACAACAGTAACATTATGGTTCCAAATATATTTAAAACTGATAATAATTCTTAGAAATATCTACTACAACTTCTAGTGTTTATTGTATGGTGTATTGGTTCTAGTTCCCATATTATATATTAATAATAAACATGATATATATTCTAAAATAGATTAAAATATAATACAAGTATCATATATAGTAATACAACTATCACTTATAGTTTGATTAACGATTACAATGAAAGTATAACTTAAATCAAAAAAAAATTATAATATAATTGAATACAATATATAAATACTAGGCCCATGCACATAGTAAATTGTATGATGTACAATGCAATAATTAATATAATCATTGATATATTTGATGCGTGTAAATTATTATATACCCGTAAATATAGATATATTATTATATTTATACATCAAAATTGTATAGAAAGAAATATATTTGTATATCTATTCAATGATTATATATTTAATTTATACAATTATGATATTATGTTGATTATGAAGATAAATGATGAAGCTTTAATAAAATAAAGAAATATATCTATTTTATGCTTCTATATAAAGATAAAATATTTAATTAAAATCAAATATAATATTACAATAATAAAATATAATATCGATAACAAATAAATAATAATAAATGAATAAACGGGCATACAATGTCCGTGAAAATGACCGTAGATTCGACCGGTAGACCTATAGTTCGGTTGATCCCTTTAGTGTCTTAGAAATTGAATTAAATTATATAAGAAAACATTATTACATAGATTTGTAATATTATATACATAGATTTATAGTTTACAACAATAAATCTATGATTATATATTACAAATAAATTTTAAATAATATTTTTATCCTCGGATTTTTATATTGTTGATAATCTGTGCATATTACAAAATACAGTATAAATCAGAATTATTAAATGTCTAGTAGATATATATCAAAGATTTTGCGAAGCAAAGATATAACACTCCCTATGCATACAACGTAATTTAGTAATAGCCCCATCCGCTGCTAGCAGTAGTATCGAAATCACTGAAATAGATTTAGGTTCGGCTCTGTTTGCATACAACAATGTTTTCATTGCTCTATTAAATTACATGCAATATAAATTAGCTTTTACTCACTAAATATATACTTATAGCATTTAAAACATACATATCATATTTGTTTGTTATATATTAGTAATGAACACTTAGTTTTCATCATATATATATTAATTTAAAGCATATTATTTAACATTTTAAAAGTGTATACACTGTTAAAAATAATGGTTTTCTAGACTGATATTTACTGCAGTAAACCATCTAAATGGTATTTAAAAAAAATATTTATTTAAAACCCTCTAAATGGTATTCTGTGAAACCGACTGCATAAAACCCTCTAAATGGTATTCTAAATTTCTACGGTGGAAAACCATATAAATGGTATTCTAATTTCTACTGTGGAAAACCATCTAAATGGTATTCTACATATCTACTGTGGAAAACCTTCAACATGGTATTCTAAATGTCTACTGCAGGAAACCATATAAATGGTATTCTTAATTTCTACTGCAGAAAACCATATAAAGGGTATTCTTAATTTCTACTGTGTAAAACCCTCTAAATGGTATTATTAATTTCTACTGCAGAAAACCATCTAAATGGTATTCTTAATTTCTACTGTGGAAAACCCTCTAAATGGTATTCTTAAATCCGATAATAGAAAACCCTTAATATGGTATTCTAAAAATTTCACTGCAGAAAACCATCAAAAGGGTTCTATTATAAGCACACCTTAAATACCATTTATTTTACTGCAGAAAACCATTTACTTATTACAGTGTAGTTAAATACGAATTTACATTATAAACAAGGCATAGTTCCTAAAAGTAACCCGCTATAGGTGGCACCAGGGTATTTTGTATACAAATTCGAATTACATGATTTCGCGTAAGTGTTATATCTTCCTTCGGAAAATCTTTGTATATATTTTACATTGAATTTGTCATAGTGAAACCAAAGCCCATGGGCTTTGGTGAAACACATCTTGTTCTATCTATGTCCATAGATTTATAGTTTATAGCTTACAAATATATGTATACTAGCCGTACGGTAAGGTCCGTACCCGACCAGGCTTTGCTCGGTTTTTGATTGATTTTCTATCTATTATTTATTAATTATAGTTATTCTTTATTCTGCATTGTTTTTTTTTTTAATATTTCAAAAAGTTAGTTGTAAAATATAACAAAATATTTTAAAAAATACAAAATATATTTTAAAATATTATAAAATATATTTTTAAATATTAAAAAATATATTTTTTAAATATGTCGAAAATTAATTTTAAAATGTCGAAAAATATTTTTTTTTAAATATAAAAATATTTCAAAAAAATGTCCAAAAATTTCAATAAAAATATCGAAAAAATATTTAAAAAAAGCGTCGCGAAATATTTTAAATGACAAAAAGTATGTTTCGACGTATTTTGGAAAATTTAGCCAGCCAAAAGACTATTCAGGTGATAATGAGAACTATAAGTTCCCAAATATTACTAAATATGATTCGAAAACGCTCAAAAGCGTCGAAAAAGTGACGAATCTATATAATTGGGAACCAAAGCGCCCAAAAGCTGCGAAAAAGCGACGAATCTATATGATTCGGAACTGAAGTGCCCAAAAGCGGCGAAAAAGCGACGAATATATCGATTCGGAATCAAAGTGTCCAAAAGCGTCGAAAAAGCGCCCATAAATTCTCAAAAGCGTCTATAAATTGTTTGCTGGGTATAATTGGATTAAAAACAGAGACAAAGAATACGCAGGTGCGTGGAATACTTTATTGGAACAGTCGGTGGAAGATCCGAAATCATTCAAAAGCTATGTCAGGATGAACCCGGAAACTTTTTTCAAGTTGGCTGATTTAGAAAAAATGAACAGAAGTTTTGGAAAATCGATGGGATTAGCGATTACTATGCATTTCCTCGCTACAGGATATTATAATAATTTGTTCTTATCTAAAATATATATATATATAATACATTTAATAAGAATTTATTTTACTGCCAATATTAATAATATATATTGTATGATTAATTATAGGGATATTACTATTTTTGGATATTTATTATCAAATAAATAATGTATTTAAAAAAAAAATAATTTTAAACTTGTGTAATAAAATACGCTATTTTATGCTAATAAATTAATATTGTTGACAGATAATATTCAATATAACAACAATTAATAATACAGGCTAATATTATGTTTATCAAAAGATAATTTAATTAATATAGTATATAATCTGTCTATAAATAATACATTCTAATATTATGTTTATCAAAAGATAATTTAATTAATATAGTATATAATCTGTCTATAAATAGTATACATTATTTAATATTAGTATAATTATTATTATATTCATAAAATAATATATATTCACTAAATAACACAACAATAATTAATATTACATGCTAATATTATTTTTTCTTAATTTAATTAATATAGTATATAATCTGTCTATAGCATACATTATTTAATATAATATTAATATTAATATAAAACTACACAGGTAAATCATACAGAAGTATGAAGACATCATTCAGAACCGGTTCCTCAACTATAGGCATTATGATAGAAGAAACGTGCAAATCCATATGTAAACGACTATGCGCAGACTCATTGAAACTGGCTAACACAGAAAAAGAATGGAAAGTAATAGCAGACGGCTTCGCTAAGAGGTATAATATGCCAAATTGTATCGGTGCCATTGACGGCAAGCATATTGATATTGATGCTGTCCCAAACTCTGGCTCCTATTATTTTAATTATAAGAAGAGAAAGAGCATAATCTTGATAGAATTAGTTGACTCTAATCGCAAGTTTATATACGTAGATATCGGATGTAATGGCAGAGTTAGTGACGGAGGGGTTTTAATAATACGTCATTGCACCGACATCTTGAAGATCGTAATAATCCCCTAAATATACACGGTCCGAAGTCACTACCTGGAAGAAAAATTCCTATTCCGTACTTTATTACCGATGCTTTTCCGCTGAGAGACTATATCATGAAGCCGTACCCTTTCAGAGGTCAGTACATTAATATAAATAAATTATAATAAATACTATATCTATAACTGTATCATATATATATACCAATTATGGGAATAATATATTTTTCAAATACAAATATTTATGTAATATAGGTTATGATATCTTCGAACATATTCCCTGATCCATAAATAACACTAACCTATATAAGACTTTGTATATGAACACTTTTACTATATATGTTATATATTATAGCCCTACTTTGTATAAAATTATATAAAATACAATTAGAATCAATGATATTGTTATTATTGTTACAATCTCTTTATTATTTATGAAATCATTATAATTTATATAGATAATCTGATATATTTTAAATTTTAAACCTAAATACACTTTCTTCTTAAATATCAGCATAGCAAAGTAAATAATATTAAATACGCTTATATTTATTAATATTTCTTAAATTAATAAGCTATTTAAACTAATTTTAGAATAATAGTATTTCTCACTTTATTCGTTAAGAATTGATTAACTTTTGTTCTTCTAAATCCTTATTTACATACACATATAGAAATACAACTTTGCTATTATGGTAGATATCTAATTTATTCATATATGACCATTACAAATATTACTTTATAGGAATGACAGACAAACAAAGAATTTACAACAACCGACAAAGTCGCGCTCGTTGAGAATGCTTTTGGAATTTTGAGTTCACGGTTTCAAATATTCAAAAAGCCAATGCCCTTCGAGCCAGCAAAAGAAGATCTTTTCGTAATGACAGCATGCATATTGCACAATTATTTACTTCATGAGATAAAAGACATTCATGCGGAAAATCAAAATTCTCAAGAAATGAACCAGTTGAAATCATGTAATATTAATGCAAGTTCTCGGACTAGTAGAATGATCAGAGATGAAATTTCAGATTATTGTACGAAAGAAGGTGCTGTGAGTTGGCAGAATAAATATATATTAAAATAAAAAATAATGTAAGCTTTTAATTTTTGTTTTAATATTCTAATATATTTAAATATTTATACAAAACAAACTAATCTAAAAATATGATAATATATACATAACAAACTAATCTACGTATATCATCTAAAATATATTCAAATTAGAAATAATTTAGGTTTTAATATTTTTATAAATATTTATACAAATCAAACTTATCTAAAAATATGATAATATATTCAAAACAAACTAATCTACGTATATCATCTAACATATATTCAAATTAGAAATAATTTAAGGTTTTAATATTTTTATAAATATTTATACAAATCAAACTAATCTAAAAATATATACATAACAAACGAATCTACGTATATCATCTAACATATATTCAAATTAGAAATAATTTAAGGTTTTAATATTTATACAAATCAAACTAATCTAAAAATATGATAATATATACAAAACAAACTAATATAAAAATATATATAACAAACTAATCTAAAAATATAATAATATATACAAAATAAAATAATCTAAAAATATAATCATATATACAAAACAAACTAATCTAAGTTATCTAAGTTAGCTATATTATCTTTTTTGAAATCATACATTAGTTTCCAAAATTGTTCCATTAATTCTAATATTTTGGTTTTATCGCTAGCTCTATCACTACTTCTATTGATTATTTCTTTCGTCCATGTTTTCATCTGTAGTTCTATCTCGCATTCGTCTCTCTTCTGTAATATTAAGTTTTCCACATTTTTAACGAAGGTTATTAAGGCTGAAGTAGCCTTTGAAACCGGACTTTCAGACTCCATTTCTTTTCTCTTCCTCCTAGTTCTCGGCACATTCTCCGGGGTTCTGAATAAATCTGGTGTCGAGGTTTCTAAAATGATGAGATTTATAAATCAATCAATCTATAATAATAAGTCAAATTGTCTTACCTCTCCGTGCCATTTCGTCTGCTTCTGGAGAGTTGTTTAATGATGATTCCATATTGATTCCACAGTCCAATATATATTCAATATCAAGAGTTGATGCTATTATATAATATAATATTTTAAATAGTATAATTTAGAAGTTAATACACTTTATTATTATACTAACAATAAGGTTCTACATGTGTGCCAATATCTTCGTTTGTGTCTGTTTCATCGATATCTAGAATAATAAAAAACATTATGATCTTAATAATAACTAATTAG
This sequence comes from Osedax fenrisi, assembly GCA_964019155.1. Lineage (NCBI taxonomy): Eukaryota > Metazoa > Annelida > Polychaeta > Sabellida > Siboglinidae > Osedax > Osedax fenrisi. Next base: position 6,063,794 of record OZ025243.1, read on the forward strand.
TTAATGATTTAAATTATTATACACTTGTATACATTATAACATGATTTCCCTATAATTTAATAACATATATTCTATATATATATCTTATAATATATATTCTATTTTCATTCTTCATATTAGTTGATCATTATAAAGTTAATTAAATTATTAAATAATATATAACGTATATATAATTTAAATCGGTATAATAATGTGCATCGTTCAGTGGGTCTTATTATTTAATATTGTTATGTTATGTTATAATTAAATATTAGCATTTAGTTTTCATATTGCTTTTGTTAAATTTATTAATTCGTCCATATCAAGAATTGATCCTAGTATATAATATAATATTTTTAATAGTATACACTTAACTATATAGTATAATTTAGAAGTTAATACACTTTATTATTATACTAACAATAAGGTTCTACATCTGTGCCAGTATCTTCGTTTGTGTCTGTTTCATCGATAGCTAGAATAATAAAAAACATTATGATCTTAATAATAACTAATTAGTTAATGATTTAAATTATTATACACTTGTATACATTATAACATGATTTCCCTATAATTTAATAACAGATATTTTATATATACCTTATAATGTATATTCTATTTTCATTCTTCATATTAGTTTATCATTATACAGTTAATTAAATTATAACATAATTTATGCTAAGTTATTATACAGTTAATTAAATTACAACATGATTTAAATTATTACATAATATATAACTTATACATAATTTAAATTGGTATAATAATGTGCATCATTCAGTGCGTAATATTATTTAATATTGTTATGTTATAAGGTTATTAATTAAATCTTAGCATAACATAAGCATAATAGTGTTCATATGATTTTGTTAAATATATTAATTCATAAAAGAAATAATCTATAATAATACTTACGTTGTAGAGTTGAATGATTTGGAAGATTAGATATCGAACTCCTCGGCGTAATGGATTCATCCAAGAATTTCATTTCATTATAATATTCTAATGTAGGAGAATAATTCAGTTCATCGACCCCACTACCACTGGGATTGCATTTGTATGTTTTGTTTTGTTTTTCTCTCTTCTATACGATTTAGTTAGGCTCTTCCAAATTTTCCTGATACAATCAACTATATTTGAATGAATATATATATATATAAAATATATGAAAGAATGAGTAAATATTAAATAATAATACGTACTGAACTACACACATTATTTTACCGATTTAAATTATATATAAGTTATAAATTAAGTATTAATGTAATTAACTGTATACTAATTTAGTGAACCAATTTAAATCATGTTAAAATTTAGTTATTTAATTATTAATTTCTATTTCTATCATTTTTCGTTTATTTTTAATATATAATTTTGTTCTACTTTCGATTATTTTTACGGTAACTGTAAAACGTTTACATTTTTTAAATTATTTAATGCGTATTATTCTTTGTTTATTTCTATAACGTATGTTATCGTTAGAAAATATTCATACTTTATACTTTCTATTATATTTTCGACTATATATTTGCTTAAATAAATATCAAATAATATTAAATAATTTAGTTTACTATTATGTTAAATAATGTTATAATATTATAAGTATTAACTAATTTAGCGTTCTAATTTAAATCATGTAATAATTTAATTAATTGTATTATAATTTAAATAAGTTAATGTATTTAACAATATAATAATGATAAATAATTTAGTTTACTAATTTAAATAATGTTAAATAATCATTATTATAATGTTATAATATTATAAGTATTAACTGATTTAGCGTTCTAATTTAAATCATGTAATAATTTAATTAACTGTATTATAATACACTTATAATAACTTATTATAAGTTAATGTATTTAACAATATAATAATGATAAATAATTTAGTTTACTAATTTAAATAATGTTATAATATTATAAGTATTATTAGTACAGTTGATTAAATTATTACATGATTTAAATTAGAACGCTAAATTAGTTAATACTTATAATCATAGTTGGCAAAAAACCTTTTTTTTTATTCCAGGTTTTTTGGTTTATTGGTTTTTTGCTAGTTTTTTGGGTTTTTTCAAGGTTTATTTATGGTTTTTTGGTATATTCATTGATGAAAATAATTATTTAATAAAATAATAATTATTGTATAATAATATAAAAATTATATTTTGTAATATATGGTCATTTTAATATAGTATGTAAATACACAATATTTATATATAATAGAATAGCTATTTAATTTATATTTAATCAAAAAACCAAAAAACTAATATTTAAAAAAAAAACTAATCTTAATAATCAAGTTAATTTACTACTAACACAAATTTTTCTATTCCTACATTACAGCTTAACACTCCCTATATAATATATATATCCAACATACTATATAACATATATATACAACATAATTAATAACTACTACCCGCCGCTACTAGCAGAGGTATCGAATCACCTAATTAGTTTAGATACTGCGCGGTTTCCATACAACAATATTTATATAGCTCAATTAAATTACATGCAATACAAATTAGAATTTACTTGCTACATAGATATGTATATCATTTAAAATCATATTTAACCCGATATAGGTGGCGCTCTAGGTATTTTGTATACAAAATTGAATCACACAGATTTCTCGTAAATTGTATACGATATAAGAGAGCTTTTTTTGTAATATACAAACATCCGATGGTACATTGGGACATTGGTATGTCTACGGAAAATGCATTCATAATATATACTATCTTTGGGATGTTGCATTTTTTGTAACATGTCAATGTACCAACGTCTCAACGCACAATCTGCATTTACATGTATAAGAATACAGATGGGACGTTAGTACATTACAAAAAAAGCTTGCTAACTTGATATGTAGGTACGTTTTTATGTCACAAAAAAAAGCACCTATTCCTGATGATAAAATCGTGTGATTCAATTTTATACATATAACTTGTAACTTCCTTAGAAAAATCTTTGCTACTTATATAAATAAACTACAATTATAAACATAATATATTCTAATAATTAAAGTTTAAACATGAATTAAATTTAATACATTTAAATGTATATAATATTATATGAGATTTAATTTATATTTAGACAAAAAACTTTCATAAAATAAACAAAGTAAGCTTAATTAACTATTATTTATTTATTAAAATTGAAGTTTTAAAATGAATTATTAATTAAAGTGTATATAATTATTATAATAATAAAATAGAATATATCATATATTATATTTATATATATATATATTATATGCTATTTAATTTATATTTTAGCAAAAAACCAAAAAACCAAAAACCAAAAAACCTCACGATGCCAACTATGCTTATAATACAGTGTATTATAATTTAAATAAGTTAATGTATTTAACAATATAATAATGATAAATAGTGTAGTTTTAAACTAAGTTTACTACTTTAAATAATGTTAAATAATGTTATAATATTATAAGTATTAACTAATTTAGCGTTCTAATTTAAATCATGTAATAATTTAATTAACTGTATTATAATTTAAATAAGTTAATGTATTTAATTAAATTATAATATAATTAACTATATAACTGTATTAATTATTATAATAAGTAATACTTAAAGTATAATAATTATAATATTAAATTAAACTCACCATTAACGTTTATAATTATGGATAATGAAGAGAGTGAAGTCTCGCGCATATCTCTGTTCATAAAATCTTTGTTTTTTGGATTAAATAAATGATTTCTACTACGGTAGTATTCTAATATTTGGGCTATTATTTCACTTTTAACAGAGTTGGCTAGTTTTTTAAATGCATCTCCGTCCATTTTTAATTTCAAATATATCGTTTGAAAACGTTTGACAATGTTTACAAACGCTTTGCGTTTCTATTGGTTGAAAATAACTACCATAATGCAAGACGTTGTTTACTATTCCGGTAACGAGTACCAAGGACATTGTGAGTACTAAGGACATTGTCCTTGCGAGTACTTCAAAATTCAACCAATTGAATTTACTGGCATTTACTGGCACTCAGTGCTTATACTATAGTATACTATCTATAGATACTAGCAGTTTGCTCGACGATGCTAGCACTTCGTGGTGTACAGTGTACACATGGGGAGCAAATGTACGTAAATAGAACATTTACCGAGTCACTTTGCGCTGGCGCTCACCTGCGCTACACATGTGTACACCCCTTTAAGGGGTGTAAGAAAAATATTTATAAATATCATGGTTAATAATATTTAACATTTGACAGAAGGCAAATACACAAGAAACAGGACAATTGAAATATTAGTATTTAAATATATATATATATATATATATATATATATATATATATACCTATAGTATAGTATATAGGCTAAATATAGTTAATAATATTATTTATATATACCTATAAAACAACAAATAATACAATATATATATATATATAAATATATTTATATATTTAATGCGAATTACCCTACGTTATATTTAATAATAAAATATATTGTTATATATTAAAAAATTATCAAATTTATTCTTATAGGATTTAAAAAACAAAATATAAATTTAAGCAATGAATAAATTACAATGTATAAGTTATACATTATTATAAAATATTATATAAGTTGTGTAACTATATAACGATATATAGGTATGTGTATTATATTACTTATTTAATCATAAACTAATCACAATATCTATATGGTATACCTATAGGTATACATATTAACCAGCCCCTAAAGGGCTTTGCTATTACTATTAATCATTCAACATATAAGTTACATGTACTTCGCTCAAATGTCTATTGTATATGAATATTCAATGAATATTTACTGAATAGTACATGTAGACATTACACTGTATTTAACTACCAATGTAGTCTATATTTACCATTCAATACAAGTCAATTGAATTATAGCACCAAAATATATGCTAATGTTATTCAGTATCACAATGTTTATTATCATTGCTAAATTATTTATTTTCATGTTATTTACCAAATTTATTTATTTAAATTAATATTAAATCTAATTCATATTACTTTGTATTAAGTTGTAAACTTAAATCATGACATACTCTACCAACACCAACGATGTTTGTAAATAACTATTATTATATTTAAAACAGAAAAACACACGATATATAACAATAATGTCTATCCTATAGAGTTTATTTTTAAATTTTAAATTATTTAATAAATAATTTTAAGAATATTTAAAATTTGAATATATATTATTATATTATTAATGTAATATAAATTAAATTATATTATTTCTTTATAATTATTTGTTTAGTGTAATTTATATATTTAGTTATTACCTATATGTGTTTATAATATTTATATTTTATAGATAAATAATGATATGCAAATAAATTATATATAACAATTAAATATAAATATTAAAATATTGGAAACAATAATGTAGATAATGAAATTAATTTATAAGAATGAAATATATAATATAATATAACTTAATAATATTATTAATTATGAATATCAGGGTACCATCATAATATAATTATTATTTATAAATATTAAATAATTTAAATAGGTAGGCTACTACTAATACTAGGTATATCATGTTAACCTATAGTATATATTAAATTCAATGAAAGGTAATTATATATAAAATAAAATGATATATATATAATATCTAATTTCTATATATTATAAATAATTAGTATTACAAATTTGCCAAATTATAGGAAAATAAAAATAAAAAGGTTGATTAAATATATATGAATAATAGGTATTTATAATTCCTAAGTATTTATATACTAATTATTAGTATATGTAGGTTATATATATGATATAATATATACATTTAATTTTTAACAATAACAGAAATGAACATATGTATGTGTGTGTGTGAATTATATTTCGTAAGCATGCGCTGATACTGGTGGATAATGAATTAGAGAGTATCGAGTTGACAAAAAGTCGATGCAAAAGTGTAATATAAAAGTTAATATACCTATATATATATAATATATAGGTATATACTATGTTATAATAGTTATTAAATATAACTATTATATCTCAGGTATATATATATATATATATATATATATATATATATATATATTCGTTCTAATTTCAATATATGATTTGTATAATTATAGTTATTGTATTTTTAAATATATTTTAATATATTAATTTGAATACACCTTATATTTTATATATTATTATTATTATGATATATTTTATTAACTACAAAATACGAGGTGATTATGGGTTCGTTGGATAAGACAAAATAAAAAATAAAAATTAATAGAAAACGAAGGAATGTATAACAAAACAGAACGAATTACACTGATTTAAAATGGATATATAATTTTCGTTTGAACAAAGAAAGTGATGTAATAAATTTAATATAATATTGTAAATAAATCTAGATGTTTTGTGCACTAACCGAGAAATCTGAAAATTTTATTTAATCTTTTAATTCCATAGATAACGGGGGTGTCTGTATTCGGTACACATGTCCGAATAAGGACATCCTGTGTTATAATACGGACACACTATACAATACTAGATAAACTATATATTATTGATGAACCTTTCAGATAAATTACAATTACATTATTTATAAATAAGTTTATGAATGATTTAATATAATTTAATTAGTAATTAATTTATTAATTTGTATTATGTTTTAAATTAATAATACAATTTAAGTATCTAAATAATAAAAATGTTAGATTTAGATTTATTGGTATTAATAGTATAACGCACGTGATTTTTATGAAAATTAGAATATTTCATAAACTGCGTGCTGATTAGTTATAGGGTGTCCGACGGACACTGTCCGTATTAAGACACCTAGAGTGTCTGTATTAGGTACTTATATGACCTCTAAATATGCTTATAACTAAATGAATATTTGATAACAATATAGAAATTATATATATATATATATATATATATATATAATTTTTAGAATTCTTTGGTTTTTAATAATATTATGTTATATTTTATATCGATATATTTGTATATTCTTAAGAAGGTTTTAAGTTTTAAGTTTTAAGTAAAAAAAATTTGTCAAAATTTAAAAAAGTAATAACAAAAATCAGTTTATTATTAAAAATTAAAAAATACTTATTTAGGATATTTATATAATTATGAATGTTTTATTCATTAAACATTTGTTTATAGGATTTATGTTTTCTGAGATACAAATAGTATCCGAATTCGGACACTGTCCGTATTAGGTTACTTTCCACTACTACGTTGTCTTGTAATACCTTTGAAAACATTACAAAATAATGATCAATATAATATCATATCAATGTAGGTGATAATAAAATACTTATTATGTTAACAATTGTTAATATTCTTATATCAAATATAATAATATTAGAGTATCGTATATGCAATGATGGGCGCCGATTCTTTTTTTTTATAGATAGGCGATCCCGATCCCGATGTGTATATTTTATTTTTGTTCTAGTCTGAGAAATATTGTAAATTCAATAAATGATAATTTTAAAAATGATTTAAAATAGACTTCATTATAATCCATCTAGTTTTTATTTCCTATCCTATAGTTACATAACATGAAATACAAAATATCTTTGTACGTAAATAATTATGATATTGCTAAAATAAATTAATAATTGTACTTTATATATATATATATATAATAATTTATATATACTTTTTCATATTTTCTCTCTCTCAGAGTAATTTGAATTTTTTTTTAAATATACCATAAATATGACCCAATGAACACTTTTATTTTTGTATTATTAAACTTAATCGTAAACGAATAATATTAACTATAGTTATATATAATATTATATATAATATAGTGGATATAAATATTATTATAAATATTTTTATAAATTGGCTAATGACCAAAACAAAAAACCCAATGACCCAAATGTGGGTTATCCCATAGGTTGGGAACCACTGATCTAGATTATCAAAAAATATGATGATTGGGGAAATTCTAGTAAAAACATTAACTTGTTTAATAATTTCCCCATTATTCGTTGCATGTTGGAGAGGAATGATAAAACTGAGGTATCTACTTATATATATATATATATATATATATATATATATATATATGTATATATATATATATATATATATATATCGATATTCATGATATCAACATTTAAAAAATTACTGACTTTATAAGTTTTTAAAATATTTTATAATAATCTTATAAATAATAGATTATTGTTATCGATATAATTGATTATTTAATTTAATATATTATTTCTAGAAATAAGAACAATTATTTTACATTCTATAAAACTAATATATTCCAAAATATAATAATTTTACCTATAGGGTTTATAAATCTAAATAATATTTCTAAATTAAATAAAATTACCCTATAGGGTAATACCTAATTGGTATAGTATGCACATTCTAAAATAAAATTTTGTATAAAGCATTACCTTATTTATTAATAAGTATTATTATAACTAATTTTACATCTATATTTATTCCAATAAATCTATTTTTAATCTTTTTAAAACTATTTATTTTATATATTACTAACAATTATAAACTCTTATAAAATTAAAAACAAATAACTATAAATAGGAATAATATATCTCTTAAAAGTCTAAACATTCCAGGATTATATATATACTATATAGTAACTTATTTGTAATTCATATAAAAATCAATGCACAAATTCTTGAAAAATCATTTTTAAATTTATGATTTTAATAAAATACATTAAAATCCAAATATAATTTAATATAAATTATAATATATAAAATGCTGAAATATATAATTTAGAAAAACATCGTTCAATTTAAACCGAATTTATAAATAAATTATTATTCTAATAACTAATTAATCTACCTATAAATAAATTCAAATATTAATGCATTTGTATTTTACAAGTGAATACATATGTCTGATATATTTGAAATGTATTTTCTATCTTTTAAATATCATTAAACTATAATTAAATATACTAATTAAAAGTATCTAATTATGAGTACACAAAATTACCATTGAATTGATAAATAGCAGACGTATTGTCCATGTTATTATAATAAAGTATACTATAATAAAGTATATAATATAATATATATATTTATTATATATAATCGCTATAGTGATTCTCCTGGGACTTAGTCTATACACTGATTTTATTTATTTATATATATAAAATGAATTTAAATATGACTTAATATTTATATTACTTAAAAGAATAATTGCATTTATCACTATTACAATATGTATATGTATACACATTTTAATCACACATATTTAACAATACTAAATTAGCTGAACGAAGACCCGTCTATCGAAGTAAATGACGAAATGCCATTACAGAACATAAATGCAAGTTAGTATATACGAAATATATGCAATATATATATATATGTAATATATATATATATATATATATATATATAAATAAAATTATAAAAAGTAAACTTAAATTATATTATAACATTAAATTATATACAGAAGAGTATATATATAAATATATATATATATATATATATATATATATATATTATATAATTTAATGTATACAGGTATTTCTTCTTGCATACTACTTAGTGTTGATACAGGTATATTTAAAGCAATATTTAGTTTTAAAATTAGTGTTGGAAATATTAAGAAATATAATACTATTATATCTATTTATATATTTTTATGACACATATATATATACACTTATATCGTAAATACACATATACTTATATACATACATACACTAATATATATACTTATGTCGTAATAGTATACTACCTATCTAAGATTATTTTCATACTTAATACACGTTACTCTTTCAAATTTATGTTTATATTTTTACAAACTAGAAATACCCTATCTTCCACATAACATATACTACTACATTCGGTTCACCAGTGATGCATATTCTACCTGCGTTATTATCTCACTATAGTGAGACAAATAAATGCATCAGTTTATAAACTGATGTACTCTCTATAGATACAGTGAGATATTCTAGAGTATACTCTACATAAACATAACCGATCTCTTATATATATATATATCCTATATGAATATGCTTCATTTAACTTATTATCAACCACCCTTCGCACGATGTTTAGAGGTCATTATAATTATTGACATTATTAAGATATAGCTTATATATACCTTCGAAATATATACATACTTTGCCTTTACATATTATTACCTGATTTATATTCATTATTTGTTGATAAATTTACATATCATGCTTCTGGTATACCACCTCCATTTCAACTTTGAAAATAAGTTATTTTGACCCTATATGTAATCTATAGACTAGATTTCTCCCCTATTTCCTACTACACCTTTTTATTAATTATATGTCTTGTTCTTATTTTACTTCGATTAATTGACATTAATGTTATTTTTAATAATATACATAACATTTTCACTAATAATACATATCTTTTAATCACAATTACCACTCTATTTATGCATTATATAATTACTTTTGTATTGGTAAATAATTAATATTATTCACCTAACTTACAGAATTATTAATAGATTTGACCTCGATATATTCGTGCAATGTAATTCCTCTATCAATATTTAATTATTTTATAACAAAACTTAAGTTTACCAACTAGTCTAATTTAAATTCATATTATCTCTAATATGAAACTGCCCTTTTAAATATAGGTAATATAGGTAACCCTCTATTCATAACTACTGTTATCTATATTATAATATCTATCAACTAACAGTTATTGGCAACCTAATAATCTATTATTACTAACTACAATATGATTATCATAAAGTAATAGGTATTTGGTAATCTATAGTAAATACATATTTCTACAAATTTTTTCTTTGTGAATTTAAAAAAGTGTTATTAACACATATTAATTATAACATCGATTACAATATAGATTAATTTAGATTTTAAATGGTATTGATCAACTTTACATAATTAATTATAACTTTGAAAATATATGTTTAATAGTGTACTATTAGTATCCTTAGACTTATATTATATCTACTGGACTTACATTTACGATGATAAATAAATAACAAATCAACGAATGGATTAATGAGCATTCCATGGGTTAATTATATACGGTATACGGTATACGGTATAGTATTACTACAGTAACCACGCAAGAGTAACAACATTGAAGAAACAGAATATTTAATTGTAACTTAAAAAAAAAACAAAATTAAATCTGAATTTTTCTTTAATATAATCATCAAATAATATTATATTCAATTTGAAATATATATATATATATATATATATATATAATAATTATTTTTAGTATCGGTTATATTCGAAATTGAGTGCACTTTTTTAATACAAGGTATATTTAATTTAAATGCGTAAGAATTTCACCATGAAAAAATAGAGCTGAATTAATTAATTATATTTAACTTTACTACTACTTTATAACTACAACTTTAGTTTCTTGATGACATTATCATGTCAAATAAATAACATAAATAACACATTTCCATGACATGCATTATATCCATATACGCCCATTATAAATTATTAAAATAAATTAAGGGTATAGGGGAAAGTAACCTAATACGGACACTTTAATAATAAATGGTCTTAGCATTTTATGACTCATTATTTTTATTCAAAAATTACAATATATTAATATTTTATGATTATAGATATTATTGTGATTTTAAAATTTTATTTAATCTTTTAATTCCATAGATAACGGGGTGTCCGTATTCGGTACCCATGTCCGAATACGGACACCCTGTATTATAATACGGACACCCTATATACCAATGGATAAACTATATATTATTGATGAATCAATCAAGCAAACTACAATATATTATTTATAATTAATTTTATGAACAATTTATTCTAATTTAATTATTTATTTATTTTTATTATTTTTTAATTAATAATAAAATTTAAATATCTAAATAATACAATTTTTAAATTTATCTTTATTGATGGTATTAATATTATAACGTAAACAATTTTTATGAATATCAGAATAGTTCATACGCTGGTTATATGGTGTCCGTATTAAGATATATAGAGTGGCCGTATTAAGAACTTATATAACTTCTAGATATATGCTTATAACTTAATGAATATTGATAACAAATATAGAAATTATATATATAATTTTAGAATGCTTTATTTTTTAATAATATAATGTTATATTTTATATCTATACATTTGTATATTCTTGAGAAGGTTTTAAGTTGAAATTTTGTTTTCAAAAATTTAAAAACGTAATAAAAAAATCATTTTATTGGATATATCAGCAATATTTTGAATAATAAAAAAATAAAAAATAATGTTTTAGACTATTTATATAATTATGAATATTTTATTAATTAAACATTTTTTTTGTAGGATTTATAGTTTCTGAGACACCGAGAGTGTCCGTATTAAATCAATTTTATTTATATGATATTATTAAAATACCAAATATTATCTTTAAAAATAATGTTTTTTACGTAAAATATAACCATAAATAACCACCTTTAAAATATATAATTTAAATTAATAAATTATAATAATAATTAAAAAAAAAATATTTAAATTAATAATTGCCATAATTTAATGAATATAATAATAACTTTATAATTTTAAAAGCACATAACTACTATTATATATATAGATTTAAATTATCAGCATTTACATTGTATCTTTATTCACAATAACAGAATGTGATAAGTTATCGACTGATAAGTTATCGCCTATATATCTATATATATATATATATATATATATAGATATTTCATTCATTTTTCATAATTTTATTGTTAATATTTAGAATTAATTTACTCAGAATAATTATTTATTATCAATTTCATTCATTCAAACACTATTAAATCATTGAATAATGCTTTAAATTAGTTTACATTTTGAGATGATTTATAGTATATATAATTAGTAATTATTAATTACAACATATTTTTTTTTAATTTAATAATTATCAAGTGTAAAATATTCATAATGTTATCGATTATTTTCAAAATAATAATAATTTATTAGTTAAACATAATTTATATAAAATATCTTCATTCATATTATATAAAAAATGTAATTATTATAGATCTATAAATGTTAAATATTATATTGAATACATAAAACAAAATACACTTAAAAATAGCACTCTTTTTCCTATTATATACATGTACAAATATATTTATAGAACATACGTCGCACCTATCCTTAAACTATTACGTAATATATACGATATTAACACTAATATTCGAGTAATATCGTATTATATTTGTATATATATAAACAACAACAGCAAATATTTATATTATTTTGAAGCCATTTAGAAGAAAACATTTTATAAATATCATTGTAATTTAACAGAATACAAAAAAAAAATTCTGCTAATAAATATTATTATTATTATTATTAGTATATATATATATATATATATATATATATATATATATATATATATATGTATATTACTCATAAGTTAACACATATCTAAATTATCAAATAAATATGTTATTATTATCAGGTGTTATTTCATTGGAGAGTCGAGTTACAGTTGTCAAAGCGGAAATTGAAATCATTAGGTTGAGATTAGCTAATCTGTACGATCAATTAGGTTTGGAAATTTACTATTTATTATATATTATATATTATATATATATATAATAATAATAAGTTTCGAATGAATTAATCACTTAATTAAGGTTGATATAGGAACTTGTTAACTTTTCGAGATAGTAAACCTTCATATCAGAATAATTTAAATAATTATATAATATATATTTTTTATTCACATGCATTCAGTATAGACGTAATTTTAGATAACATTATATTAATCAAATTACCATAGTGAATAATAATTTTATTATATTTGAATATTTAGAGAAAAGTTGTAATATAGGTATGCATACAATACAAGTTTGGTTAATTATCAGATCATTACATGTAGAATAATTACATTTATAAATAATGTAGTTTACTAAATTATACTATATTATTATTATAATATGATTTTTTAAATATTATTTAAATAAATTTGTTTTGTAATAATATTATATATTTAGTTATTGAGTAATAATTATTACCCCGAATAATATTACAATACTGATGATATAAAATTAATGAATTAAATAATAAAATTAATTGTTCAATATAAAAGTATTTTTATACATTAACAAATATTCATAATATTCTATATAGTTTATTTTAGATTATTTTGATAACCTATTTTTGATTAAATTTCTCATAAATTAATAGGATTGTTAGTGTAAAATTTACTACATTTTTAGAAATTTAACAATTTATTTTTTATTAGGTGTAGTACCTACCCGATATATTAATATTTATATTTCGATTATTGTGTGCTTAAAAAAGAATATAATCATGTTGTCTATATTATAATATATAATTAAAATATGTTCGAAATTATGTAATAATTAAATTTGACTAATTAAAAAAGTATATAAAATACACACATTTTAAAAGCTATATATTTGTAATACTTATAAGTTTTTATGTTTAGATATATCATTCACGTAGACTAAGAATACAATTGGGCCCAGTATGTTTCCTTGAGTAACGCCATATAAATGTGTACACGTTTGATAAATCATACATGATACAGTATTAAATTTTAAGTATTTAGATATATTTTGTAAATTATTACTAAGTATACTTAGAATTAAATTATAATTTAAAAGGAATTTAAAATACCCTTATACCCTATTACCCCTATGTGAATGAGTCATGATTAACAGTATCGAAAACTTATTTTTAAATCTATAAAAATACTGTACATATTTTAGTACTATTTACTAAATGTTTTTAGTATAATCCCGGGTATAAGCGAATAGAATCACTAGGGGTTTAGTCACTAAGGTTTTAGTCACTAGGGGTTTAGTCACTAGGGTATCGTGTTGAGTGTATTATATGTGTCCTAAACCAATCTGATAATTAGTAATTCCGAATTACCACTTATATTATATTTATCTACACCGATAATTTATTTATTATAAACAATTTCTCTAATATTTAAGGATATTTGTCTTAAATTTTCAAACTTATTTTCAGTAACAATATTTTATTAGAGGAAATATACTATATGTATTAAGTTGTATATAATAGTGTATATTCGTGAACATAACGTAATTAAAAATTGTTAATAAAAAGGATATAATGGATAGGTAGGGGAAAGTCTCCGATTACCGACCACCTCTCATATCTCAGTAATTATAAGAGATATCAAAAAATTATATATATATATATATATGAACTGTTAGTAATTTAATGAAAAATATGAATAAGTATTTTGTTTTAAAAAATATGTAATCCTACAATTGTTATTTGATAAAATGTAATATTCTGTTTTTACTTTTTAAATATTTTAATAATAACTTTTTTTAAATCATTGTAAATACTTTATTAATTAAAAAAAAAGGGGGTCGGTATTAGACACATGTATACGATTACCGACCCCCCTGTTTATTTTTGTGAATATAATTATATAAAAATTTAAAATAGCCACATTATTCATTGCAATAATATTACTATAATTACACAATTTTAAATAAATATATTTAATATTGAATACGTTATTATAAATAATCATTTAGGGGTCGGTAATCGGAGAATTTCCCCTATATGTATTTTGATATACATATTGAAATATTAGTTATATCAAGTTATATCGAGTGAACATTTAGGTTTAAATGGTTCACTAACTTTAATTATTTTATATTTTGTAATGGGTTGTATACATAATGAGAGAGAAAAAGATTCATTTTAAAAACTATTAAAAGTAATTTTTAAAAGATAATTTTTCCATCCAATTCACCAACTTTATTAACAATTTATTGAAATTATCATTTATTGATTTATCATCACAATATAAATTATTCTCATTAGTACAAGTAAATGGAATTACATATTTATTATTCGATTTAATATTAAAATGGAATATTTCATTATTAATAATATTCCATTTAATTTTACTATCCTAGGATAGTAAGCTTACTATAGAATACTTTATATAGTATATTTTATATAGTATCCTTTATATAATACCCTTACTATATGGTATATTATACCGTATATACCATATATAATATATAGTTTAAAATATTAAATTTAATTTTAAAAACGATACGTATTCCAATTATTATTTATTGAATTGATACATATTTTCCAAATAACATCTAAATTATAATATACAAATATTTAATCTATGCAAATAAGCTTAATATGGATTTTAATTTTGATTAAATTTGTTTATAAAATAAATTAGTATCAATACATAATATTCAAGTATTTTATATTATAGCGATTTAGTTCTAAATGGTTCTTAACATTATAGATATCTTGAATTCATTGCAAGAACTCAACATGAAGCTGTTGAAAATGAAGCAAACTTATTCAACTTTAGCTGATTTAATTTGACTTCATTGATGTTTATAGTTATGTAAATATAATTTTATATTTTTACTTTTATGAATGTTAAATTACTATATATATAAATATATGTTTTCTAAATTAATAAATAATTAAATATTTTGAATAATACTCTTTATATTTATTATATTAGTATTTAAAAGTACATTTTATTATACAATCAATTACATTTATAAAATATACACATTTTATTTAACTATATTATTTAGTTATATAAATTATATTATAATAATTATCATATTACAATAAGTTAAATAGTACAAAATGGAATTATATATATATAAGTATTAAATTATACGAATTTTTAAAATATTCATATTATACATATAAAATAATAGTTACAAAAATAAATATACGTAATGCATTATATAATATCGAATCTATAATTAGAAACTCGATACATTAACAATATCCTGGAATAAAGAATGGCTTTCTCTATATCGCGAGATTATCATAGTGTGGAACGCTCGAGATAAGATAGGCCACGCCTCCTATCGTGCACAGCGCCCCCTAGACACATTTGCAGAAGGCAGGAGGACAGTTGCCCAGTCTGCAGTTAGACTCGCACCATGAGTCATAGTTTCCGGTCTTGTAGGGTCCAGTGTCCGTAGTCTTGCATCGCTTGACCGCTTCCGGCTTCTTTTTATCTCCTGTTCCGGATAACAATACAATTATGTAATTAGTTATGTTGTATAGATAGGTAAAGTAAGCTTTTATGATTACGTAATACTTTATACTGTATATTTGTCAATTTAATTCAACATTAAATGTATAGGTAAAAGATAATTAACATGTTTACATATAATTTATGTAAATATATATATATATATATATATATATATATATTAACCTTCACATTCACAATGCGTTCTCGGGCAGTTGCCAAGGCTACAACTCTTTGCACACCAAGCATCAAGCTTTAGAATACGGTATGGACCAGTAGAAGTTGTTTTGCAAAGTTTTACTTTTTTCGCTTTTTTTGGTTCTTTAATATTTGTAAAGATTAAGGGTTGATTTTATATTGATTTATAGATTTGAATAATAAATATTCTTATTGAACACATTTTAATATTTAGATATAAAATACTAAATATATGATATTAAACTATTATTAATTATACATAACAATACATATTTTATAGTTTGATATAATGTATTTAAATCTATCCTTACTTTTTTATCAAAAAAACACTGATATTATTCATTAATTATTATAGATTAATTATTGTTCAATATCAAACGTCACTATAGTGTATATTATATAATATATATATTGACGACAACAATGACAACAATGACACGTGACATTCTTAGTTACCTCCGCACTCGCAGTGTGTCGGGGGACAGTTGCCCAGAGCGCAGTTAGTCTTGCACCACTCGTCCAGTTGGAAGTTCTTGAAGGCTCCAGTAGATGCGGTCCTGCACTCGGTGTCGGCTATTGGGCCTTTAGTAGTGTGCACAGCGTTGTCGAAATCATTGTTATCCTGGGTAGATTAGGTGTTATATTATTAGTGGATTAATTATATATATAGCAAGTATACTTGCTTATTAAAAGAAATATATATATATATATATATATATATATATATATATATATATATAGATTATAATATATGTTTAAATTATATGTATATTTATAAATATATTTGCAATTTTTAACGAGAGATATTTTTGCTTGGAAAAATAAGTGAAAAGAATATACTTATTTTTGAGCAATTTAGAAGAAGAGTCAATAAGTTAATATGTTATGTAATTCGTTTCAGCATAGAAACAAATATCTTCTAATTATTATTATATTACAAATTACCTTAGAAACTAAACAAATAAGTATAATAAAAAGGAAGATTATCTAACCTCCTCATTGGTAAAAGGTGTGGACATCTTGTTATGGTCGGTGTCTGACTCATCATCATACTCTTCGTTATGGGAGTGGGCGTGGTTAGTGGAATCATCAGTATCGGAGGGGGCGTGTTCCGAAGACGCTTTCGTGGCGGTCGTCGTAGTGTGGGTGTCGTTAACGTTCAGTACATCGTCTCCCGATACATCGACTCCATCTCCCGATACATCGACATCGCTGTTAGGTACTATGGATACGTCTGCGCATCCGTAGAACTGCTCCTGTTTACCGCAGCCGACACAAGATCTGCCAGTCTCCACATCGGTACCCCAACTGTTTCCTGTATACATCGACAGTTACATAATGCAATATAATAGTATATACATATATATATAAATATATATATAACGAGGGAGATATAACACTATAGTGTATATAGAGTATACTCTTATAGACTATATCACTGATGTCAATTGAATAATGTATTTTATATGTGGAATAATGATGTATAAATAATTATATATTATACAATTATTTATTGTAATATTATATTGCATTTATATAATTGTAAATTATGTATTAAGTAATTAAGTTGTAAAAAGAAGATTCTATATCAAATTGGGGAGACTACCCTAATTCGGACCACCTCCGATATTACTCTTTTCAACCATTTAATCAAAAACACAAAATATAGATGTTGTTTATATTTATTAAATAATTAAATGCTATATTTTAAAATGTTAATCGACAAAGTATTAATACACTAATTTAAGAATGTAAATTTACATCATATTCTTACAATTTTGATGTATACTATATATGTTACTATTTTAATACTATTTAATAAAAAAATATTCAAATTAATATTAAATAATATTCTATTTAGTAATGAATAAAACAATAATAAAATGTTGTTTAGTACATTATTTTAACTAGTTACATTATACATATGCATAGCCTAGTGATTTTCATATTTCGGACCATATATTAATTCCATAGTAACACTATTTTGTTGTGGTGTATGCTTTGAAGAAATTGATGATTCCACCGAATCTAGTATTCAATGTATACAATGTAATCATTTATTTCATAATATGTGTGTGACCAAAACCTATGACATTTTCTGCATGTATTTCTTTTACTAAGTAATATTTATTATTAATTTTTAAATTTTCTATTATTTTTAATTTATTTATTTTAAATTTAGTATAACAAATGGATATATGTAATACACTTGATTATTTATATTAAATCATAATTTATGACCTAATTATATATGTATTAATCATTAATTTATATACAATTTATTTTTAAAAAAATTATCCCAATTAGGGTAAAAATGAAAAAATAATTTTGTTGATGTATTTTACAAATAACTCTTTAACTACAAATATTTTGAATGGCAATGTTATAAATTTATGTATCTATATATAATTTTCTATATAATAAAGTAAACATTTTTGGAAAAATATTAATTATTAAATGCTCTAGAGCCATTTATATTTAGCCGGTCCGAATTAGGGTATTCTCCCCTACTTGTATATATGTTTATGAAATTTTACATATATACATTTTTTTAAGCGCATGGGCATACACACATATATACCTATAAGTATATGTATAGAGAATATTGTAATTAACGAATAAATACTAAAGTATATTTGTGTAGCTAGCCTAACTATAATACGACTACTATACGAATCCGCATGCTGGCCTCTGATTGGTCAGCGCTAATGAGCAGTGATTACGTAATAACCTGCATTCCATTTCCACTGAAGCACGCACCGCTCGCATACCAGACTCGCCGGAAGTTGAAACTGACCCTCGAACATTCCGGCTCTGCCACCGGCTTTCATGAAGGTTCTATTTCCGCTTCCTGAAGTAACGATTACGATCGTGTAAGTGCCAATAACCGTGACGTAACAACAACTTAAGAGGTGCGCACGCGCATCAATATATGCCGTGATTCATAGTAAATGACGTCATAGTGTTGATCATGATTCTAAATATAGCTCAAATACATTTATATATATTGAACATTCGTTAAAGTAAAAACACAATCACATAAGTACACAAATATAAACAATAAGTACACAAATATAAACAATATTAAAGTATTTAATCACACATAAAATATGAATGTATGTATTATATTTATTACGTGCACTTATTTTGATATCATATTGTTTAAGAAGATACTTTTTTAATTTATAATTGCATGTATATATATAATACATATGCAATTAATTTATAATTTACAAATATTAATAATACAATAAAGTAAATATCTATACCAAGTAGGTATTTCCTACGTATATAATATTAATAATAAATATCTACGCCTCAATATTTGATTAAATAAGTATTAGTTGTGTGTGTGTACGTATACGATAGAGCTAAACTACGTTAACGAACCATCGCTGTGTTCTAGAACGTTCGCGTCCAGGCACTTCGGGTTGACCTTTTCACCTTTACCATTCGCCGACACCTTTATGGGACATATTCTGATCTCGAAATATCCACCGTGCGGGGCTGTGATTTGTACACCGACCGGTATAGACTGCAATGATTGCAGGGTTACGCGTGTCAATGCCTAGGGTAAACTAGTAATTAAATCGTGGCCTATGTAATCTATCTCCGTGTTGATTAGGAATTACGGTAATAAGTATTTCATATTTAATCGATTACCATGAAATATTTAGTTACATATCAATTGCTGTTATAATGCGCCTGTAAATTATTCGCGTATCGGTGCCATGCTGATTAAATATACATATATACATATAATTACCTATATAATGTTAATATAATATTGAATTTATAGCGTGTAATATGATCATGTATATAATATAATATAATATAATATGAACATGTATTTAAAGAATACTTATGTATACATAATTCAGACAAATATATATATGTATATATTTTTTTAAATGTACATAATATTAAATATTTAAAATATTCAATTATAATAGTAATATTAGGGTTTTTAATATTATATTTTATCAGTTCTACGATTTACATTGAAATAAAAATGAAAATTAGTATTAATCTATATATTATATATTATCAATAATTATATAATATAATATATATAATTATTAAATAAGTTACTCTAATATTATAATATATTTTAGTAATATTACAATTTTGAAGTAATTTTAAGTTAATGATGTAAGTTTTATATAAGAGAAGCATACGTTATTCTATACGATCCTATAGGATTTAAATTTGAAATTATATTGATAAAATATTGCATATATGAAAATGTATTTAAACTCTAAAAACAATTATAGTTATTTTAGTTTATTTTATAATACTATTAGTATAACTCCATTGAACGAGTGGAAACAATGAAATCGTATACACGACTATACATTGACTATAGAAATGGGTGTTATCGGATATAAGCGTTATAACACACTTATGTGTAGGGGTATGGCGAGGTTAGTTCATTAATTAATAAACTGTGAACATCATTGTAATCCACATATCAGATATTATATAAACCATGCTGAATTTAATAATATATATATATATATATGTGTGTGTATTACTGCAAAAGGAGATAGTGCGATGCTAACCTGTCCTTGTTGGTATGTCCTCACCACTATATCATTAGCGTATTTACCACCAGCCTCGTTATCTTTGATGTTCCTACCATAGGGGTCGCCACAAGTTCCGCACTTACTTCCGGAAACTGAGTGTTGGTACTAGGAAGGGGAAAGTGACCGTGAAAGTTATTGTGAAGAGATGCAATCATATTTAATATATATATATATATATATATATATATATATATATATATATATGTATACATAAACATATATATTGACAAATTATATTGTGATTGAACCACGATTGAACTCAATAGCGTGTAAATAAACAATGTGTATAATATAGTTTAGTAACTATAGTATATACATTATATATATATATATATATATATATAAATATATTCTCGTATAAATATATATAATTTAAACCGAAAAGAAATATATCTCATTTTTATAAATATTAAGTTAATCTTGAGATGCATATATTATATGAATATATCACCATATTTAACAGAAAATTGTATAATTGATATTACTTTATGTATATATAGATATACTTTAGTATTTATTATATTATAATAACTATATATGTGTACTTGCTATTTAATTAGATATTTGATCACAACTAATATCGATAATGATGATTATTAAAATGTGTACAGACACACATACAAAAGTAGTGTATTACTATTACTAAAGCAGTGTATATCTTGCATACAGCATCATATTACGAGTTGCCTTACACGCTTATATCTATAACTTACTGTTATACATCGTGTGTCCTATTTCAAGTACTAGCAAACTCTTCAAATAAATTCACTTAATTAATGAATATATACTGTTCCTAGTACAATTTAATGTATATATATATATATATATTTATATGTTTAATGAAATTACGACATTTTTTAAAACAACTATTACTATATATTTATTTGTGTACCATATATCTAAATATATATATATATATATAAATATATATATATTCATATAATATAATATATTAGGCGTTCTTATATCATTATATCATATATGTATTCACATAATTATAACATATATATATTACATAGTACATTATACATAATATACAATGAATATACCTAGAATATTCTAGTATCATTAGTAACTTACATTAGCTCCCCCACAGTTTAGTTCATTATCGCTGTAGTTGATGGGGTTAGAGTAGCCCTGCCTCCACATAGACGACCTTGAAGGTGGCTCCAGTAGCCTACCGTGACCTTCAACTCTATCGCACAACACCATCAATGTCAATAGAAGAGTGATACGTTTCGTTTGTATATTCGTCATTTTTCTGAAATAAATGTAAATATATATTTTTAGTGTTGAAGTTTTTAACAAAAAAATAATATATCAATTATAATTTATATTAATAATCTCTAAATAATATTTAATATATATATATTATCAGATTTAGATTTATACCCGGATTTTTGTAGAATCTAAAGCTTATCAAGATATATATATATATATCATTTTTTATAAATTAGAAAAGTTTGAAATTATAAACAATACATTATTTAGTAGATTATTATTATGATTATACAAATAAATTATTCTAACACACTCTATGAATATATATGAAAAGTATATATATATATATATATTTATATATATAAACTGTTAATATATATATATATATATATATAGGCTGATTGTTAAAACTAACGATGTGATTATTACTAGATATTCAAGTATATTATAACGATATTTAATCTGAAACAACTTAAATACTAACTGAATTATAGCCACGCCTTATTTTACGCCCATTTCGCCCCCACGAAAACATAAGAATGACTCATACCTAATAATATACATTTAAATGTAATAATTCACATACGTATATTGGAACAATATAATCGCGACTAATTAAATATCACAGTAACTAATAATCGCGATGTTATAATATTTCCAATAATTTTATTGTAATTGTAATTGTCATATTAAAATAATCAGAATTATAATGTTTATTTTTAACTAGCTAACAAAACGATATAACATTATATAGCATATAGATAGCATATGTTTATAAACTAAGTATTTCTATACCACCTTAACTTTTCCCCGATTAGATAAACAACTTTTTAGAATAATATAAAATTATATTTATATATTGATAACTTATTCATGAAATATCAACTTTATATTATTTATAATAAAGTGTATGCTATCATCTATATTTGTTATCTACAGCAGTTACATTAACGTATATAAACTAACTATAGTTGAATTCGTATAATAACAATAAAGTCACACCTCAACTGAATTAGCTAACATCTAGATTTGTTAACAATAGATGATGCCTATATAGGGACATTTGGCTAGGGATAGTGATTCTACTGCAGAATATATTAATTATTCTTTATGCATATATATGTGTATGTGTATATATGTGTGCGTCTTTATGTATATTAATGTATATACGCATATTCATTTAACAATTTATTAATATATATTTAATATTTTAATATATAAATATTATGTTAAATAAATATAAATTATGTATTTATTTATTTAATTTATTTAATAAAAATTAAATATAAATTCTTAATTTAATTTATTATTATTTATAATATGTATATATTTAATAATATATATATACTGGTATATGCCAATACAAAAAGAATTAACATATGTAGTAATACGCCCCAAACATATACACACATACACATATACACATACACATACACACACTCACGCATGAAGACAATATTGCTATGACATACATTATGATTCAATCCTCAGAAATGTAGTTATACAGAGTTGTTTTATTTTGATTTCTATATTGATATCGGAATATGAACTCGGAATTTCAAGGATAGTAGGATAAATGGATACATTGCACCCGATATACCGTGTATAAACACCCTATAGGGTAACATATATTAGGGGCACTATGACTCCCCTATAACACTACTACGAACAATATAACATAATCAACATCAACTTAAATCACGGTCGCATGTCATCATAATTTACCTATGCGGTTAGGCGTTGTCATAATGAGGCTAACAATAGTCATAACAATAGGCATTGTTTGTTAGATGCATCAGATTAGAGGCGGTGTGTAAATTAGCACATACATATATAATTATATATATATAGTAATAAATTAATCGATTTCATTTCGATATTATTATTATCAGAATCATATTTAGGTTTTTACTCCAGGGTAATTATAGAAGCATAGTTTATCAAGATAATTATCATTGCTTTAATTATAATAATACATATGTAGAGTAACATGATATTTGTAATTAACTTGTTTATAAACATCGTATACGATACAACATTTCAAATATTAGAAATATAACATTTTATAAAATATAATCTTATTATTTTGAGTATTCGAACTAATTATTGAATAATTGAAATATAAATGATATACAAAAAACCACATTACCTTTATTATTAATAAGTAGTAGTGGTAGTGTGTGTAGTAATAGTAGTAACCTTGTAAGCTAGTAGTTTCAATATACTGACATCAACTTCATTATATAGATTTCGGCCGTGTCACTTATTTAGTTTGGATAAGAAATGGATAATAGGTGAATATTTAATCTACGTTTAATAATTGGGGTCGAATATATGGATCAAGTAACATAGGATATACTGTTATATATCTTGTTTCCGTGATATAAAACACTACTTATGACTCACTATGCCACACACCACAACACAACCTGACTATCTGACCGAACTACTGACTAACTACTAGTTACTAACTAGTAGTTAGTCAGTAGGTCAGATAGTCAGGTTGTGTTGTGGTGTGTGGCATAGTGAGTCATAAGTAGTGTTTTATATTGGATTCGTTGTGTGATAGGTAGCCAGTCTAGTGTTTTTAGGTAGGGAGATATATGAGTTGTAGAGTATTTTGGAATTCTATAGACATACGTGTAGTAGAGTAAAGTAATTAAGTGAGTTGAGTGGCAGTAATGAGTTTTTGGGAAGTCCGTGTAGTAATAAGTTGCTTAAATAGTCTAGTCGTGAAAGTATTAGGGAAGTTATGAGAATGTTGGCAAGTTCAGTCGTTATAAATCGTATAGTATGTAATGTTCTGTTAACGGATTTGGACAGGTCTCTGGTATGTTGGGAGAAGGGTATACCCTTTTGTAACTATAATTTGTCATCAATTGTAATTAAAAGATTTCTAGCGTATAGATAGTATTTTATATTATGATTGTTTATATGGATGTGTATATATACCATATACTATATATATATGGCATATAGTAGGGTTTGTGAGGTATTTATCAGTATTGCAGTGATTTTGAGGCTATTTAGTGGTAATGCATTTGTAGTAAGCTAATATCTTACATCTTCTAGTCAATAATTTAGTGTTAATATGTTTATCGATAGGTCAGGTAAATTACAGTAAATTTATATATCGCTAGAATTAGTAGCGAATTCAATGTCATGATATTTGTTAAAAATGTTTAGTAGGGGAAATACATACATATTGAAAAGGATTGGGGATGGTTAGTTGTGTATGATTCAATGGATATCGGGTAGGTACGGTCGCTAAGGTAGGAAGAGAGCCATGCTAGTACAGTATTAGTTATGCCGATACACTGAAGTCGGTGACTCATGATATTAAGATTAATGTTATCAAATGCAGCTGATAGGTAAAGTAGGATTATATTGGAGAAGTATTATGTAGGGCGCAGTCTTATTTTGTTTAGTATGTAGGTTATTGTGCAGTTTCTATATTTTATTTGTTGTATAGACGCTTTGAAATTTATTTAGTAATTTATATTTATCTACGTAGTTTAAAGTTGAGATCTGGCTATTCTTTCGAGAGTTTTTGAAACAATAGATTTACTATAGGACGGTTGTTTTATAGGTCTGCTTTGTCTAATGATGAATTCTTTATTAATGAAGTCAAGTGTGCCAATTTCATTTAGGAAGAGGGGTACATACCTGATATAATATATATGTCTATTATATTAGTATAGTGTATAGTATATATAGTGTATAGTTAGCTGAGTGTATAGTGTGTGAGGTAGTGTTGTGTAGTAGTGTTGTTACTATCCAGGTTTTCGATACAACTTACATGATGATTTAAAGGCTTTAAGAAGCTTGCCAATTATTGTTACAGTTGGGAAGAAATCTAATTGTATGTAGATATTGTTAGTGTTGAAAGCGTTAGGAGAGTAACGGAGTTTATTATTATCTGTACCTTGTTTTGAAGTATATATCAAATAGTGCATGTAAGGAGGAAAGGGAGCTAAGTATGGACAAATATGTAGGGTTATACGACCGAGTAGATCATTTGTTATCTGAAATAGTTGATTGTGTGTTGTTTGCGGCATATTTAATTGTATCAATGTAATAATCATGTTTTAACAGTAATAATATAAGAAAGTTATATTGTATTACAAATTAACTGTTAGGAAAAAATAAAAAGTCTATATTTCCAGACACCACTTTAGAATCATTATGCTATGATATTGATAATTTATTCACTGAAAAACTAAAAAACTACGTATAACTTATAACTTTACTGGTAATCCACATTTCAATGTAACTCCACAATATTCTAACATAAGATTATCGTATTTTATTCATATATTATAAGTTATAATTTATAACTGATCACGAACAAATTCGTGAATTAATAAACTCTTCAACATATTCTGCTCCACACGACTACATATAGATACTTTATTGAAAAAGGACACGTGCGTTAATTAATTCTAATTACATTAATCATATATCGATCAATGTCTACAGTCATAGTACTCCGGAACTTAAACATGCAATCATTTCACCAATATTAAAATAGAATAAATTGATTAGATTAATTTAATCACAATGTACTTAATAACTATAGACCTATATCGCAATTACCTACCATAGATAAGATTATTGAAAAATGTATCTCCCAACAACTAAATAATTACCTCCTTACGAATAAACGTATTAACGACTATAAAAGTACTTACCGCGTTAATCATAGTACCGAAACTACTGTAATACACGTAATTGATAATGTACTTAGATATCTAGATGTTAATAAACAAATTCAACTACTTCTATTTAATCTTTCTGCAGCGTTTGATATGCTCGACCACACAATTCTTTATACTAGACGCACTGAAATTGGTCTGGATGAGATAACCCTTAACTGGGTGATATCTTTTATCAGTAATCGAACATTCTCTGTTAAAACTGGTCAATTTTATTCAAAAATCATGCTTTAGAATATATCAGGTGTCCCTCAGGGGTCTTTTCTGGGACATATTCTATGTTTGGTCTAGATCAAACCTTTATCACATACTATCGGGCAATTAGAACATATTAGTTATCACCTTTATGTAGATTATATATTAATATATTCTACAATATCTAGATATAGCTCTATGCATTGCAATGATTTATCTAATTGTGTAAATGCTATATATATTTGGCTTATGATAATAAGCTATCATTGAATACATCAAAATCCGAATTATTAAATATTCATAGACATTTTGATAATTTCCCAACTATAATGGTACTGTCATCGAACGCAGTCTTAATATTAAATTACTAGGAGTTATTGTTAATTCTGATATCAAATGTAACACTATTATTATGATATTATGCACAAAAAGCAAATCATCAATTATATACTATCCGTTATATAAGAAATTATATTAATCCAAATACATGCCGTCCCAGTTAGTAAAGTAATCAGTGATAGGTAATAGATTATAAAATCTATATATATATATATAATCTATATATATATATATATATATATATATATATATATATATAAATTATATAGTTTGATCATCATCATGATTTGTGATTAACTGATCTTAATACTATTACAATAATATACAATATTTGATAAGCAACAATGCTTTGATTACGAACTATACTTCTAAATCATTGATAGTAACACGATTATAATCAATGATTGTTAACTGATCACTAACATTGATTTTCAGTTGGCAATCATTGATCGTCAACTTTAATAGATCAAATGTACATCAATGCTATTAATATGATTATAATCAATGATATTAACTGATTATAAATTTAAATCAATGTTCGTAATCGAATGACTATCAATGATTGTAATCGAATTGTAATCTGTGATTGTAAACAATACATAGCCCCATTATAGTATATCTGATTACTTGCTGGATTGTAATCTGATTACGAACTTTGATTATTTTACGTACTGGGGTATTTTAATAAAATCTCTGTTTTTCTATTATAGATTACTGCAATTCAATACTATTAGGTCTATCTAATTCATATTTATTACATATTAATGGGATACGAGCATTTTGGAAAAAACAGTAAAAAAAAAAAAAAAATTATTTGAAATATGTACTATTTTAGATGTTATTATACTCACATTAAAATATTAGAGCTCAAAACGATTAATCAAATATAAAAATAAAGGTTTTATAACACGACCTATTTTTGAGTATAAATAATGATAATAAATAATCTCTAAAATAAGATATTTTTAAAAATATATTTTTTTTTCTAATATAATATTTTGGATTACTATTACTATCATACTTATATATATATATATATCATATTGTGGATTACTATAATATACATATCAATTTGTTATTACTATATAATACATATATATATATATATATATATAATATTGTAGATTATTATTATTATAACTATGTATAATATACATCATATACATATAATATTTGTATAATAAACATACACACACATATACTATATATTATTTACTCTTATTTATTCAAATAATCTCTATATTTTAATAACAAATATATATGTCATTTTCAAACTCGATTTACTCAGAATAATTATTTTAGTATAATTTTATTCTCAACTATGTTTTTGCAATGCTCAAATATTGATGAAATTTTCAGAATATGTTATTATGTGTTTATTGACTGAATGATCATAACATAATTTGTATTATATTATATATATATAATATAATTTAAAAATAAATAAAAAGTAATCAAAATTGTTACCATAGATGAGTTGTATTTCCAGAAATATATAATATTTTCTGTGCTATTCTGTGCTATATCACACTATACAGAGCAGTCCTGCCTTCAATATGCATTTACAGAATGGTTAAGTATTAACATATTATGAACTAAACGAATTATATGAATAACATATTACCATCGCAACGCAGCCGAAAGGCGGATTCGTAATGATGACATAATAGCATGTTTATTATTCATAATTAATAATTATATAATCCATGAACAAATAGCTCTGTCCCCAACGGACTAGATGTAAACACGCTACCATGTGGGTGCATAAGAATGCGTGACTAATATACTATGTATGACTAATACACTACGCATGACTGACATGCAAGCCTGTCTGTACTAGCGTAGTATACTATATTAGTATAATGACTCATATATAGCCTATAGGTATATATATATATATATATATATATATATATATATATATGTGTGTGTGTGTATATATGTGTATAATATATAGAACAGGTCTACCGAACCATCCATTGACTATATTAACACTAACCATAGATATCACAAGAAAAGTAAGCATATGTAATAATAGCAGACGGTTATATTACAATAATACAACAGAATAGCAATGTAATATCTTCATTACCTCACCATAGGGGGCACTGCGTATTGTTATGTAATACGGGGTTGGTATCTTGTTTATTATTTATCATTGGTTTTATGATATCTCGAATGTGTGAAAATAATTACATGTGTAACTTATTAAGTTATCTGAACATAATATAATTTAATAATAATTAATTATATAAATAAATAAATATATATATATATATATATATATATTATAAATAAATATATAATTTGTTGAGTATTTATTTATGAATATATATATATATATATATATATATATATATATATATTATATATAATAGATTATTTTTTAAAACAGTGTATTACTAAAAGTATATGATTCACTAAATTATTTAATAAGTTCAAAGTTCAACATTGCTGAAAGCTGGTGATGACGCATAGTTTGGAACATAAACCTGATTGATTGGTTACTTGTCCTACATCTATAACCACAACGTCACACGCTATTAGTCATAGTAATATAGTTACTACACTCGGGAAGAACTAAATCACGATATTTGATGACTCATGTATAAATATAATAACTTGTTACAAACAAACTTACGAATATATAATCGTATTAATTTATGAAATATGCCACGTCGGCAATATTATATAATATTATATGTGTACATTGTGTGTATATATTATAATCTATATTATATAATATACGTAATTAATATTTGTTGTATACAATTTCTCAATAATATGTGAATTTAAGTTATACATAGATATTAATATACACATGTAAACATGGTATATTGAATGTATACACATACACACACATATATATATATATATATATATATATATATATATATATATATATATATATATATATGTATATATATATATATATATATATATATATATATATATGTAGATAACTAAAATTTTAACATTAACTATTAAATATTAAGTATTTAAAATATATCATGTACCAATTATTATAAATTCATCAAATACTAATTATAAATCATATAAAGAGAGATTGTAATATTTTAAATTAGAATCACTTACAATTAGAAGCAAGATTAAACATAGATTTAACTACAATTTTTTAAATCTGAAATAATTATACAGATATAAATATATATCTGATATCCTTAACATTTCGAATATTTGTAGAACTATAGGTAATTATAAAAAAATAAATGTCATACATAATTATGATAATAAAATTACAAATATAATAAATAATAGATCAGTTAATATATGGAAATAATTAAATAATGTATAATAACATATGTACCTGTTTAAAATAAAATAAACAAAATCTATTTTGACAAACAACTTTTTTATAACAGATATTTATAATTTTATATTATTTTATGTTTAATTTTGTAGCTTAATTATTGCATTATCTCTTCGGAGTTTTTTTAATTTATTTTTGTTGTAGAATATTTGGGTTTTGTATATCTATATTTCAAATATACTATAATTTCAAATTAATAATTCATTATTATTACAGATTTTAAAGATTATGTATAAATGTTTCAAATATATTATATTATTAAAATACAATATTCATAATTTACTATTATTTCAGATTATAGTGATAAGTATTATATTGTTTATTACGTAATATTATTAATTTGTTTTATTATTAATATGTTCTGTTTGTGTATAAGTATATTCAATATACTATATTGGTATATTTTATTGTTAACGTGATCTGTTTATATATATATATATATATATATTTCAAATTTATTATATAATTAAAATATAAAATTGTGTACTATTAATACAGATTTTGATAAGTTTATTTAAATATATTACATTATTTGTTTTCATTCTAGTATTGGTTTATTTGATATTTAACATGTTCTGTTATAAAATTTATCATTTAAATATATATAGTTTAATATATTAAACTATATAACTAATAATGTATTACTAATATAGTGTACAAAGATAAGAAGAATTCTATAAAGTTAAAGTAGAAATTTAATATTTAGATACCACTTACAAATAATGTATTTTATTTCTATTTTCTATTCGATTATTTTTCATTTATCTTTACGGTAACTGTAAAACATTTTAATTTATTTAATATTTTGATTTCATATTATTCTTTGTATATTTCCATAACATATATTATCGTTAGCAAATATTTATACTTTATTCTTTCGATTATATATTTCGACTATGTATTGGCTTAAATAAATTATCAATCAATCAATTATTAATTAATTAATTATTACATATCATGTATTAAGTGTTAAGTATAGCAAATTAAATAATATTAAATATTTAATATTCAATATTTAATATTTAATAATAAACATTTCATATTTAGACTTATATATTAATAAGTATAACGGTACAGCTATGTTCAATACATACCTTTTAGATTATACAGTAATATACAGTATCATACATATGTCACCGTCATATATATAATATATATATATATATATATATATATATATATATTATATATATATACCCTTAGTAACATATATACATATATATGTACATATAGGCTTATATTAAAATGTATACAAAATAAACTATAAAACTTAAATGTTATAGATAAAATAATAATAATTTAGTTGAATAATTATATTATTTAATATATATATAAACTGGATATCTGAATATCCAGGAACTTAGATGAAGTCTTTACTTACTAAGTAAAAAGCAAATAACTCCAATGTCCCATCTGTTATTACAAATGTAATTATCTATATTATGTCCTTTATAACTATATTATGTCCTTTATATCTATATTATATCATACACTTATATATGATCACTTCTAAATACTATTGTAATACCTATGTTATTAGTACTGCCGGGGATTGACTCCGAAGTATTAGTGTCCGATGTATTATCCTACTTAACTACCGTGGGTTAGATCATAGGGTATAACCGTGGGGTATAACTATAGTTAATATAATTAGTATTAGTATAAGTAGTATTAGTTAACTATATAGGTTACGAAATGTTAATATAGGTTATGATTGGAGTAAATATATATTAGTCAAATAATGTATATATCGATATCGACATTAAATCAATTAATTAATATATGTGTGTGTGTGTAAGAGTGTGTGTATGTTAATTTACACACCGCCTCTAATCTGATTCACCGAACAAACAATGCCTATTGTTATGAAAGTATATTGTTAGCCCCATTATGACAACGCCTAACCGCATAGGTAAATTATTATGACATGTGACCGTGATTTAAGTTGATGTTTATTAGGTAATATCTCCCCTAGTAGTGTTATATTTATAACCTTATAAGGAGTTATAGTGCCTACAGTAATAGATGTCCATTCACTGCAATATTTGCAGCTAAATAAAATACCATTGTATAGCGATATTGTTGAGGAATACATTACGTTATATGATATAACTTAATATAACAAAATAGGTATTATATACATTATTTTTGTATTGATATATATATATATATAAATATTATTAAAATTACAAAAATTATAAATATTGTATATAATAAAGTAAAGTAATTTTAATTATTTTTTAAAATAATATTTATATATATTAAATATGTACATATGTAGTACATATTATGTACTATAAATGTATATACATCTATCGTTTATTTACATTTATATATATATATATAAATACACGTGAAAGAAAATAAATAACATTGTTGTAATATACTGTATTATAATTTATTATTAAGTTTAGACTGCATACATTAGTTATAATATAATAATAATACTATTTATTTATTGAAATCTCTTATATATATTGAATACAATACAAATAGCGGATACAAATGGACCCATCAAGAAGTCATAGACTTGTACATGTTATAAATAACCGTGAGAGGCCCTGGACAATACAATACAAATAGTAACATTTTTTTTCTTGTGTTTTGATTTATCATTTATTAAGTTCTTTATAAACACAAGAGAAAAACAAGAACTGCCTGGAGTCTAACCCGGGACCTCTGGCTTACTAGTGTTTGGGGGTCCCACTGAGCCATCGACCCCAGACTAATCAATATATATATATATATATATATATATATATATATATAAATATATATATATTTAAAGTATTCTAAAAAGTTATTGATCTAATCGGGGATAATTAAACTTGCAAGTTCCATGGAATATATATAAACATATGCTGTAGCATATAATATTAGCTCTTTTTGTTAGCTAGTTTAAATATAATATTACAATTGTAATTGCAATTACCGAAATATTATTGTAAATATTAGTATATAACGATTGTTGGTCACTGTTATATGTAATTAGTCGTGATTCTATTGTTCCTATATATACGTGTGAATGCTTACATTAAAATGTATACAATTAGGTATGAGTCACACTTACTTTGGGTGGGAAAAGGGCGTAACATATATGGGGTGTGGCTATATTTCAGTTAGTATTTAAGTTGTCCCAGATCAAATATAGATATAGTATACTTGCATATCTAGTAATAATCACATCGTTAGTTTTAAGTATGAGCTCTTATATATATATGTATATATATATACAAAATATTTGATAACGATAATACTCTAATATATATATATATATATATTAAATATTATTCAGAGATTATTAATATAAATTATAATTTATATATTATTTGTGTAAAATAAACTTCAACACTATAAAATAAATATGTACATTTATTTCAGAAAAATGACGAATATACAAACGACATATACCACTCTTCTATTGACATTGTTGGTGTTGTGCGATATAGTAGAAGGTCACGGTAGGCTACTGGAACCACCTTCAAGGTCGTCGATGTGGAGGCAGGGCTACTCTAATCTCATCAATTATAACGATAATGAATTAAACTGCGGGGGAGCTAATGTAAGTTACCATTGATGCTAGAATGTTCTATGTTGTTTATTATGTATAATGTACTATCTAATACATATAGGTCATCATTATGCGAATACATATATGATATAATGTTATAAGGACGCATAATACATTATACTATATGAATATATATATATATATATATATATATATATATATATATATTTAGATATATGGTACACAAATAAATATATAGTAATAGTTGTTTTAATAAATGTCACAATTACATTAAACATATAAATATATATATATATATATATATATATATATATATATATATATATACATTAAATTGTACTAGGAATAGTATATATTCATTAACTTAGTGAATCTAGTTGAAGAGTTTGCTAGTACTTGAAATAGGACACACACGATGTATATCGAATGCTTATAATATATAAGCTATAGATATAGCCATACGTATAAGCGTGTATAAGGCAAGCAGTAATATGATGACGTATGCAACATCTACACTGCCCCAGTAATACACTACTTCTAGATGTGTGTCTGTACACAGTGGAATAATCATCATTATCGATATTAGTTGTGATCAAATATCTAATTAAATAGCAAGTACACACATATATAGTTATTATAATATAATAAATACTAAAGTACATCTATATATACATAAAGTAATATCAATTATACAATTTTCTGTTAAATATGGTGATATATTCATATAATATATGCATCTCAAGATTAACTTAATATTTATAAAAATGAGATATATTTCTTTTCGGTTTAAATTATATATATGTATACGAGAATATATTTATATATATATATATACATATATAATGTATATACTATAGTTACTATACTAAAGTATAATCATTGTTTATTTACAAGCTATTGAGTTCAATCATAGATCAAACACAATATAATTGTCAATATATATGTTTATGTATATATATATATATTTTAAATAATATTGGACCTCTTCACAATAACCTTCACGGTCACTTACTCCCTCCTAGTACCAACACGCAGTTTCCGGAAGTAAGTGTGGAACTTGTGGCGACCCCTATGGTAGGAACATCAAAGATAACGAGGCTGGTGGTAAATACGCTAATGATATAGTGGTGAGGACATACCAACAAGGACAGGTTAGCATCGCACTATCTCCTTTTGCAGTAATACACACACATATATATATATATATATATATATATATATATATATTATTATTAAAGTCAGCATGGTTTATATAATATCTGATATGTGGATTATACTGATTTCACAGTTTATTAATTAATGAACTAACCTCGCAATACTCCTTCATATAAGTTTGTTATAACGCTTATATCCGATAACATCCATTTCATGAATACAATTTAATTGTTTCCACTCTTCAATGGAGTTATACTAATAGTGTTAAAACATAAACTAAAATAACAATCATTGTTTATAGAGTTTAAATAAATGTTCATATGCAATATTTTATAAATATAATTTCAAAATTAAAATCTTATATATAGAATCCTATAGGATATATATATATATATATATATATATATATATATATATATATATGATTCTATAGGATAGTATATACTTCTAATTTAAAGCCCGACATATTTAAATTAAATATTACCCCGAGCTTGTTTATATATCGAGCTTATTATAATATTAGATTAACCTATTACATAATAATGAAAATATATTATATATATATATATAAATAATAATTTTTATTTCAATGTAAATCATAGCACTGATAACATATATAATTACAAACCATAATATTATTATTGTTGAATATTTTAATTATTTAATAATATTTACAATATATATATTTGTCTGTATTGTAGATCAATATATTTTCTTTGTATACAAATGATTATATTACATAATACAAATTAAATATTATATTAACTATATATGGGTAATTATATATATATATATATATATATATATATATATAATCAGGAGAGACCTATAGGTAATCTATACAAGTACACTTGACACCATCGTATTGTACAAGCAATAGATATGTAACTAAATATTTTACGGAAGTAGATTAACTATATAATAGCGATTACATAATCAACATGGAGATATATTTAATTACTAGTTTACCCTAGGTATTGACACGTGT
This sequence comes from Osedax fenrisi, assembly GCA_964019155.1. Taxonomy (NCBI): domain Eukaryota; kingdom Metazoa; phylum Annelida; class Polychaeta; order Sabellida; family Siboglinidae; genus Osedax; species Osedax fenrisi. The sequence continues at coordinate 6,101,032 of OZ025243.1, forward strand.
AACCCCGCAATCATTGCAGACTATACCGGTAGGTGTACAGATCACAGCCCAGCACGGTGGATGGTTCGAGATCAGAATATGTCCCATAAAGGTGTCGGCTAAGGGTAAAGGTGAAAAGGTCAACCCGAAGTGCCTGGACGCGAACGTTCTAGAACACAGCGATGGTTCGTTAACGTAGTTTAGCTCTATCGAACCACAAATAATACTTATCTGATCAAATATTAAGGCGTTTTATTATTAATATTATATACGTGGGAAATACCCACTGGGTATCGATATTTACTTTATTGTATTATTAATATTTGTAAATTATAAATTAATTAAATATACATGCATATTATAAATTAAAAAAGTATCTCTTGAACATGGCTACGAATATGATATCAATACAAGGGCACGTAACACATATGATACACGTATTCATGTGTGATTAAATACTTTAATATTGTTTATATTCGCGTGCGTGTATGATTGTGTTTTTACTTTAACGAATATTCAATATATATATATAAATGTATTTGAGCTATATTTAGAATCGTGATCAACACTATGACGTCATTTACTATGAATCACGGCATATATTGATGCGCAGGCACACCTCTTGAGTTGTTGTTACGTCACGGTTATTGACACTTACACGATCGTAATCGTTACTTCAGGAAGCGGAAATAGAACCTTCATGAAAGCCGGTGGCAGGGCCGGAATGTTCGAGGGCCAGTTTCAACTTCCGGCAAGTCTGGTATGCGAGCGTTGCGTGCTTCAGTGGAAATGGAATGCAGGTTATTACGTAATCCCTACTAACTAGCGCTGACCAATCAGAGGCCATCACGCGGATTCGTATATAGTAGTCGTAGTAAACTATATATATATATAATATTCAATTGTGTTCAGATTTTGGTAAATCTCATGTAAGCTATAAGAACCTAAACCTTCTAGATATTAATTCTGTTATTAAAGTATGCTGTTTCCAATATTATGAATACTATGATAACATAATATCTGAATGCCTCTTAACAGGAGAATAATAGTATATAACTGAATGCAAATACTAAATATTAGAAGCATAATTTATACATTGTCATATATATATATATAATTTATGATTTATTACAATAATCTTTATATAAATATGCACTTAAAGAAATATGTATATATGTAAATATTACATACATATAATGATTTTCGTAAAATATAACTGAATATTTGACATAACACATCTACTTTTCACATTTAAGTTAACTTAATATATACTTAATATATTAAGTATATATTAAGTTAACTTAAATGTGAAAAGTAGATGTGTTATATCAAATATTCAGTTATATTTTACGAAAATCATTATATGTATGTAATATTTATTTAATATATATATTGACTTAAGTTATTAAATGTAATATTAAAATAAATATTTATATAATATAGAATTATTTATACATCATTATTTTATAAATATAATTTCAAAATTAAAATCCTATATATGGGATCCTATAGAATAGCCATACTTCTAATTTAAAGCCCGACATATTTAAATTAAACATTACCCCGAGCTTGTTTATATATCGAGCTTATTATAATATTAGATTAACCTATTACATAATAGTGAACATATATTATATATACTCCACACAAATATATGAAATTACAAAATTTCCTAAATGACGCAACTATCGGTATTATAGTGCATTACGTAACTCCCTATGTCTACAGGAAACAGTTGGGGTACAGACTTGGACACGGGCAGATCTTGTGTGGGCTGCGGTAAACAGGAGCAGTTCTACGGATGCGCAGACGTATCCATAGTACCTAACAGCGATGTCGATATATCGGGAGACGGAGTCACTATATCGGGAGACCATGTATCGAGCGTATCTCATACTACAACCACCACGAGAGCGTCTTCGGAACACGCCCCTTCCGATACTGACGTTACCACTAACCACGCCCATAACGATGAGTATGATGATGAGTCAGACACCGAAAACAACAAGAAGCCCACACCGTGTATCACTGATGAGGTTAGATAATCTCTCTTTTTGTTTATATGTTTAGTTTCTAAGGTAATTTGTAATATAATAATCATTAGTAGTTAATTGTTTCTTTGCTGAAACGAATTAAATAACATATTAATTTTTTGACTATTATTTTAAATTGCTACAAAATAAATATATTCTTTTCAATTATTGTCGCACAACAAAAATATATCTCGTTAAAATTGCAAATATATTTATAAATACACATTATTTAAACATATAATATAATTTAAATCAAATATATATAAATATTAATATATTTTAATAAGCAAGTATATAATTAGTCCAATAATAATAATAATATAACACCTAATCTACCCAGGATAACAATGATTTCGACAACGCTGTGCACACTACTAAAGGCCCAATAGCCGACACCGAGTGCAGGACCGCATCTACTGGAGCCTTCAAGAACTTCAATCTCGACCAGTGGTGCACGTATAACTGCGCTATGGGTTTCTGTCCTCCGACACACTGCGAATGCGGAGGTAACTATGCATGTCACGTGTGGTTGACTGCCTTTGTGGCTCAGTGTGGTTGACTGCGTATGTGGCTAAGGCAGTCAACCTACACACAAGCAGTAGGACACGGGTTCGAGCCTCGTCCGGACCATTAATTAATTTTATAAAATGGGTCATACAATATTATTTAGAAGTGATCTTATATAATTGTGCATAAATAAATGATCGGCTCTCGTTAAAACCATGGATGCCTTAACATGAGAGCGGCTTCGAAGGGACATTATAGCCATATATGGTTATAAGTGAAAACTTCATCTACGTTCCTGGATGGGATGAAAGGACTCCACCAAATAAAAATAATAACAAAAACAATAACAATGTCACGTGATTACATGTCATTGTTATCGTAAATATAGTGACGTTTGATATTGAACAATAATTAACTGCCTGTGTGGCTCAGTTGGCTACGGCGTCAGACACAAAATTATTATAATGCGGGTTCAAGCCTAGTCCGGACCACTAAAATTCTTACAATACTATTTAGAAATGATCTTATATAATTGTGTATACATAAATAATCGGATCTTGTTAAAATCGGCTTCGAAGGGACATTAGAGCCATATGGTTATAAGTATAAACGTCATCTTAGTTTCTGGATAGGATGAAAGGACTCCACTAAAATAACAATAACAATAACAAACAATGATAACATTACTCTATAGAATAATGATTATATTTAATCAATAATATAAGTGTTTGTTTTATAAAAAAATAAAAGTATATCAAACATATTATATATAATTATATATAATTAATAATATTATAATATCACATATTTATTATTTTATATATAAAAGTTAAACTTAATTCAATATGAATATTTATTATTTAAGACTATAAATCAGCATAAAATTAATTATTATTTATAATTATTAAAGAACCAAAAAAAGCGAAAAAAGTGAAAATTTGCAAAACAACATCGTCTGGTCCATTTCGCGTTCTAAATCTTGATTCTTGGTGTGAAGCTAATTGTAGCCTTGGCTTCTGTCCGAGTACTCATTGTGAATGTGAAGGTTTACTATATATATATATATATATATATATATATATTAGATATATATTATAAAATCATTCTTCAAACATAATTTTCATTATACGATACATGTAATGTTGCATTTAATAATACATTATACTGACACATATTATATACAGTATAATGTATTACGTAATCATAAAAGCTTACTGTACCTATCTATACAACATAACTAATTACATAATTACTGTATTGTTTTCCGGAACAGGCGATAAAAAGAAGCCGGAAGCGGTCAAGCGATGCAAGACTACGGACACCGGACCTCACAAGACCGGAAACTATGACTCATGGTGCGAGTCTAACTGTAGACTGGGCAACTGTCCTCCTGCCTTCTGTAAATGTGTCTAGAGGGCGCTGTGCACGATAGGGGGCGTGGCCTATCTTATCTCGAGCGTTCCCCACTATGATAATCTCGCGATATAGAGAAAGCCGTTCTTTATTCCAGGATATTGTTAATATCGAGTTTATAATTATATATTAGATATTATATAATATATTATCTCATTACATTTCATACTCATTTATTTTTGTAACTATTATTTTCTACATGTATTGTAAATATTTATAAAACTTCGTATTATTGAATACTCAACAGATGAATACCAAGTTAGCAATATCTGACTCGGTATTTTCTAATTCAGTTCCAAAATACTGGAATCGATTACTAATATGTATCACGAATATTGAATAATCTTGTTTTTTTCAAAAAAATATTATAAATTCAATTGTATCCGATTAATTATTATTTACTGTTTATATTTATTTGATCATTAGACTAAACGTTCTTATTATTGTTACCGCATTACTACATAACCTTTATTGTATTGATGAATTGACGTTTATACTTTTCTACCTTTTAATAAACTATTATATATAATGATTTTTAAATACCATACACATATTATACATCACGATATTATTGGTCGTATAAAACTTGCAAAAGAGTTATCTTATACTACATAATTATTTAAAATTTTTAAAATGTAATGTTATATTACTTTACTACGCAATTTTCAAAATAAAAATGTTTTAATATTATTAACTAAGTTTATTTTTGCAATCTTTATCTATTCTACACAAATCCGAATAGTATTTTTCTTTATTAATTGCGTAAATAAATAAACTATAAAATAAAATATATTATATATAAGAATGCCTGTATGCATATAGATGTATATACATGTATACTATATTATACTCTACTTTGTATACAATTATTAATGTCAGGATACTATAGTATATATTTAGCGAGGTTGTTTGATTCACATTTAATAATATTCACATTCATACACATTATATATTAATATGTATATCACCAGCCTGTCAAACTGGAAACAAAACTTGTGTATTATTAAGAGTTAAATATAACGTTTGTGACTCTACGATGAATAACACAATAGTGACATAATAGTGGGGAATTCTCTAAACTAAGATATATAACCTTACAAGTATCTAATACGTATATTATACACAACATTATACTATAATATAATAATAGATATTATAATATACTATAGTATTAATATGAATATAAACAAAATAATCATATTTTAGGTATTAATATATTATGAAATAAACGAATTAAATAAAATAAAATAATTCTACTATAATAGAACTGCATATTATAATCTAATAATTACTATAGTAACGATGACATATATAATGTGATTTCATAATTATAATCAATGATTATATATCTCAGTAACAATAGCCACCGATGCACTCCATCTCAAACTAGATGTAAATAACACTAACACGCGTGCAAGAAACCATGCTGAACATATATATTAACGCTGTTAAATTTAACTAAATATTAAATAATTATTTAATTTTAATTAAAATTGCAATTATTGTTAACAGTTTATCGTATACGATATATATATGCCGCATTAACTTATAGTATACGTGGTACATGTATACGATAGTAAATACACATGTATATGTATTTATTATATCTATTTAATTACTATAACATAATTAAATGATTTGTTTAATAGGGGTTTTAAATATATAAAGTTTTGCTTTTACTCAAGTTTACCGTTAATTTATAACAAATTAATTAATTTTGTATATAACTATACAAATTAATTATATATATATGATCTAATTTTATTGTTGCAATATTATTTGGAGATACCGTTAATAAAATGGTAGAGTGTCAACTATTGTTTACTAGTGTATGTAAATCAATAATATATATATATATATATATATTGTAAGGAGTAATGAACATATTAACGAGCACGGAGGTACAACCATATTATTATATTTATATTAGAATTTATTTAATTAATTTTAATAGTTAGATGTAATTATTTTCTGTTATTTAGATAGAATTTTAATAATTTCACAATAAACTTTAATAATCTCAAAAAATTACCTTTTATAACATATTTTTCTAATCTTAAAAATAACATATTATAGTTTCTTTATACAAATGCATTTGGAAGATCTAAGACTAATATATTCATTTACATTTATTCAATTTTGTTAAAAATTATATAAATATGTTAAAAATTATATATATATAATGTTGATACTACATCAGAAGTAGAAATATTTGTTGATAACCAAATTGTGACGGTAATGTGATTATTATGTTTTGAAGGATATAATAATATTATATTTGATCATATATGTATATACTTATTTATATATTCTTAAATAAATATGTTAATATGTGAGTATACGTATATGTGTACGCATGCCATTATAATGATATTTATATCTATACGGTAGTTTATTACATTAGTTTTAAAGACAGTTTATATCTACAAGTATATGAACCACATTACAATAAGTTCAAAGGTCAACATCACTAAATGATGGCGATGATGCATAGTTTAGAACATAAACCTGATTGATTGGTTACTTGTCCTACATCTATAACCACAACGTCACACGATATGAGTCAGAGTCATACAGTTATTCCACTCGGGAAGAACTAAATCATGAATTATGACAAACTTACTAAAGACTCATATATAAACTTACTAAATTGTTATAAACAAACTAACGTATTTATATAATCGTATTACATAATGAAATAATCATATCTGTAATATTATATAAAAATCTATATATATAAATATATATATATTGAATAAATGAAATTAATATGTGTTATTTATCATATAAAATGTATGTATTTAATTTAAACATCCTCATTAAAAATTAAAATTGACTGGTAGGTTAACCTATATCGAAAGTAAACATACTTTAAATATTGTTAAATTAATTATGTATTCTCTAAAATATACTATATGCAAATAATTGAATCTCATTAATTATTATATATTAAGTATTTAGAATGTATTAATTAAGTATTAAACCTTACATATTAAGTATTAAATATGAATTATTAAGTATTAATACTTAATTACTTACCTTATCAGGTCGAGCTTGTTCGGCTAGGGTATTCATATTATACTAAATAGTATTGTAATGGATATGGTGATGACAACTCCAACCCATCGGCTCCCCAGGTTGCGGATAGGGGAAAGGCCATTAGATATAATGGTTAGCAGCGAATAACCAATAAGCTGTGCCGGACAAAAATCCAGGATGCCCTTTGGCCATGCCTTGCAAGGCACAGTATCTGTTAGCCACCCACGCAGGGTTACGAAAATGTGTATGGAGTATTATTTACTAGCTATTGAAAGCATTAATACTTAATAAGTTATATTTAATACTTAATATGTAACGATTAATACTTAATTAATACATTCTGAATACTTAATATATGCATTTAATATGAATTTAAGTATGCCTGTACGACGTACAATTATACGTATACGTATAGCATATAAAGCATGTATGCTTCGAGGTTCTAATGATATCCTATAATTTTGTATACACAATATACGATCAACTCTAAATACTATTTCAATACCACTTTTATGAGTCCGGTTTAAGAAAGTATTATTTATTTATTAATCGCACAAGAAGATCTCACATCTCATTGTCGTCAGATAATCGTTTATTTTAGAATTCAAAATAATAACAGATGACAAAAATACACTCTCATTAGCGACGCAAGTTCATTGCGCTAATATATATGTTATCGATATACGAAACAGTTTTCGAAATCTAGACGAGTTGTTTCTCTACTACGGCCACTATTCTATGGTGATCGTATCTTCATTGACGAGTGGCTCAAGGTCATCGGATAACTATTAATATATTTAAATATAATACTAATACAAATCTATAACAATTGGAGAAAATATTTATATGTTTTAAAATTATATTCGAAACTCTATATCAAGGTCGATGAATGGATAAATCAGATTAAAGTTCTACGTTATCAAATTATTATTTTTGTTTTATTATTATGTTTGTATGCCATATATATATTATTAATAATCGATGTATATAAATAAAGTACATTTTAATTTATTATTAAATCTATTGTAATTGTATATACATATACGTATGTACTTGTATACATAATACATATATGTACTTAATATATAAAGTAATTACCTATTTTGTATTAAAAACAAATAGAGATGAAGCTCTAGAGATCAATACATGTATTTATCGATTTCAATCAACTATAATGATATTTTAATTAATTGGAGTTCAACTAGTTATAATGACAGGTTATCATAGAGCAACAAATAGTCGTAAATAAATATATTTAAAGTGATTAACAAATATATCAATAGAAAATGAACTACTAACTGGTAGTTATTATTAATACGTATATCGCATACATACATACATATATATATATAGTTCTTATACATCTATATATATTATGCAACCGAATTTTAGTTTCCCGCTTACAACATATCTAACATACAATAATATATAGAATTAACTTAGAACTCAGTAACTAATTATAAATTTTAGTAACTCTTTCTTTACTTAGAGTGTTTCTTCTTCTAGATCTCTAGTACTTACATTATGTTTACGCTATTATACACTTTAATAGTGTATTATGATTACAGATGATAAGCTCGATAAAGAATATATTATGATTTACAATATAGAATAATACAAAAATTGTTGCAATTGTAAACAAATAAATTTAAAAATAAATTTAAAATAAAAATTAAATATATTTGTTACGTATGAACGACGTTCATTGAACGTAAGAATATAATAGGAATAGTATAATTTAACTATTATATATTTAGGCATATATTTTAATAATCGACATTTTTGTAAGGAATGCAAATGAGCTAAATAGGATTTTTAGTTTATTTAGTTTAATAATTAATTTATTACAATAATTTATAATTAAAAAACCTTCACTTTAACCCACACAGATTAAAACTATAGTTATTTGGATTTACAACTAGTATTAGTATTATCTGAAACTGTAAACGTATTTTCGCCGATAAAATAGTTTTCTACCTATCCATTCACAATATTTACAATAATTACAATAGCGCCTATTTCCCTCTAAATAACCGGAAACGGCGCTTAATAAGATATCGGATGTTATAATTCATGACCTTCAACGATAAGTTCAGCACTATATATACAATATACTAGAATATCATAATTGTCTTCCTTTTTAACACGCTTGATTACCGAATACTTATCAATCTCATCGAGTCACATGGTATACATGTCACTAAATCAGAGTAGTTTAGCCGAATATTTAAAATCGATCTTAATCCGTATATATATAATAAAATATATAATTCTCATGAATTATAAATAGATAGGATGTGTTATTTTGTATAGATATTACGTAGTAGAAATTACCTACAGTTATATGTTATATTTATAATGTGTTATAGTATGTGTATTCTTATAACATATTGGTTAAATTTAAATATATATATATATATATATATATATATATATATATATATGTATTATAACACATTATAAATATAACATATAACTGTAGGTAATTTCTACTACGTAATATCTATACAAAATAACACATCCTATCTACTTTATAATTCATGAGAATGAATACTAGAAATTGTGGTCCCAATATCCTATTATTTACAATGAACATTCTTATATGGTAAATTACTATAATTTAAATGTAATAATAGTAGAAACTATAAACATTTCTATTTAATTTAGAATCAGGTGATATTATCCTATACTTTTAATTACATCTATGTTTAGATATATATTATATTTATTATTACATTTCTAATAAATATTTATCGAAGATCAACAGAATTTAGAATCGTACAATATACGCCGTAAATTGTAATCAATACACACGTATATATACTATATATAGTTAGAAAGTGTTTATGAAATACAAATAAATTAAATAAATGATGTGAAATAACAAAATTGTTTATGAAATACAAATAAATTAAATAAATGATGTGAAATAACAAAATTAATAATGTTAAAATAATATAAATAAAATATTAATTAAAAAAATAAAATATTTAACGAATTCACTTATTATTCATTATTCAGTACTAACTTTATTATACAGTTAATATTTACGCACCTATTACTGATATTAATATCAACCGCCCGATAGTATCATGAACATCTACAGTGTTATGATTACGATATTACTTATTGGGTTATGTATTAACGACGGGAATGCATGCAATGACGCGTTTTGTCGACTAACAAACAAACTGAAAGATGGCTACAACAGTTGGGTAGCAGTCAAGGATCTAGTGGTGATATGCCCTATGAACTCTGTCACGTGCAGTAATGATAAACTAGGCTATGGTTCACTCAGGAGAATTCTGAAAAAGCTAGACAAAGACGATGACAATTCACTTATATTCGCAGAAGGAGTGATGGAAACTTCAAATAAGATAATCAAGGAACTTAATAGGAAAGAAAGGGTATTTAATGTATTATTAAACCCCGAGCAAAGTTCGATTTCCTTCCTCGGAGCTTGGGATAAATGGACCCAAAGTGAATGTTAGTGATTAACTAATAGTTATATTAATATATGGATTAGTTTAAAATTAATGTTTTAAATTATTTATATATAAACTATATATGATATGATATATATATATATAGGAGTAATACAAGTAATATGATTAGGTAGTAAGTTTACACATGATTATGCATACTAAAATATATAAATATATACATACAGATATACATACATACTAATATATAATATTTCTATTCATATATATATATAGCCTATAGGCTATTTTCTATAGATATTTCTGATATATATATTTTTTAGATATTTATTTATTTAGCCGTCATTTCTAATTATAGTATTGTATAGGGATCGTTTATATTATACTAATATACTATCTTATTCAATAATTTCGCATAATATGTATATATTATATAGCTATATTAACAATACATAGGGTGCGTTTTTTGTATCATACCAACGTCCCAACTTACCACCGCACCATATTAAACGCCCGCAATTATATGAAACTACGCCATTGTCATACACGTATACCTGGATACTATAGTAGATACGGGTGGTAAGTTGTCACATGGAACGTTGGTATGTTTACGAAAAACGCATACTAATATATACTATATAGAAAATGATATATCATTACAGTGTGTAGATGTGACGCTGGCATATCGGTATACCAATATCCCAACGTCTCATCTCCACTAAAATGTAACTAAAACTCCCTCCGTACCAAAGTATACGTCAGCACGTTGAGATGTTGCGTTTTTCGTAACATACCAACGTCCCAGCAGCATTTACGTGTATTATATATATGAATATATTCATAAACATATACCTATTACACGTTACAAACAACACGCTCGCTAACATGGTACGTTAGGACGTTAGTACGTGGTACGTTGCGAAAAAGCACCCTAACTACAATCTTAATTGCCTGATGAATATTTCTAATTTTATTAATATGATTATTAATTGTATAGTTATTTACTTCTAAACGATTCTACTTATGCTATTATAAACTAGGAAAATGTATCTAAAATTATTTTCCGTTGAGGCAAAACAATGTATTCATTATTTATACCGTTATGTTGTTACTATATTGAGTATTATTAAACGTTCTCCTATCTATTGTCGTCATTATTATTAGCCACATATAGTTCATTGTTTTAATTAACCGGTCCATACATTTTCTTATATTTATTGATTGAATGTTTATTTAGATACTTAAATAAATCATAAATAATTTCTCAAAAGTGTGTATATAGAATACAAATAATAAAAGTGGTAAAACAATAAATACCATTATTAATAATAAAATAAAATAGAATAAGCCGTACGGAAATTAATAAATAAAATAATAATGACAAACAATATTAGTATTTCAGGTTGCCACCTGAGATCAATTGTTGTATATATTTCTTGAATGTTTTATGCGATTTTATAGATCTAATATAGGGTGGGAGTGAATTCCATAGATTAGGATCAATATATTATTATATGGATTATTATATCTCATAGAGTATATTTTTTTATAAAAATTAACTCATATCTACATTATGTCCATATAATATATAATGTATTGAATACGTATATTTCAACATAGTTAACATTCATATAATATTTCTATATATTTAATCATCCCCACATGCACACAGTATACGGCTGGAGCAGTGACCAGCTCGCTGCATGGGTCAGAGTTCAAATAAATTCCAAAAAATACGACGCGAAAATCCTAGAAAAGAAGATAGACGGAAAGATACTGGTGAGACTAGCCGAGGATGAAAGCTTCATGAAGGAAGACCTTAACATCGAGAACACGGAAGATCTCGCCATCTTAAATAGTAATGCTATTCACTTACTAATGTTCGGAGAGAAAACTTGTTAGTTATAATTATGCCACGTCATCAATTTACACACATATTCATTTAATATATTCACTAAAATATATATCTTATATTTGTGTATGATATATGTATACATTATATTTACATTCTTTTATTTACTAATATGTTATTTATTTTTAGATAAATTAATATTTAATTATATTAATTAAATATATCGTTTATATTATATAAATGATTATATTTTAGTAGTCATTATATAGTTATTTAAAAATATAATGAATTGAAAATTATCATTGTAATACATTTTAAACCTTTATAATTATATTTATATTACTTTATTATAACAAATTTAATTATACATGTATTGCCTAATAATTATATTGAGCTTTAACATCATACGTATTTAATAATTATATAAATGTAAACTATAATAATAATTAATATATCCATGTATTGAAGTATTACTAATATATTACTTAATATATTACAATCATATTCTTACGTGTGATAATTACGAATTCACAGATACAACCATCTATCAAAACCTATACAAAACACTGACAATACAAGGACCCAGGATTATCTTATGCCTAGCGATACTACTGGAAGTTTTAGCACACGTCGCGTGTAGAACTCACAAGAAACTCACTCAGAACGACAATATATATATCATTGATTCGCGAATGTTTACCTAAATTATTAATAATAAATAATATATAAATATATAATGGTGCATTAAAAATTATATATATATATAAGCATAATCATATTAATAATAATCGATAACTTATAAAATACAACATAATAATATGGTATTTATCATGATAGCAATTAAATATATAATATGAATCATACATTACGATGGATATTATCGTATTTTGAAGTTTTAAAAAAAATACCCAAAATAACCAAAAATAATGATTTCGAATGGCCCAAAATATCTTATTTTGGGATTTTTTTGAATTATTCCTTACATTCTCTCGCATATCAATCGATAACAAAAATAAAACCAAGAGTTGACTGATAAAACAGAATATTTAGGCAAAATAATGTATACATAAATAATTAATAAATGAGGCAATATATATATATATATATATATATATATATATATATATAACAATTAATAAGATAAGTTCAGCCATAAACCTATTTAACATTATATTATTGAGTGAAACACTATTATTTAAGGATATTAAACAATTTAACAAAGAATAATTATCTGAAGGAATTTCTTTTGAGCATGCAGAGGATGTGGATTTAAGTTTGTAAATCATCTTCATAAAGATAATAATTAATATCATTAAAATGGTAGAAAATGTCATTCAAAGATAACTGATAAATTGAGAATAATATTGGACTAAGTATTAGAAATGTTGTTAAAGAATTATTATATAATATTATATAATATAATGCGTCAAAAGATTTATATAAATCTAATGACTTATCAGGAATATCATTAATACAATATTCAAAATTATAAATAATCAATCTTGTCATAACTATTGAAGAAGATTTCCTAAAAACCAATGTTTAATATTCCAAAATGTGTTCTAATTTGTTTGAAATTTTATAAATAAGAGAAATTGATCTATAGATCATATATAATAATAATAATAATATTTATTTATTGAAATCTCATATATATATTGAATACAATACAAATAACGGATACAAATGGACCCCTCAAGAAGTCATAGACTTGTACATGTTATAAATAACTGTGAGAGGCCCCGGACAATACAATACAAATAGTAACATTTTTTTTCTTGTGTTTTGATTTATAGTTTATTAAGTTCTTTATAAACACAAGAGAAAATCAAGAACTGCCTGGAGTCGAACCCGGGACCTCTGGCTTACTAGCTTTTGGTTGTCCCACTGAGCCATCGACCCCAGACTTATATATATATATATATATATATATATATATATTGTTATTGTTATTGTTATTTTTATTTGGTGGAATCCTTTCATCCCATCCAGGAACTTAGATAAAGTTTTCACTTATGACCATATATGGCTCTAATGTCCCTTCGAAGCCGCTCTCATGTTAAGGCATCCATGGTTTTAACGAGAGCCGATCATTTATTTATACACAATTATATAAGACCCATTTTATAAAATTAATTAATAGTCCGGACGAGGGTCGAATATTTGTCCGAATGTTTGTCCGTGTCCTACTGCTTGTGTGTCTGACGCCTTAGCCACTGAGCCACACATGCAGTTGTATATATATTTATATATATATATATATACCTATAGATTATATATAATTATAATGAATATAATCAGGCCCAGTTATTTTGGGCTATTTTATTTTATCTCTTATTTAACTAATTATATTTAATTTATATGTATTTAAAAAAAAATTTAATTGCAAGCCATGGCTAAACTATACAAGTATACAATGTATACGTATATATAATATTTAAATCATGATGTACTGATCAATAGGTTATTTGCTATCGACTTCCGAACCAAAGCGCTATCCTTACTCAAATCATACATACAAAATAGATTCAGTGTAGTAACAATTGAATCATAATGCTCAAAACCACTTATCCACACACACGGAGTACCCCAAGGCTCAGTACTCGGACCAATACATATATTCGCCGATGACTTTCAAATTTATACACAGGCCAATAGTCATGACGACATATCTGAGTATGCACGTCTAACTAGTATACTAGAATTAATTACCTGGTTCACGATTAACTAGTTGCAAATCAACCCTACGAAAACTCAACTCATTTATATCAGTCAGAATAAAACCAGTAAGCCACTGACATTTACCTTTACGTTTGCCGGCACATCCAATCCAAATTAAATCATCACCATGTATTACTAACCTAGCGTAATTTTCGACCATTCGCTTGATATTAAAAACATTTATTTAACACAAAATACGCAACATAAACCACCAACTTTATCGTATAAAAAAAATTAGGAAAAGTCTTAACTTTTTTTCTTGGAAAATGTTAGTGACAAGTCTAGTTCTTCCGGTTTTTGATTATTGTAATTCACTTCTATGCCATTCACCTATTTCTACACTCAAGCCGCTTATAGCACTACAGCGTTATGCCGTCCGTATCATTTACGACATACCACACAGAGCTGATAATAACCACATCAGCATCACATCATTAATGTGCGATCTACACTGGCTACCGGTAAAGAAAAGAATCGTGTAGAAATTATGCACAATCATGCATGCGGCTATCCACCATAGAACACCTGACTATTTATGGCTGTTAATATCTGTAATTCAGCCACATAGGAGTTTACGTTCTCGCCGTAAATATCCCGAGTAAAGGCTATAGAAGTTCCAGCATATATACTGTATACATTAATACTGGCTCATTCGTCGAATATGGAGTAAAGGTATGGAACGAACTTCCCGATATTCTGCGGTGCACCACATCAAGAACCGAATTCAAGAGATAATTAAAAACTCACATTTTCTCACCTTATGAATGATACATTTAACCCTTATTTATTTTCCATCGTTTATTTAATCCATTCATCACATATTTTTTGTGAATGTGTACACACCTTTGTTAACGTTTTTTACGTTTTAAAAGTGTTTAAATAAAATTGAATAATAATAATAATAATAATAATATAAAATATATAATGATATTATTAAGTATAAATCATGTTAAAAATTATATTAATTATAAAATCTGTTTTGTGAATTATAATTATTCTTAAGAATTAAATCTGTTTAAAACTTAAAATCATTATTATTGCATATTTTTGGAGAAGAACGAATGATTGGGTTTTTTGGGAATTTTTAATTCGAATTCGACAAGAACTGGTATAACATTTAAGAAATTACATAAACTTAATTTGACAATTCATGAACAAATAATTATCATTAATAATTTAGTAACTACTTTCAATAATTGGGTAAGTTTAAAATGTGACTACATTAAATACATTTTAATTATATGTAATATTTTTCAATTGTGGATTATAAAAAAGAAATAGTTGATACATTTAAATTAGACAATGCATTCATAATAAAGAAAGAGGACATTATCAGATTTATAAATGTTTGTATTATATTTACATCTTTTATATTTTTTATACATTTTAAGTGAGTTGTATGATAACTATATTATATATGCTCTATATAGATATCACATATGATAATTATTGTATTAATATATACTATATATTTGATAGAATATTGGATCGTATACGGATGATCATTTGATTCACTTTGACACTTTTCAACTACATTTATTGTATCAAATCATAGATAACTATAAAATCTATAAAAGAAACTTATAGGCTGAAAAAGTTTTTAACAATACACCACACAATAGCCAAGTTATAATCGACCAACAAAATATTGTAAATATAAAAGTAAAAGTGTTTGGTAATATTGGTAATCTAAATAGACATACAAACAGATTACAAAGTTTTTTTTACGAAACAATATATCTATGATATAGAGTAGACTAAGAATACATGAAGCCAGAAGAACTAAGAATATTTGTAGGTATACTTTAAGACATTTATATATAAATTTCGAAGATGCATGGATGGATGTTAAATATATTAAATTAAAATAATTTGTCTGTGGAATAGTAACAATTATGACTGGTACATCTAGTGTAAAGTAAGATTTTTCTATACTTAAATATATAAAAAAATAATTCTAAGAATAATTTATGTAACATTAGTCTTGAAGGTATGCTTCATTGAAAGAATATAATCTATTATTATAACTTTTATAAACGACAGTTATTATAACAATAATGAATTATTATTACTCATTATTATTTGATCTCACTTTATGTAATAAAAATTAAAAATATATTGACATTTTTTTATAATATTATTAATTCTTAAATTAAATAAAGTCATTCGATAACTTATAAAATACAAAATAATAATATGGTATTTATCATGATATCAATATGGTATATAATATGATAGTTATTAAATATATAATATGAATAATACATTATGATGGATATTAACGTATTTTGAAGTTTAAAAAAAAGGCCCAAAATAAACAAAAATAAGGTTTTCAAAAGGCCCAAAATAGCATATTTTGGGCCTTTTTCTAATAATTAGGCCTGTTTATAATTCAAATAGATCGATTCATATAAGTGTTTATGTAGAATAATAACTTTGTTAATTCTAATTATATTATAAACATATTATCTATATGATATATCTAGATATTGACTAATCAAATAAATGACGTATAATATGACCAATAGCTAAAATAACATTTTAACCAATTTTAGAGTCAAAAATGAATTAAAACTATAAACATCTGTACTGTATTTATATTTAGACAGTGGCATTATATTTTTAATTAAATTATAATATGAAAGGAATATAATAGAAGATATTTGTAGATATTTGTAGAATAATTGTAAATATTTGTCGGGCGACAGCATAGAAAAGATATTGATCTTAATCTGAAGTATAAACTCTCCCTAACCATCCACAACGCTATTCACCACAATTCCCCTGACTACATTGTATCCCTCCTATATCTACACACACCCATCACTACACTCCAGACCCGTTCCTCCAACACCTTTATCCTTACCACTCCCCGTTTTTACAAACTACATTCTTCAAATATACGCTCCTTTGCCCTCTCTGCCCCTTACCACTGGAACTCACTACCCAAACACCTACGAATAAACTCATCAACTCCCTCCTTTAAACGCCACCTCAATACTTATTACTTCTCCCTTGCCTTCCCTCCCACTCAATAATTTCCCCCAACGGACGGCCGATTGCTCACGCACTTGCAGTCCATAAACCAACAAAAAGTAAAAGTAATAAGTAAATAATGATATATTTCATACGAAAAAAAATGTACAATTTAAAACTTCTAATAAATATTTATTATTATTATTATTATTATTAATCACAAATATTAAAAGATCGCTATGTAGTAGTAGTAGTAGTAATAGTATTTATTTATACACAAAGATTAATATAAAATTCTACAATGTGTTTTACTGTTTGTCGAACAGTTTACAGGTGTGGGTTCCCGGATGATTTAACGATCATCCGTAAAAATAATATAATAAAATAACATTCTTAAATATAATAATATAATAATAATATAATAACACGATTACATTTCAAAGAGGGTTAGATAAGTGGTATTTTAGTGGGGAACGTTTAAATAGCTCCTTGAGTTTATATTTGAAAGTTGTTATTGACATATCTTCTATGTGTTTATAGATTCCTTAATTTGTGTTTCAATAATGGAAACGTATAAATTGAAACGATTGGCATTATATATCTATATATATATATATATATATATATGATTCACCATTATACATTTATATAAGCCTACAAGAAGAGCGTCTTTATATTTATTAAATTATTTAACATGATCCTCATTTATTTATTTAATTTATGAAATAATATGTTTTAACTTGTTACTGGAATTAATTGTAATTAACTAGAACCTTTTATTTATTTTATATTTTTATAAAAGAAGTTCAGGAATATGAAAATATTTGTATATATAAATATTTGTTAATATATTTTAATATTAAGTATACTTAACCTATAGGTTAACCATGTTTTCCAGTGATTTAGTATATATATTTTCAATAAATACTGGCAAAGCATAATGTCTACCCATCTAGTTTTATAAAGGTTAACTAATTTCTTTTTGGAAGATTTAATACAAATTTGTGTAATAAGTTATTCTAATAAACCTTGCCTATAGCAATATATTAGCATAATATTAAAAAAATATGAAGATTCCTAATATTCCCGTCATATTTTGAATTAATGAGATTGTGCATGTATTTACTATTGATAGATGTAATACATGTGATCTACAGTGTCCATATGTAGCTTTAGGATACTTATTCAGAATTATAGTTGACGCTCCTTTTACTTTGCCAGAAATATTTCCTGATCCATCGTATAATATATCAAGATTAATTTTAGCTTTAGTTAGTGTATCCATAATCAAGTTAGCTATACATTCTCCACTAAGATTTTCACATTCTATGAAAGAAGTAATATTTTCAGTGATACACTTACCCTTAAAATATAATATCTAATTTCTAAAGCCACTTGTTCAGTATTAAATACATCTGTGGTTTCATCAGATATTACACTAACAATATTTAGCTTTTTTATATCATAAATTATTCTTATTTGATATATTCACCACATTCAAATAGCAATTCATTCTTTGTTGTTTTTGAGGTGTATTTGGCATTTTTATTACACATTAACAAGTGTTATTTTAATATACCATTTCCAGAGTTTATACATAGTTTTAGAAGTTCATTGACATTTCCAAGATCAGAATTGTGCTATATTGCATTCAATGTGCTTAGATATTGACTTGTTGACTTGAATTATTTCTGATTGCTTCTTATTTTCCATCACTAAAATAAGACGAAAATTGATTCCAAATAGTTCTTGTGATAAAGAGTAGATTCGTATTTTCTTATATCTGCAATCGCATCTTTAAACTTAATCATGGGCGAAGTGACACATTTTCCAACTTGATTGTGATTTATTTTTAAATGAAAACATATGGTATATACAATCCGTCATTTAAAGATTCACTTCAGGATAACCAAGAATATGTGTGTAATGACTTTATTTGAAATGTACGAGTATTTCCATTTTCTATGTGATTTAAAAACGCTTATGGATTGTTGTGCGAGTATTTTGTATAATAGAAGATACATTTCTTCATATGTTTTACTTGTTAATTAAAAATATTTTAATCGCTAATATACATCCCAATAGCACATTGGGATCATATATATTGTAGTATATATATATACATATATATATATATATATATATATATATATATATATATATATATATATATCAAATGTGTCCAGTTAAATAAATAAGGTCCACAAATTCATAAAAATTCATAATCTGACACTTCAGATCATGACTTAGGTGGCATATCAATATAGACGGAACAATCACTATATATATAATATATATTATATAAATTATACCAAGTATACTTTGGTGTAAGCCTATAATTAGTTTTAGTATTATCAATAAGTAAATTACTATATTAATTAAAAGTATATGGCTATATATGTATATAATGGTACTAATATACTGTATCATGAATAAGTTATGGAGTTTCAACAAATTATGAATAATCACTATTGTTATCATAGATTTATAGTTTACCTAGATCTGTAGTTACGTAATTTTTCTTCAACAGAAATGGTACCTCGACTTAGTTATATTAAGTATTTTAAATACCGACCTTTATAAAGTAGTATTTAAATATAAATAATTGAAACTTACAAGCGTATATAGAATAAAATATAAAATTGATTTAAAAATCAATATTATTTGTTTGAATATTTGTTATTAAATACATTTGCATATTTGATATTTACTGATATTTAAATTATAACTTAAATTATAAAATATGTGCATAGAAATGTACAAAAAGATACTACGTGGAGTTTATATATGTATTATATACAACAGAGGTGACAGAGAGGAGTATGTTATAAGTATATCATATAAGTTATAAACGTATACTTTTATAACTCAACAAATAGGTCACACAAATAAACCCTATAAGCTAACAAGTATACAAATAAATTACATACAATATTAAAAAAGATTAGAAAATATTAAAAATAAACCAAATGAAATAATATAAACTAAAATTCTTTTATTAATTAAGAAATTACCTATCCTAAAATGAATAAATTAATTTAATATTAAATTACATTATACTAAATAAATATTTAATAAAAATAAATTTAAATATTATTTAAAAATCAAATTATAATCTTACTATTTGTGTATATATATAAGTTTATTTACATTGTACACTGTACAGTGTACAGTGTACATATCTATATGTGTAATAGACGATGTCAAATAAGTAATACTTAATTCTAGTATTTGTATTGAAGCAGTTGTATTCTAATATTGTAAATTTAAATTTAAATTCTATAAAACTAATTAATTATTGATTAGGTGCTTAATAAAGTGTTTTAAAATGATTCATCAAATACAAACTTCTTATTGATAACTGTACACTACGAATATCGATATAGGCAAATGAATAGCGTTGCATATTTCATATACAGTGATAGATATTAATTAATGATACAAGCATTTCAACAGTGTGATAGTGATTTCCCTTTTTATCCATGTTATAATATCTACGAGATCATATATACATATATATATATATATATATATATATATATATATATATATATATATATATATATATATATATATATATATATTATAACTGTCTATGTGGCTTAACAGTGTAATACGCCAGACAGGCAGGCATTAGTCCATCCGTCCATTACATAAGTCCTAAAATAATATTTAGTGAAATGAAGTGATATTATATAATTGGGTATATATATATATATACAATTATTATACATAATGATCGTCTTTCATTAAACATGAATTTATTTAATACGGGAACAGCTTCTAAGGACATTAGAGAAATGAGATTATATGTGAAATCTTCATCTAAGTTCATGGATGGGATGACACAAATAAATAAAAATAACAATAGTATTTATAATAACATATATATATATAAGAAAGATTTTATTTTACTATTTAAATAAAAATAACAATAATATTTATAATAACATATATAAGAAAGATTTGATTTTACTTTTTTCTATAGAAATATTCCAATTGGCATTTATTCTCTTTAGAATATATTATATTTAACATTTAATTATTTTTGTTAATATTTATTCATCAATATATATTTATTTACATGAATTTCATATAATTTATACAGTGATAATTGTGACATATTTAATTTTCTATATATATATATATATGTGTATATGTATGTGTTTATGCATGTATTTATGCGTGTATATATGTATGTGTGTATGTATGTGTATATGTATGTGTATGTATAGCTGTATATGTATTTATATGTATATATATATATATATATATATGTGTATGTATATATATATATACTTACTTTTACTTTCTTACCCAATTTTGACAGTTTTTTCCATTTACCACGATCCATCATCACAGAACGAATCTTATCGATACTCTCAAGGTCAGTTTGAAGTTTTAGAGCATCTACAAATGTAAGCTGCTGACGTCCTCTTCTTCTCTTTCCTCGTGTGGGTGTCCATAGAACTAGATTATGGGCCATCTCTTCTTTGTGACGTACACAGTGTCCAGCAAGATTCAGCATTCTTTCAGAGATTATATCTGTTACTTTAGGTAAACCATTATACAGTTTTTCGTTGTTCGTTTTACTTTTCCATGAGATATTTTGTGTCATGCGTAGTAAGCGAGTATAGCATCCATCTATCCGTTTTCTCAGCTTACTGTCTACGGTCCAGCATTGACTTACATATAGCAGAACGGTTTCAACAGTAGCTTTAAAGGCACGGATCTTTAACTGATTACTGTTAGATGTTAGATGTCCATAGTCGTTTCATTCATATATATATAAATGTTGTTGTTTTGTTGAATTACTTATTATATTATTTAAAGAATATTTTTCTAATATGGTTACATCTTTTTTATTATTTTTTAGTTTTGTATAAGGTTATCAAATTGCCTATTAATTTTTTAATTTATTTTTATCATTATTTTAACAAACACCACGTGTGACATATTATAATTTATATATAAATAGTAGTAAAACATTGCTCTTAAATATTTATCTTTCTAATTTTGTTTTTCCTGATATCATATTTGATAATCTTTTAATTACTCCTCCATCTAAAATTAAATTCCTTGGAATATTTGCTTCGTGTAATTTATCGCAGTTAGATCATGTATCACATATATATATATCAGCTAATTATCATTTACATAATATAAATGTCATTCGTAAATATTTATCAATACAATCTACTATTTGATTTATTGAAAGTTTAGTTCTATCGATATTAGATTATGGGAATATTATCTTAATTGTAATTCCAATATATATTTAAAAAAAACATTAAGCTAAACGTTAACATTAAGCGAGTTATTCATAGATGTATACAAATTATATTTAATATTCCATATTCTAATAGGTTTTATAGGTATTACTTAAAAAAAATTAAATGGTTAGGGATATTTTCAAAATTAATTATAGATTTTATAAAAAATGTTAATTAAAAAAGTAATTATTTCTGGAGAACCTTCCTATTTATCAACGTGACTATCAGAGAAAATAACTGTCTATTCGAGGAGTTATCCTATGAAACTCGAAGAAGGTAGATGTCGACTGCACATTATTAAGAGGTCATTCAGGATGTATAGTTTACACTACCTCGATGTGGAATAAGCTACATATGGTAATAAGAAGTTCACCTTCCATTTAACCTTCAGAGACAGACTGGAATAAACATCTTTTATTATAATTATTTTGTTAACATTATTATTTGATTACAGTTTAGAGTTGGTTTCTACTATTATTTAAGTATCTAAATAAACTATTTATTATTATTATTATTATTATTATTATTATTATTATTATTATTATTATTATTATTATTATTATTATTATTATTATTATTATTTTTATTATTATTATTATTATTATTATTATTATTATTATTATTATTATTATTATTATTATTATTATTATTATTATTATTATTATTATTATTATTATTATTATTATTATTATTATTATTATTATTATTATTATTATTATTATTATTATTATTATTATTATTATTATTATTATTATTATTATTATTATTATTATTATTATTATTATTATTATTATTATTATTATTATTATTATTATTATTATTATTATTATTATTATTATTATTATTATTATTATTATTATTATTATTATTATTATTATTATTATTATTATTATTATTATTATTATTATTATTATTATTATTATTATTATTATTATTATTATTATTATTATTATTATTATTATTATTATTATTATTATTATTATATATTTTAAATATATTGCTGAATTAATATATAAATAATAATATACATACTATGTTGATAATATCTATCTGCTTACCGCCATTTTCCAATAATACTAGAACAGCGATTGTTTAATCATACTTGTCGATGAATAAGACATTCAGACAGACAGACATATAGACAGACACACACACACACGATCTTGATAAATAGCGGTTTTCATTGTCGGTAATAACGTCCTGTATTTCATCGTGATTGATTATTCCTTCATCTCATGTCATCCACCTATTTACCTATAATATATATATATATATATATTTCGAAAATATGTAGGTATATTATTATATACATATGTGTATATAATAATGCACATGTACATATATTCGAGTACGTAGATTAAGCTATGATATAACAATATGAATTAGATCGTGGTAAAACTCAAATAATAAGTAATACACCTTTTCATTATGTTATTAATTTAATGTCTTCTAATCTGGTATTATTAACATCATCCCGGATATATAGTGCATATTAAGTAGGTGATTTTTACATATTTGTATATATATATACTTATTAATTATATGTTGTTTAAATTTGAAGCGATTCGTATGTGTATTTAGTGAAATATCATCGATGTTGTAGTCACGTGACCATTGGAGATGATTTCTCGATGGGAATAATTATATGACACAGGCTATTCCGAATGTTCTCGAGTGGGAACAATGGGAACAATGGGCACAACCATCGGAATGTGCTGGGTTCGCTTAAAGTCGATCGGATGAAAGTTTCGTAGGCTGATGAATGTGTCTGTATCTAATCTATCAGTTGTGCCAGAACGAAGGTGTACTCATTACAGTGTAAGGCACCGTACAGTGATGGTAAGCAATACTAGATGAGAGTACTTAAGTTCTTGTTTATAATTATAACTTTATTAAATAATAATATATATACATGTACTATTATAATAGTATAATTATATACTATATTTACTATATTGTATAGGTATTTACATCTATATATGTATAACAACGTTACGCTCGTATCCACATTCATGCATGTAAACATATTATCAAAATGAAATATATATATATATATATATATATATATATATGCATGACGAGAATACTTATACGAGCATAATTATATTATTACTAAATAACATATAAAATAAACATTAAAAAATGCTAAATACTAGATGTAAAACTAAAATAACAACTTATTAAAACTAAAAAATCAAATTCAATCAATGTATAGGTTGTTTAATAAGCATGACCATATATGGTAATATGTATACATATTTATATGATCATCTAAGTTAATATATGATATAGATTACATAATATACGCTTCAATTACATATTTACAATCAAAATGTATATGGTACTATAGTATATGAAATCATGCATTGTATTAGTTTGTTTAAAATAATATCATTCATTGTAGGAGTATGAGTCATTGTAATCGGTTTTAAAATAATATTTAGAAGTAATATTATATAATCGTGTATACACAAATGATCGTGTCTCTTAAAACCATGGATGCTTTACTATGAAAGCTACGGGAAATTATAGCCATATATGGTTATAAGTGAAAACTTCATCTTCAAGTTCCTGGCTGGGATGAAATGACTCCATTAAAATAACAATAACAATAACAATTCGATGTTTTAATAATATGGGGTTAGTATACGACACGTTGATGAAGTGTGTATAGAAGTACGAAGTAAAGTATATACCGAGCATCGATGTAAAGAAACACTTACATCGATGATACCGATACCTATTACATAACAAATAATGTCATTGATTGTCCTTGACCTTGACCACTCCCCTGACCACGTATCCAAGAACGATTGTATGTTATTTTGATTATATATATATATATATATATATATATATAGATCGTATATCATTACTTATTTATTTGTTATCATGATATATATAATTATATTATATTTAAAAAATTAAAAAACGTTGTCAACATGGGGACGTTCAGTGAACGTCGTTTACCATCCCCTAGGAATTTAACATGGGGGAGATATATATTATATAATGGAGTATATATATATACAATACATATAATGGAGTATATATATACAATACATATAACTAATGATTTAGAATAAAAATAATAATATTTACTCTACACATATACTCTAATTTCTTATTAAATACATATTATATTTCAATATTTCATTATTAAAATTTATATTTGTAAAATGTCTTGGTAACTTATCTTTAAGGAATTTTTATTGCCAGAATATTTTATTTTATTGAATAAATTTAATGATTTTTTTTAATATTTTGTATATTATAAAAAATCTATGCATTATGTAAAGTATACATATATCGAAAACATAATATAACAATTAAGTATTAATAATAATAAAATATGGAAATAAAGATTAATTTTTCCAACCCATATCGGTTGAAAAAGAAGCCTCTTAAAAAATTTAGAAGTTCTAATAGTTATATGTTATAATTATATGATTTTAACTAAATTCACCTTGTAACACTTCACTCCACGTTAGCGGTACGTAACTTACCTATCGAGGTTGAAACTTCACCTTTGAATATTCGCGTATATATATATATATATTGAATACGACTGATCTATAGAAATCCGCGAATATATCCCAATTGTGGCGAATAATCGCGAGCATAGCCTAACTCGACATATATGCTAACGACTAATAGGCGAGTTCAGGCATACGACGTTAAGAATGTCGGTGATTACATCTCGGGTCTAGATCATTATCTATTACGTCGGCGCTTGGGTTATAGGCTGGCTAAACGTCGGGAACTATGCGAGATCACGCTCTATATCGGGAGGGAGGGAGGGAGGGAGAGGGGGAGGAAGGGAGGAAGGGAGGGAGAGGGGGAGGGAGAGGGGGAGGGATGGATGGAGGGAGGGAGGGAAGGACCTGCTCATGTACCGAGTATAACGCGAGGACAGTTACTTGACCGCTGCGATAAGCGATGACCAGTAATCTAATGTAATATCACCGGTGATCAACAGAACGAGATGAGGAGATAGGAGGGAAGGGAGAGGATGAAGGGAGGACGGTCAGTTATATATGTAAACATATTGGATTAATCAACTCTTCCGCCTTGGGAAGTTTTCTATATAATATATATTATATATATATATTTATATATATATATACAAGTTAATATATATATTAATACATTATAATTATAAATATATATTTTGTATTCTAGCATTAATTAAATAGTAAGTATTTTAATAAAATAATGGCCTATTTAAATCATAAATATGACAACATTAGATATACTTCTCAACACATATGGGCGTGATGACCAATTGTTGGTTGTGTTAAAGTATCTAGGGTGTTAAAGAATCGGGTTCTCTGAATATTTAAATTTTCTTGTCTGTTTAATAATTGATCAATTATATTTATTTGTTACTATAATGACTCATTTTACATGATGACATTGTCGGCATATGAACATTTTAAATTAGTGTATTTATACTTGTGACTTATGTATGCTTAGTATGATCTGATATTTAACTATCAACTTCTTCGATCTTAATCGAACTCTAGTTAATAATTAAAACTCTATATAAATTGACTATAGTATATATGAAACATATATGTTTGTCATTATAATACATTGTTTAATAAAAGAGAACACATTGTTTAATAAATGAGAATATAAGTTATGAGAAACTTATGCACCTCGGTATATCGAAATAAAGATCCTCAAGAATATCTAGGTAACTTTAGTTTAAGGCATTTAGCTGAAATATCAGTGATGAAATATCAGTGCTGAATTATAAGTGCTGAATTATTAGATAACTTGGGTATAGAAGGTACGATTTACGATTTCATAAAATCGAATTTAAATTTACATTATTTTTAATTACAATTCAGTGATTAATATATAAGGTAATCCTATAGAATTTATTTATTATTTATGATGCTATTTTGTATTATTGTCCATATAAAAATGGATTAATCCAAATCATTTTGGTATAAAAGAAGTGAGTATTTTATTTTAATACTCTTTAGAGATACGACATATTTTCATTAAATAATTATTTATTTCATTTATTATATTATTATTAGTTTTTTACTTTTAATAATAATAATAATAATATATAGTTTATTAGGTAAACAAAAAATAAATATATAAACAAAAATAATGAAGACAAAATAGATATAAATTGAAACCCAAAACGACATGGTACAAAAATTAACAATAGGTTTATAATTAATAAAAAAACGCCTTGGTTTATGCATGCCGAACATAATATATATGAATATTATATGCAAATATGAGCATATTATATGAATTAAAATGAAAACAACATAAAAGAAAATCAGAACTCTCATCTCCACCATAAAGATAACACCGATTAAGATCGGAGGTCTCGGGTTAGAGGTTGGATAACCCATATGAGGTGGATCAGGCCCCAAGGATGGGTCATTCCCTTAATGTAGTGGTGTTGACATATCCTGACATCAAAACCAGCATAATCAATACAGTGAATTAGAGAATTCTGTTCATCTAATTATACTACGAATCATTAAGGCTTTAAAAGAAGAAACAGTTTCACATTATAATATCAGATCTGGTAGTTTGTTCCAATCTGAAGATATTCTATTACCAAAGTAGTCGAATAGTGGTTTGGTCCTTGATTTCATTCTCCTTATCTTTATTGACGGGCCCCTGCTAGATGATACGTATGTATTCATGATGTCCGACACCGGCACATCAACGAATCCTTTGTAAATAAGTTATAACTAAATGTTATACCTCATTATAATTTAAAAATTTATGACGACAAAAAGTACTATATATTATATACATGAATAATAATAATTATTAATAATATATTAACATCAGCGAAGAGATAAAGATACATTTATAATATTATTAATTAATATAAAATAATAATAATGGCCAAGGTATTATACACATATTTATTAGAATTATGTTATATACATATTACGAGGAAGCATATAAGTGTATATATATTCATATATATATATATATATATATATATATATATATATATATATATATATATATGAATGTATAATGTATGCAATCTCGACGCTATAAATGATATGACGTAATACAAATATTTACTTTATTTGCCGAGATTAGCGCATATGTCTCCCAATTGCATCATAATTATTACAACGCACGAAATATCGCCTAATAACATGCATTTAGATCAAGCCGATCTACTAATTATTTACATATACATTAAAATACATAGTTTCCAGTTGCTGCTTAGAATTAAACTTCCGAGAATGCCGGAAAATATGTGTCTGAGATTAGAAAAATCTAAGATATCGATACATTAATCTATACGTATTATGTATTAATGTAGTATCGATATTACACCCCCTCGCACTAATCCAATAATGGACTCGTCCACGCGTGATACGCCTGGATGAACATTCATTAGGCCCCGTTTAGCACACATACACGTACAACGAGATATTATTATGACCCAGCTACACACAAACACGACTAATACATATCTATATTAGGGTAGTACTATCAATGTAACAATTACCATGTTATTTACTAATAAATAAGTGATATTGATTTATCGAATATATTATCACATAAATATATTATATATGGTTATACACGGGAGTATACGAATATATACAAATATATTTGTATGTTAAGTATTTATTGTCATGTATACACTTATTTTTGTTTATATTTATACATATACATATGTATATGAGGTGTTAAATATACCACCTTAGATTATAATAAATAAGTAGTGTATACTAATTAATATCGTCTACTATACAATACCCTATAGTATACATTGCAATTATATAATACTACATAACATTATTTTCTAAACTATAATATGTTACTTCTATTTAAATATATATATATATATATATATATATATATATATATATATATTTAAGACTTACTGTGTAGCTCAGTTGTATAAGGCGTCAGACACACAAGCAGTAGGACACGGGTTCGAACCTCCTCCGGACCATTAATTAATTTTATAAAATGGGTCTTGAAATATTATTTAGAAGTGATCTTATATAATTGTGTATACATACATAATCGGCTATCGTTAAAACCATGGATGCCTTAACATAAGAGCAGCTTTGAAGGGGCATTAGAGCCATATGGTTATAGGTGAAAACTTCATCTAAGTTCCTGGATGGGATGAAAGTACTCCACCAAATAAAAATAACAATAACAATAACATCCCTATATATTATTAAATAAAATGAAATTTGAAATGACTTTCTTGAATAACGAGGAGTTGCTTACTATTCGGATAGAAATACTTTTTTGTATAATACATTTTTTGACATGATAGTAGATCTTAGATTTTAAATTGTATTAATACTGTACGAGATTAAATATTTATAAAAATTCGCTCTAGTTTTATATACCATTGTTATTGTCTATGTTAGTAATTACTTTCGTCTCAATAGGCACACATGTGCTTATTGAGTAGATAATTAGTGCCGTATTACAATTAGTTGTATTATGTAGGCTGTCAGTATTTGTGAAGTCATTTTTAAATGTCATCAATTAGGATACATTTATTTTATAGTTATTTTATCAATGGATTTTTAAAGTATTTTAATAATAGTTGTATTGTAATGTGATCAGTTATATTAAACATAGTAACATATGTATATGATATTTTATAAAAGGGCATATCATTTAATATTTCTACATGTTATATGTGTTAGAGTTAATTTAATTTTTAAATAATTAAGTTAAATAATGTATTATTATGGGAAAGTAAGCTAATACGGACACTTTAACAATAAATGGTCTTACAGTTTTATGACTCAATATTTTTATTCAAAAATTACAATATATTTATATTATATGATTATAAATATTATTGTGATTTTAAAATTGTATTTAATCTTTTTATTCCATAGATAACGGGGGTGTCCGTATTCGGTACCCATGTCCGAATACGGACACCCTGTGTTATTGTACGGACACCCTATATACCACTAGATAAACTATATATTATTGATGAATCAATCAGACATTTTACAATTACATTATTTATAATTAATGTTATGTATAATTTAATATAATTTAATTATTAATTAATTTATTAATTTTTATTATTTTATTAATTAATAATACAAGTTAAGTACATAAATAATAACATTTTTAGATGTAGTTTAATTAGTGTTATTATTATTATAAGGCACGCGATTTTTATGATAATCAGAATATTCTACACGCTATGGGGTAAAGTAACCGAATACGGACAGTGACCGAATACGGATACTATATATAGTTGATTAATGTGATAATAAATGTCGAGTATATACATTTATAGTGTATTTTATATGTTATAACAATATTGTATTACATTATATTTTATAAATGATAAAATTCTATAAGTTAATTATTAATTATCAGAGTATTGATAACAACATGTATATGTTAATAGATACGCTAAACGGGATAATATATTATTAAACTGATATTATATAATAAAATAAAATAGTAACACATTAAATAAGAAAATAAATATTTTATTTAATTTAAGATATGATTCAAATATTGCCTTTTTAATTATTGATTAAATGGATTGTTTAGATTATTTCTGATATAGGTAAGGTAGATAAAATATATTTATAATATAACTAATGAAATTTCTATTTAAAAAAAGTTTACTTTAGTTAGACATATATATATTATATATATATATATATATATATATATATATATATATATATATATTCAGAGATATAAAAATGACTAGTCTGTCCACTATATATATGAATTCGTATTATTATATCCGTATACTGATATATAAGGGGGGGGGGGAGTTACATTAACATTGCATAACACTTACATCTAAATTACACCGTGTAAACCCTCTTAGATAACATAAGTTTACTTTTATAAAGTTAACTATTTATTTTACTTTTATTTTATTATATAATAAGAATGTATTTCTATACAATATTGTATTTAGTATTTAATTTAATAAGATAATATTTGAAATATCATTTAACAATTATTTTAAATTCTTAATTATTAAATTATGATAAAGACATGAGACCATACCTCGATACAATGTTGATAATGTGTTCTAAACAAATACATATTTAGACATAAATAAACAGGAATAAAGCTTTATATATTACGAATACTTTAATAATATTATAACATATAAATGTATACATTTGTATTATATAGTATCTGTGTATACTATATAATAAATGTTATGTAATATAAATTTAAAATAATAACAATTGAAAATAATATTTCTATGTATTATAATATTATAATAAATGTGTATATATATATTATTAAAAATGAGTTAATTCATATTTAAAAATGTATATCATAAAGTTATGCTACAAAAATTATAAAATATAAAAAGGTATACTATATTTGGTACAACTTTAAATACGAATACCCCGGGTCAACAAGCGTTACCCTATAGGGTAAACGACGGTGTCTAGTTATCCCTTCACTAGGCGCATGCGCTAACATTATCCAAGCTATACCACTACCACCAGCGCCCCCTGCAACAGTCCCGCTAATACGATGAACGTTCGCCAGGGGGCAGCGAAGCGCGCATGCGTGCGTGTGTGCGCGTGCGCAGTCACACACACAAACTCTCTCACTCTCAGTCTCACTCTCAGTCTCACTCTCTCCGTAAGGTGGACACACATACGCGTAACGTGCGGCCCACTTCATCCTGCCGAGTTACCCGACCGGCGCTAACGTTACATGCTTACGTAATAGACGTAATCGGCGAGTTCTTATCACCCCCTCCATCATCTCACAGGCATGACATCAGGTAACGTACCGGCTGCATACGTGTATATATATATATATATATATATATATATATATATATATATATATATATTTATATATATATATATATTTATATATATATATATATATATATATATATATATGCATATATATATTTATATATATATATATTTATATATATATACTATTAGCATATATCGTTAGAATAGATTATATTTTATCCAGTTATACGGGTCGTGATTTAAATAAATTTTAAAGTGAATACGTGACGCGCGATATCTAAATACATATACATTTGTTAATATAATAATATTATTTAAATATATTCATTTAAAAATGTATATATATATATAGATTTTTAATTAACTTACAATACTATTATTGATACTTATATATAAGTATATATACATTTATTTTCTATGTTCATTCTAATAATTGACCGATAAGTGTTTTGATGAATTACGTTAATCTATACTTTAGTATACTATATATATAGCATATTCAATAGCATCGTACTATTATACTTCGATGTGAAGCAGCACATATATACAGTGTATACAATGTATACACTGAACAACATATACGTTGTATAGTGATCACATGTATCACGTGCAGCAAGACGTATGTTAGCGCTGAACCCGTGTTTACATCCTATAGGAATTAGCGAGGAGTATATTAGCCGGGCATTAGTGAATTGGGGCTTAGTGAATTAGTTAATTAATAATAATGCAATTAACGATGAATTGTGAATGCGTAATTAGCGACATTTAACATTGATGCGCACATCTCCATATGGAACACGCGACGCCTTTGTATTGTTAGCACAATTATAATGGTATACCATTATAACCTAGTATAATGGAACATATGGAATATATAGCATATATGCTATACGTATATACTAGAAGTATACTATAGTATATTTTGTAGTATATTTATACTACAATATATATATTAAAAATTATAAATTAAAACTTTTTATGATATATATATATATATATATATATAGTGTATACACTGCACAATGTACAGTTTATATATTCTATAGAATGCCCGTCGATATATGCATACATACCTACTTCATATATATATACATACATATGTTATATTGGTGGAGTCCTTTCATCCTATCCAGGAACATAGATAATGGTTTCACTTATAACCAAATGGATCTAATGTCCCTTCGAAGCGGCTCTCGTATTAAGGCATTCGTGGTTTTAACGAGAACCGATCATTTATTTATACACAATTATATAAGATCACTTCAATATATTATGTAAGATCTAGTTTAATGGTCCTCTCGGGGCTTGAATCCACTACGCGGGTTCCACGTCCTAGTATATACACTGTATATACACTGTATATACGGTATATTATACAGTGTACATATGTAGCTGACCCTTAGCTAACCTTAGCTTGATGAAATATCCAGCAATTTACACACACATATATATATATATATATATATATATATATATAGTTATAAATGCATCTAATATACACATATATAATCTATCTGTATAGTTATTTAATTTATAGTAATATAATACTGTACAATTAGATTACTAATGGTACATTTAAAGATACGTAGACATGCAACACTAAAACTATTACCTCGTACCATTAGAGGTCTAAAGTGGCTATGGATATTCCCTGCTATTATGTAACATGTATTACGTACGTTGGTGACGTTGCGGGGATGACGTCATCGTGTAATATGATGCAACACTGACCTGACATCATACATTAGTAGATTGTATGAATATAGTATATATATATAGCGAGAGAGAGATATATTGAGTGATACATTTAACAAGGTGAATATAGATACATGTAATATATAATGATATAATATAGCTATTGCGAGGTGCTTCTTTAAAATTGGAAAATTACATTGCAATAAGTTTATCACGAGATAATGTTGACATATTACGCAACGAAACTAACGCTGAGGTAATATGCATTCGATGAGGGTGTACACTGTACCCTGTACCCTATAGGGTAGCTTAACAATGGATTACGTAATCACGAGCACACACAAACTCGTCTACAGTTAGTAATCGATGTGAATGATAGTAATACAATGTATTAAACACAAACATATCTTACATCTGTTACCACCACCTCCTCATCCTTCTCCACCTCCCCCCCCTCCTCAAGTGGAGTAAGGCCGATACTACAACATGTAACATAATTACATCTCAAGTGTGTAACATATTATTATTTGTATACAAATATATATATATATATAGTATTCTTGATAGAGTAAGTATTGTGCCTAGACTGCTGACTAAGCTATCCTTGATCTAATTAAAGTTAATATAATTATATATTATAATCAAATACTATCTCATATAAATAGTGAATGAAAGTCAGTAGTGATGGTAGAAATACGTTATTTAGAACCAACATTATTGGTTAAATAACAGATTTTACCAGAGTTAACTGTTGATAGACAACATTTGATAAGCATACATCGTGAACTAATATATATATATATATATATATATATATATATATATATATATATATATATATATATACAATATACATAAGTAAACTTATAAGTCATAAGTATTTGTCATTGATGAACACAATAATCACTTTTATTTATTCTATATTTATGATCTATTTATACTAATTTATATATGTATTAATATGCAGTATACTGCATGCTATATATATGTAACGTATAGTTAGTAAATAGTAAGATACAAAATAGAATAAAACTTAAAATTAGTTTATACTAATTATAGAAAATATGATAAAATTCATAAATTATGCCTTATAAATAATATATATGGAATAAATAAACAGTCATTTATTAATATAATATTTTAAATGTCTAGATATTTTAGGATTTATTTATAAATTAGTGTTTTATACACATCTATTTCAAGTGTGGTAATAATGTTTTTAAGAGTATGTTATTATATAATATTATCCATATATTTCTTATATATATGGCTTCTATTAGACCCTAATATATCTAGACATTAAAAATATTATACTAATAAATGTCGGTTTATCATTGACACGCCTATACATATAAACACGTATATATATATATATATATATATGTATATATATATATATATATATATATATATATATATATATATATATATATATATATACTTTACACGTATACTATATGTAGATGTAAGTGAACTTGATACATTAATACTATGTATATATTTTTAATATTAGTATATATTTGTATATATATATATATATATATATATATATATATACCTACTATTAACTTATAAAATTTTTTTTCTAGAATATAATATATTGTAATTTGTAGTATAATTCAAATATATTACCTTACCAGATTGGGATAGTTTCCCGAGCATATTCTACAATCTTTTTCCAGATGTTTCTATCTTTCATCGCTGTCTTCGCTTCTTCTACTGTTGGGCCTGGTCATCAGTTAGTTGCTTTATATAGTTTCGTTTCGGTCGTCCACGCTTTGTAAATCCGTGAGCAGGCATCCACATTAGTACACCACTTATAATCTCATTTTCGCTTCTGAAGCAGTGTCCAGCAAATCGTGTTCTTCTTTCCCGGATAGTCTTGGAGAGATTAGGAATATTTCCATATAGTTTCTTGTTTGTTAAGTGTAGTTTCCATGATATATTAAATACTACTCTCATTAAATATATATATATATATATATATATATATATATATATATATATATATATATAGTATTTAGTATAATATAACATGCATATTAGTTTTATTAATTTTGTTTATTTTTATTACTTGTAATTTGTATACATAGTATTAAATATAGGTATGTATATTCTTAATTAAATATTATTTTTTATTAGATAATTTTATTATTATCGTTTATAATTTTATATTATATGAAAGTTATAATTTTATAAATTAATATTATTTTATAAAGTAATTTATATATATATATATATATAAATTATATATACGATGTAAACTGGCGACAATTTATATTTAAAATATCATAATAGTAACACAATAAATATTAAATTTTATATTTTCAAATATTGGTTAAAAATCTATTTTCATAAATTGTTCATAACTATTTAATATGTTTCTAACAATAATAGTAGAATGTCAAAATATTTAAATATAAATACTTTGATGATTACGATGATGACATAAGGTTTATTAGTCACCGTTACCACATGATGATGACACTCCGCGATCGTACGTCACGTAATATAAATAATAACAATAAAACACAACAATCACAACAACAAAATGTAAGTAATAAGAACAAAATATAAAAGATAATATAATTAACTTAGATAGATGAGTCATATGATGTGAGATGAGTATTGAAGGAGGTTGAAGATTAAATTGATATTATAGATGAAGCGAGTGAACTGCAGATAGATGGGATAATTTAAGAGAATGGGCGTTTCTGGAATTTAAGGGATGATGGCTGTGGGAAAATGAGATGTATACTTAAAGTTTAACGTGTGGCGTTGGTGGTGGGGTGAATTGAGAGTAAGTCAAATATATATGAAGGAGTAGATCCATGTATGCTTCGAGGAATATATAGATGTATATGTAATAGAAATGATTCGAATTATGGATCGTTTTGTATAGGGGAATCAGTTTGGTAGAAGGTGAAAGGAGTCAATATAGTAGAGGAATAGTCAGATAGTTTAATATTGCAAATTTATCTTATGAATAATCTGATGATTCTGTTTAATGAGGCAATGGTGCAGACAGGAAGGTTATGTAATAAAGAAGAACAATTACCAATACGAGAAATTACAAGTGCATTAATAATGACATCACATAAGGGACGACTAACATGTTTAAGGATACATCTTATTCTAAATAAATGATAATTAGTAGCTTTAGAAATGTTATTAATATGGCTAGAAAAATATAGATCCTAGTGGAAAATGACACCAAGATTAAAGATTAACTAGAACTGAATTGGAAGGTGAAAGTAGAATATTGTCAATGTAAAAGGAAGGAAATGGTGGGGAGTTCGTAGGTATATTGAGGAAAACAGTTTTTGCTGTATTTAGTAGAAGATTGTTGAAGAGAAGTCAGTATTTAATGGAGGATGCACATGTAATTAGTTAAGAATTATCTGGGGTAGATATAAGATGGAAAGAATAGAGTTGGATATCATCAGCATATATTTTATAGAAAAATCAGGAAATGTGGATATAATATACCTTATAAGTGCTATACATGTGGAGAATAGGAGTGGGCCTAGGACTTAACATTGTGAGACGCCATATAGTAGAGGACGGGGTCAGAAGTGAAATCATAGAATTGTATAGATAATTTAATTGAACTACTATTAATTCCAATAATCTCAATTATCTAGATAAGAATATCATGGCGAATATAATCAAATGCACAATAGATACCTAGGAGAACCATTTGACAACATAGTAAGGGGGAAACTTTTGCATATCTCAGTTTAGTGACCTTAAGAAATGTTCTTTGCAGGACATCATGGGAGGAGTTTAGTGACATAAATGATGACGATTCTAACAAGAATGTTACTAATAATATGAAGTTAGGAGACAGGATGGTAATTACATAAGATATGTTAGTTGGAAGAAGTTGTATAAGAATGTAAGTGATTACAGCATGTTTAAAAGAAGGGGGTACAATTACATTGGATAGCGAAGACGAGAATATAGTATGCACATAGTGGTATAGAGTACTAGCGAGTCTTATACAAATATACACATTAATAGGGTCAGGTGTAGAGGAGGAAGTGGATTTTAAAATGAGATCATAAATTGCATTTACTTTTCAATTGGTTTACTGATTAATAACTATTAATAATTAACTGATGTTGTATTTTTGATGAAGGGAAATATTGACTGAGAGGTAGATAATATTTTATCCAAGAAAAAATTAGAGAATTCATTTACGAGTTTATTTTTAGGAAATATATATAATTTACTTCATTATAATGTATTAAATTTTTTTATTTGTAAAAAATATAAGTAAAATGTATAATAATAAAAAAAAAGTATAACACTTCAGTTGATATATTATTCATAAATATAAATATATGTGTATGTGTGTGTATATTTATATATTGTATTATATAATAATATATAGGAATTTAAATATGTTTGTATAATTAATACATGTATTATATGTATATTATATGCATATAATTTATATATATACATTTTTTATTTTTTATGGAGTCCTTTCGT
The DNA here is from genome assembly GCA_964019155.1 of Osedax fenrisi. Classification (NCBI taxonomy): domain Eukaryota; kingdom Metazoa; phylum Annelida; class Polychaeta; order Sabellida; family Siboglinidae; genus Osedax; species Osedax fenrisi. The sequence goes on from OZ025243.1 coordinate 6,140,221, forward strand.
CCCATCCAGGAACTTAGATGAAGTTTTCACTTATAACCATATGGCTCTAATGTCCCTTTGAAGCCGCTCCATATTAAGGCATCCATGGTTTTAGCGAGAGCCGAATATGTATTTATTATATACACACAATTATATAAGATAACTTCTACATATTATTTTAAGACCTATTTTAATGTTTCGTAAAGGACTTGAACCCGTGTCATACTGCTTGTATGTCTGACGCCTTAGCCAACTGATCCACACAGGCAGTTATATATATATATATATATATGTGTGTGTGTGTTATTGTATTGCTTATTAAATAATTAATTGTATTGTGAGAGAGGAAGAGTATTTTAAACTCATATACAAATTTCTACACGCACAGCACAGCACACATTGGCAATGCGCGCGCATGAATATTCGCTGTACCGAGATATTACGTGATTCTCTGACGTAATGCTCTGACATAATGCTATGATGTAATGCTCTGATGTAATGTACTGTAGCTTGTTGCGTAATGCATTCTTCGCACGCCGCCTCCACCACCGCACACTCTATCGATATATCGATGCGCACTCTCTGCAAACAATCACTTCTCGGTGCGGCCACAACAACCGCACACCGCACACCGCACACGCGTGATGACATAGCGATGGTGCGTCGTTGTAGTGCGTGAAATCAGCGACCGGTATCGCACCCGCTCCGACAGTGCACTCCATGGAGCGACCGGGGAAACACTAACCTCTATAGAGGTCACGGCGGTCACCGACGCGCATGTCAAGTGGTTCGCGCATGTCAATTACGCTTAACTCGAGATACAGTTCTTAATCGCGATCATTCTCTCTCCTCTCCCCCTCTCTCCATCTCCCTCTGCCTCTGCCACTTTATCAAACGTCATATACCCTCTTTTTTATTGTATTTACATCGAGAGCGTTCTGTTTCGAATAAAGTGACACTCAGCATAACTATTCTAAATAAGCGTATGAGTCATACGGTATGACATTATGACAGCCGTGTGGATCACGTGTTATGCCACTAGCATCTAATGCATACCTACTTTGGTAACTCGCACATGTAGACATGCATATAATAATGTAATAGTGAAGAAACAATAGAGAACTACAATGCTATCAATAACACGCGATAATAAACTAATAAAGAATATATTGAAATTCTACGAGAGAATAGAGATTTGTTTGATTAGTAAACAGTATATGCATATCTCTCATAAAGGCCTTAATAGTTGATATCATCTATTTAGGGAGTGCATTGTGAAGGGGGTATCAGTATCAGGTATTATATACATTGTATCAGGTATTAACTATAGTATCTTATAGTATACTATAGTATACTAAAGGGGGTGAACATTTAGTTATAATGTATGGAAAATAAGAATAGATAGGTGAGCGGAGAGAGAAGAGATACACTTGATGCACTATGAGAATATTACATATGTCAGGGATGAGAAGGAGTGAATGGAAGATTTCACATTGGATACTACATGAGAAGTGGAATGGATGTAGCTGGATATGATAAATGTATGTAGTAGAGGAATGGAAGTAGCTGGTATGGTATTGGTAGGGAGTAGAGGGATGGAAGAAGCTGGGTATGATAAATATAGGGAATAGAAGGTGGAATTAGCTGGGTATGGTAAGAGTATGGCGTAAAAGGATGGAAGAAGCTGGTATGGTATTAGTAGGCAGTATATGGGTACCACCCCAGGGGTGATCTTACTTATAACTTATATTACTTTTTGATCCTCTTTCTAATGGTATTAATAATTTTATTCTAGCTACAAAATAAAAATCTAATAGGTCAAATCCGCCATTTGATTGACCCTTTCCGCATGTCAGATACCTTGTTTACCACTCTATTTCTCTCTAGCTCTATACTATCTCCTCACTTTCGAGGCTACACTTAATCACACCATTAGTTGATGTATACAGTCAGCTGACTGGATTACATAAGTTATTCGAACGGAAAAAATCAGCTAAACAGGCGCTTCTTTTGTTATTAACACCTCGAGACAAAGGAATGTGCACAGTGTTGGTGTCACACCATGGTGTCGAATCTCACCATGTGACAGTTTCTTCACATTATCCGGTACTTCATTTCGTTATGATAGCGTAATGGTTAACTTATCAAATATACGAATATTTTTCATTACTATAAATTCAGATCTAGTATTCGTATATCTCCTTATATATTTGTCATTACTATAAATTCAGATCTAGTATTCATATATCTTCTTATATATATATATCATCGATAGATGTCATTAAATATATATTGAATATATAATATATTTATGAAACACGTTTAATACTAAACATTAACGTACGAGATGCACATCCACCACACGCACACACACACACACACACACACGCACACACGTACACACGTACTACCAGGCGCGCCTTCATCACCGCGTGCGTGCGTGCGTGCGTGCGTTCACCTCGAGGTCATTAAGGACAGGACACAGCGTAACGACTCCGTCCGGGGAATTCTAATCAATGGATTACATCTTCTTTTGTTTAATCTAGTCGACTACAATAGCTCTAAACTAGCGTAACACGATGCACGCAACTATTGTGTATGTTTTATTTACATATATTTATATATACATATATTTATGTATATATATATAAATATAAAATATTCTATTATATATTAATATTCCGCTGTATATTAATATGATATACTATTATTTGTATTATTTTACTAATGGATTATAATTCGTAATCATAATAAGGGATATATTTAATTGTTATATTTATAATCGAAGTTATTACATAACAATCCGCAGTATACACTGTATACATGTAGTCACGTGACTATTGTTGTGATCGTCGTACAAGCCACGCCCCTCCCCCAATAAATCAACATCCTCCAGCCAATATCTTCGAGTAAGCTAATAAACTAGCGCACAAACACAGATCCTCTCCCACGTTACAACCATAGTACGTGTAGAGATGTACTACCTATATATGTTAGCTTACTACTCGTATAGACTAGGTTACTTAAACCCTAACCCGGGACCTGAATCCGTATCTGGATCCGGAGTAAGAACCATTGGGCCCCATATGAATGAATGAATGAAATCAGTTTATAGACATACGACATACTATGTATATCATACGTCTATGGAGGATCAGAGAAAGCCTAGGCTTTATTTGGTCGATACCTCCAATATGTTCATGTACAGATTACAATATTAGTAAAAGTAATAATATAATAATAATGATTCATGTGTTAGCATTCTTTGTAATAAAATAGAAGATACATATATATATAAATATAAATTAATAAAAATAATAAAACACTGTTCATGAACATAAGTTATCATCATATTTCAATCCATTACATTAAAGTAAATAATAAAATAAGATAATAAAATAATTGTATAATATTAAAATGTATCAAAATATATACTAGTAAAATATGTAAATTTACAATATTGAGAACTTGTTAATACAAATAGTAAATTATTATAAATATGTGTAAAATAAAAATATCTAAAAGTATGTTATAAAATTAAAACTACTAAACAAAAATTAATCATCTTTCAATAAGACGTGCAATGGCGCCACATTCCTGTCAAATTACAGATGACTAATAATACCAATAATAATTTAAAAAAATATTTAAAACAATAAACGAAACAAGATGTAAAACAAATATAAATATTAAAAAAAATAAATATTAAAATATATAAAATATATAAAATAAAAAAAAAAAAAAAAAACTAATATTTACTTATAAATGAATATTTCAATGTTTTTTTTAGAATAAATATATTATTAATATTCTTTTTTCGTAAAAGATTATTAAACATTAATTCATTATATAACTTTGGTCCTTTAAAAAATATTGTATTTTTTAATTTATTTGATTTCATAAGTGGTAGAATAAATTTATTTTTAAGTTTATTTAACTTGAAATATGAGTTATAATCTAATTTATATTTATTATTTAAGAAATTATAGATTAGTAATGTGTTTCTATATATAATTAGATCTTCAAATTTTAAAATATTATTTAAAAAAAAAAAAGGACCAGTATGTGTTAGACGTATTAATGGTAATTTTGATTTATCTATTATTTGTTTATTAATAATTCGTATAACCTTTTTCTGTAACATAATTAATTTTGTAATATTCGATTTATAAGTATTTGACCATACTTCAATCCCATATGATAAATTAGATAAATAGAACGAATTATATAATAAAATTAAATTGTTGTATCTAAAAAAGATATTTTTTTTATAGTATATACTATAGTATATGTGTCTATATGGTCATATATGGACTATGGTCCACTTGTCCAATTGTACTATTGTCTTATCATATATGATGAAACATCATGTATTGAAGAATTAAAGTATTAAACCTCCAATCGCTTACTATAAATAAATAAAAAAGTGTTCCAAAAATAAATCATTAATAATATACTTTGATTATTGAATTAATTTTCCAGCTAAAATAATATATGTTTATTAAATATAGAATAACATGTATATACAGTCAACTCCCGATAAGTCGGACTCGCAAGGGACCGGGAAAAGTGTCCGACTTTAAAAAAATGTCCGACTTATCCGATATTCAGAATATCATGCAAATAAGACATGAAATGCGCAGCGTGGGTTAAAGTATTACCTAAATGTGGAATTATGCAACAATCAACAACATAAAATGTTGTATTCAATAATATTAATTACTAAAATTATAATATATATTATTTAAAGTAAACATTTCTGACAATTTATAAAAATTACGACTTATCCAGTATAAAAATAACAATAATATGTGTCCGACTTATAGAAAAGTCCGACTTATTCAATCCAACTTATCCGACTTATCCGATAAATGTAACGAATTGAACTAGATACAAATCCAACCAAACCAACTAAATGTGTCCGACTTATCGAACTTATCCGTAGTCCGACTTACCGAGAGTTTACTATATATATATATATATATATATATATATATATATATATATTATGGTATTATTGTTATTACATATTTTGTGTACATATTTTAATTTAAATATTATACGACTCACATTTATTACCGCGAATAAATAACATGTGACCTCGATATCGATAATTCACGGAATGAGGATTTCACTCGTGACCGCCAGAGTTAATTGCCGGCCAATCGCAGGTTAATCGCGAATGTAAATACGTACGGCAAATATTTGTAAAATTAAACTAAATAATAGATTATATTTGTGAAATATATATATATATATTTATTTAAATGAATACACAATGCAAAACTAACTATAATTTATATGTATACAATGTTGTACTACATATTATATACATTTATTATATTTGTAAATATTCACATATATGTTATAAAAGTTTTGTTATATGTATAAATATAGTGTTATATAACATAAGGTGATTAATAGATTAATATAGACTGTATACAGATACATATATATCTTGAATGATGGCTATTAATATATTACTCCTGAGAGATTAATTACTAATTATATAATTAGTCATAACTTAGTAATATAATATCTTAACTTATATATATATATATATATATATATATATATATATATATATATAAATATAATTTAATATAAATATATTTAAATGTATGTCTAATTAAATGTAATTAAATACGATACTCAATTTAGTTGAACAAATAACAACAATACTTATTATAATTGTATTTATTAATCTCGCATATTACAAAGTATTTAATTTATATTATTAAGTAGCGTAGGAATTTTGAAATTATTGCCTCATATCATTTATTACACATTTTTTAAATTTAATTGATAATATATTTAATATATTATTTATTAAGCATTACTTATTATCTATTTCAATAAATATCTATTAATATTCTAAAAATATAATAAATATCAACGATATATGTTATTTAGTAATAATAAGTTATGATCCAGATTATATTATTTTCGAATAAACAAACGACCCGTTAACATTTATTATTTTGGTAAAAACTTATTCCATTATATATATAATTTTTTGAATAAATCTCTTACATAATTCTATTTTTAATTAAGACGTTCGCACTACTGCACGACGTGAGCTAAGTTCACCTCAGTACATTACGTAATATAGTAATAACCAACCGCACAGGATAGGCCCTATTACGTAATACCTATAGGTTATATCTACCTACTTAGCGTATAGCTATAGTATAATGCGACTTCCCGTTAACTACACTGCGTACTATAGTACATTCGCCGTACTATAGTACACCGTATACGGAAAGACACGCTATTTAATATATATACTATAATGATCATATTAAATATCACTAAACCCCCTCAACCCGATACTTTTTAAGTGAAGTTATTTCAGTTGGTTCACATTATACGGCACTTGTGCCTTTTTAAATGATATACGTGTGTGTGTTCTCTCGTATTATAATCATATATATATATATATATAATATGGCACCTATCAGGTACCTCTGTAGTAAAACTAATGGAGGCTGAAACATTACCTACACAGCTGTAATCAATTCCATCATAATATCATAATATCAAAATATCGTATATATAATGGTTATATATAGCGGTTAAATATAATTGTTAACATTAAGTATACGTTTTTAAAAATAATTATTTAGCGAATATTAATTTCCAGTCAACTAATCGCGTACTATATCGCGATGCCTATTTATTGATATCGTTACGTTCTTGTGGACGTAGTATAAGACACGCCCTCTTATATAAGACACGCCCTCTTATATAACACACGCCCTCTTATATAACACATAGTTGTAACACAAACTGTATGACGTAATGCGTTCGGCCCCTATCGATGGAAACATGCAACACCGCCAGATGCAATAACGCTAGAAGATTAAATAGATATACAGTTTACGCTGCGCATGATCAAAGCCGGATCGATATGCTAAACACCTCGAGTTCAGTTTAAATACCACGTGATTATGTATACGTTATATATATAATCTATATATATATATATATATATATATATATATATATATATATATATATATATATATATATCATATTTATTTATTGAATCACACATATAATACTATCGGATACAAATGGACCCCTCAAGAAGTCATAGACTTATACATGTTATAAATAACTGAGAGGAGCCCCGGACAATACAAAACAAATAGTAACATTTTTTTTTCTTGTGTTTTGATTTATCGATTATTAAATTCTTGATAAACACAAGAGAAAAACAAGAACTATCTGGAGTCGATCCCGGGACCTCTGGCTTACTAGCTTTTGGTTGTCCCACTGATCCATCGACACCAGACATATATATATATATATATAGATAGATAGATATATAGATATTTTATTAACGTTCCCTATATTCATAAATGGTATAAATTACCCAATAAATTATTAAACAGCAAAGTTTTCTTCGACTCTTTTAAATTAAAGCACGCTTTATACCAAATCTAGAGTAAAACGAATGTTTCCAAACATAAACACTAAATGTTTAATGAGAGGGTACAACTATAAATACGACTGTTTAAACTACATAATGCAAACTTGTAAATATAATTATAATAACAGAATAAATAGACATAACTACGTAACTAATCTACTCGTACTATTATTAAATAAACACAATTATATAACTATCCTCGAATCACATATCCACTCGCTACTCAGTAGACGTGCAATTTCGGGTGGTCTCGATATTTATCGAAGTTACTGCCGTAAAGGATTAAGGGTTAAATTACTGCCGTATACGGTATTATAATACTCATATATTTGGCATCTTCCTTGCTAACATTCGTTTGTAACATTATTACTTTCTTATTTTTATTTATAAAGTCAATAAATGGGATAATTGTAATTAGTTTTCAAGCCAATCAATTTCCGAAAATAAATATATAGATGATTTATTTTGACACACGTATAATAAAATAGTTTTCATTTGTGTTTTAGTAAACATAATAATTAACACATAACTTAGCGATACAATTATATATATAAGTATATACTTATAGAAATATAAACAACTACTTTATAGAAAACAAATATGAATATTAGATTAGCAAATGTGAACACAACAATAAACAATGAAATGTCATTGTCATTCAGTCAGCTAACACCCTGTATATGTAGTTTGTATAAAGCGGGTTAAATCCCTGACCTGACCTTTATTATGTCTTAAAATAATATTTAGAAGTGGTCTTATATAGTTTTGTATAAATAAATGATTGGTTCTCATTAAAAGCATGGATGCCTTAACACGAGAACGGCTTCGAAGCGACATTAGAAATATTTGGATATAAGTGAAAAGAATAATCTAAGTTCCTGGATAGTATGAAATGACTCCACCAAAATAAAAAAATTAAATATGTATATATAATATACATTATTTAAATATGTATATATAATATACATTATTTAAAACAAATATTAAACTATATGCATACACATGTACAATATGACTTCACCAACACAACAATAACAATAACAATAACAATAACACTAACACAATGTAATACCTAAACTCTATGAAACATACATGCACCACTGTGTGCGAGCGCATGGCCAGTTAATGTTCGTGATAAGCATGTCCTTACCGAGCGCATGCGTGAACTTAATGAGTCATTGTATACGACTACACACACACTCGCGCACAACGTATGCATTATGCGTGCCACTCTGCTTTATTGTATAGTATTATAAACGCAATCTATAGGATACACGAGTACGAACAATTATTCATATTATTAGGCGGAAGAAAAGGACAACATTCTAATAAATAATAATAATAATAATTATTAATATTATTATTATTATAAATGTGTATATATTTGAATACGACCAATGTAAAGAGTGGGGGCACTACAGCACGATGATGATGACGAGTCAGCACCATCATTGATGACGCATACATATGGGTCATGCGTACGACTAAACTTTACTATGACGAACCTAAACGCATGCGCAGAAGTAGTACAGCCGCGAGCATCACCTTTGTAGTGGTTCCATAATCGGCTTGTTTAGAATGTTAGCATACATACGTTAGTTCATTGTTATACATTATAACTTATACTTTAGGTACATATATATGTATACTTTTTTTTTCAATATATATATATATAACTCAGAAGGGTGTAAAAATAAAAAATATATTGAATATGTATATAAATATATATATATATATATATATATATATATATATATATATATATATATACATATATAGCGTATACAAATATATACATGTATACAAATATATAGCGGTTATAGACTGAAATGATTACATAAAGCTTTATGTTAAGTGCCATGTCCAGCGCATATAGTCATACCAACAGCGTAATAATTAATACAATCATTTGATAATTGACATCTTGTGTACAGCGTATACGCCATATATCAGTAAGATAATAAGATGGTGCACTTAATAGCATACTCATAGTACAATTATTTAAATTTATATAAATTTATTTAAAATATAATAATTTATAATTTATATTAGAAACGTAAAAGCGTGTACACACCGCTAGCATCAAGCACGGCGATTTGTTACTGCACTTGTTACTGCACTTGATGCTAGGTATACATTAGTATCGGTGTTCATATAGCGAGCATCAAGCACCGGCGACTTGTTACTCGAAAATATAACTTTTCATAGATTTTAAGCACTGCTTAAAGCCGTATACACAATTACATCAATTACATGAAGCATCGATAACAATTATATTTCGCTGTATTATATATATATATATATATATATATATATACAGTCAACTATCAATAAGTCGGACTACTGATAAGTCAGACTTCTCGATAAGTCGGACACATTTATTTGGTTTGGTTGTATTTGTATCTAGTGATATCATGTTAAATTAATCGGATAAGTCGGATAAGTTGGATTGGATAAATCGGAATTTTCTATAAGTCGGATACATATTATAGTCATTTTTATGATTTATTAATATTTATTGATAAGTCGGACTTTTTATAAATTGTCAGAAATTTATACTTTAAATAAAGAATATTATAATTTTAGTAAGTAATATTATTGAATACACCATGTTATGTTGTTGATTGTTGCATAATTTAACATTTCGGTAACCCTTTAACGCAGATGCGATATCATGTCGTAGTTGTATGTAATTCTGAATATCGGATACGTCGGACATCTCGATAAGTCGGACACTTTTCCCGGTCCCTTTCGACTTATTGGGAGTTTACTGTATATATATATATTAATACTTATAATGCATTATAATAGTATCATAACATTACATTTCCAAGTTAATTTTAAAATAAATATCTTTATAGAGTAACCACGTAGTATATGTAAAGGTACATAGAGTATAGTAGTAAAGGTATACATATACTACTTTATGTAATACATTATATGTATACATGTATTTAAATACACTTATTATAATAGTAACACGGAACAAACATTTAAATATTACATAACAATCATACTATTATTTAAATAATTAATAAATGAATAATTATGAAAATCTAGTTTTGTTCATGTAATAGAAGTGATTTTAAATGTAAAACTATTAAATAGTAAGATTATTTCAATAATTTCAGATACAATATACCATGTACAGTGTACACACACACTAGTGATGTAAATGATGCCAGTGAAATCTAAAGCATGATGCAGTCTCAGTCTCAGTTACCTAAAGTCTCAACTCGGCTCGGGCTTGTTTTGTTAGAGTCTCAGTTCGGCTCGGGCTCGCTTGGCTAGAGTCTCGGCTCGGATCGGGCTAGTTTTTTTTCCGAAAATGAAAGTCTCGGCTCGGCATCAAAAACAAATAGTCTCGGCTCGGCATCAAAATCTCGGCATCATTTACATCCATAACACACACTCATACACACACACGCGCACACACATGCACATACACACACATACACACATACACACATCACACACATATATATATATATATATATAATTGTACACATGTAAATCTACACGATGAGGAATGGTAATATCAATTATGTATTTACCCACACACACGCGGAACACTAATATTAGTAGATAAAATATATCCCTTAACATGTCGCCATCGTGATTATACTACATCGTATATCATTAGGTGACAGCGACGACGACCACGTCCCCAGTGACTATTTACACATTTACATGTCTTCCCTAGTCCTCCTCCTCCTATCGATTGTCTTAACGCCCTGGCGAGGACAATGTTAACTAAATTTCTGGTCTGCGCGCGCGCGCGTTCGAACGCACGCTTATTACGTAATCGTTATCTGCGTTAAACGGACGCCGCGTGACGGGGGCGTTCCCGGCCTACAACCCGACTCCGTTTCAGTGGTAGATCAGAGAACCAACACCACCACCACCACCATTACCTATCACTTTCTTACGCGCCTTAATTAAATTAATTTACCTTAGTTACCGAGCAGCAATCGATAGGCCGATAACACACGATCGGTGGTGCGTTTGTGCGCTGGTGTGCGCACATGTGGATGTGTGGGTGTGCATCTGTATGCGTATGTGTGTTCGTATGTGTATTACATAACGATACACGCGTGCGAATGAATAGGAATCGCGTATGTTATTGTAGTCGACTTAACCGGATTGTCGAGTTATCGAGTGTTGATATTAGAAGTCGTTCATTACGATATGTTACTATAACGGATATGTTTACGTGTACATTATTGAATATTTAAACTAACACCAGATATTACTATAGTGAACATAGGCTACTTTCTCAATATACACCATTTATTATATTAATTATTAATATATTAATATATATATTAATAATAAGATATTATAATTAATGACATCATTATATTTATTTTATAATATATCAGCTTGTTTTTATTGTAATGTTACTCGTGATATAACAATGACATGCAAGCACCTCATAGATATACAAATTATCCTTTATAAATTCTCCTTTTTCATTGATATATTTAGTGATCGAAATATGAATATAGAGACCACTATATATACAAGTGTACACTGTACACTGTACAGTACACTACACTGAGCACCGTACAATAGTACGTACTATTAGTAATATATAATATATACTATTAATATTAGTAAGTGATATTTATAAGTAAGTAATACATAGTAAATATATATATATATATATATATATATATATATATATATTATATAACTGCCTATAGGCAGTATATATGTGGATTAGTTAGCGTGTAAGGCGTCAGACACATAAGCGGCGAGCCTCGTCCGGACCATTAAAATATCTCTTAAATACTATTTAGAAGTGATCTTATATAATTGTGTATAAATAAATGATCTGTTCTCGTTAAAACCATGGATTCCTTAACATGAAAACGGCTTCGAAGGGACATTAGAGCCACATGGTTATAAGTGAAAACTGCACTTAATTTCCGATGAATGGGATGAAAGGACTCCACCAAAATGACAATAACAATAACAATAACAATAACAATTTTATATATATATATATAATGAATGTATAGATGAATTGTAATACAATAGCAATGCCTATTGGCAATACAAATGCTAAATTTCTCAATAATATAGTAGCTCGGTACACTGAGGAAATTTGTTATTTCATATCGTGTCATTTCATATTTCATATGTGATAGATGCAGATTATGATGATGATGATGATGATGATGATGCAGATTATGATGATGATGATGATGATGAAGATGATGATGATATTGATGATGATGATGATGATAATGATAATGATGATGATGAATAAGATGATTTTGATTTGATTTGATAGTTTATTTATACACTGTAAAAATATAAAACGAATTACATTATTCAACAGTGTGTGATAAAAATGAAACAAATGAAAATTAATAAATATAACATGTTGATTTAAATAATGTCGATAAATAAATATAAAACAATATTCATATTAATGAAGAAAAAATTATTTTACTTCACGTCGGAAAATATTGTAATTAATTTCACACCGTAATTTTGCCGGAAGTTTATTCCAGTTGGTAGGTGCTGACACAAAGAAAGATCTACCCATAATGGTCTCATAATTATATATAGGTACATTTAGTTTTACAGACTTGGCAGATCTAAGGGAAGAGAGAGGACGATAATAGTATATCCTTTAAAATAATATGTTATATGTATTTGAATAGATGAGATTATTAACTAATGAAACAGATTTAAGAAAGGCTCTATATTTTAAGGAAAGTATTTGTAATTTATGCTAGAGGGAGCTAATTGATATATGGTTATTGAATTTAATATTACGGATAGATGATCTAATAATGTTATTAATTTTGTTAGTCCTATGTTTGGGTAATCTATTATAAAGTGAATCAACATAATCTAAGTGTGAACAAACAAGAGAATGAATTAGTATTTTACAAGTTTTATGTATTATTAATTTTCTAATTGATTTTATTTTATATAGTGATAAATTAGCTGATTTACACAAAGAATTTATTTGTGTTATGAAAGATAGTTTCTCATCGAATATATTATTTTATTTTTTTAACTTTGGATTTACTATTTATTTGAATATTATCTACATTGACTATTGGGAATCTATTCGGAGAAATTTAAATATTAATTAATTCAGTTTTAGTTGTATTAAGAATAAGGTTATTTCTTAATAACCAAACATTTATGCTATATTCACATAGAGAGAGTTCATTATTAATGGAAGGTTGGTAGTGATATGGAATTATCGACAAAAGTTGAATTTCGTCTACGTATATAAAATACTGAATGTTAGGGAACAATTTAATTATGTATTTCAAAGGGCTAATATAAATTAGGAAAATAAGAGGCCCGAGTACGCTACCCTGTGGAACACCATGTGTCATACTCACTAATTAAGATTCACATTCATCAATGATAATTGAATAATATCTGTTTTCCAAATAAATTTTAATGAATGCCAGAGCATTATTAGAAATACCAATTTCAGCCAGTCGAACAAAGGGGTTTTTATGTAAGATAGTATCGAACGCTGAAGTCAAATCTAGTAAATGTAATTGAGCTACGCGGTTCTCATCTAAAGATTTGAGAATAGAATCAGTTACCATATTTAATGCAGTTTCTGTTAAATGGGATAGCCTGAAAGCAGATTGGTTGGGATCATAGAGGTATTTTTAACCATGATGATGACGATGATGATGATGATAATAATGACGAAGATGATGATGATGATGATGATGATGATAATGGCGATGATGGCGATGATGATTATTATTTATACATAAATATAATAGCGAGCGCTATTCTCGAATGTAGTAGTATGCTACATTATATATAACAATACTAATAATAATAAATAGTGCGTGAGTAATAGTATAACGAAAAAAAAAAAATAGAAAAGAGAAGAATATATATATATATATATATATCCATAATGTATATCCATCATATTATCTCGGTAAATTTAATAAAATAAAATGTATTATACATTTTAATACATAAGTGACATACATACATATATATAATATGTATAATTAAATTATGTATACGTATACCTTATAATGTAATATTTAAAGATATCGCTTCTTCAATATATGGTTGATTTCCGTATATCGTCTTAAGTATTCATTCACGTAGATCTATATACCGAAACTCTCTTCAACTGCCATATTGTTTTCTGTTTATAGTAAGCAGTATAAGGATCTTTGAGGTATACATAGTATGTATAGCTTTTATACTTTATATGTATATACTAGTATACTAGTACAGTATGCATGTACCGTAGTACAGTATTCATGTACTACGCAGGTGCCTACGTAATATATAATATGTTACAATTAATGGTATATATATATAAATACATATTATTATTATTATTATCAGATTTAGTTTTAACCATCGGGTAATTATAGTTTCATAGATTGACGAGATAATCTCCTTTATATTAATATAATACAATTATATATATATATACTTATGTTGACTTAATAGTTAAAAGATGTATTAAATGATACGAGTTTCTATAATTACAAAATATTTCGAAGTTAATATAATCAATCTACTATGCATAGTGGGGTTACATCCAATGGGCATACTTAGAATACAGTTCACTAAATTCATCAATCAGTGATTCTCGGTCTTCACATCAATATGCACAATGAACTTCAACCACTCGACCTAATTATATCACAATAATCTTAATTCCTAGAAATAGATACCATCCTCCTCAATAGATACCAAACTTTCAATTCCACTATTTATTCACAACACATCAACATCTCAGATAAATGCAACCATCCTTAATGTTCCTGAATGATCTCCATCATCACATGTTGATGAGATGCATCAATTGACCCTACTGTAATATTTAAGTCAAAGCTCAAAACATACATTTTCCCAGTAATACATTGAAAGCACGTCCGAAAAATTCAATAAAGAAGTTGATGGAAGTGCCTAAACCAATTAGGTAACAGGTAACAGGTAACAGTTCAAATGGAATGTTAAGCTGTTTGGTTAATGAAATATGAGTTATTTTTGTTTACCTATAATCAATGTTTCAAATCATTCGTTATATATATTAATACAAGGCCTTAATTAAATAAACCTTTTAGTTGTATGAATTTCAATTAATGACAAATATAATACACAATTATTAATGTATATATATATATATATATATATGAATATATAATTATATGTTAACATAGATGTATACATCTTATAATTGTAATACACACAAAAACCTTATATTCGGTTAAGTTATATATTATCATAAATATATATTATAAATATATCCTCATATATCACTATTGATATGTACATAATATGAATTATATATACACAATATATATATATCATATATATATATATATATATATATATATATATATATATATATATATTCAAAATCGATTTCAATGATTCAAAGAGATCTAATATCGTTATATCTATAAATAGATCAGTCTCGCAATACATCTAGCAAGACAATTATATATTTATATATATATATATATATATATATATCTATATATTTATATATATATATATATATATATATATATATATATTTAACCGCCGTATATGTTTCTTTCGTGAGAGAACAGGAAATTAAATATAAAACTATTTAATAAAGATATCGCATATAAATATAATAACCATATACAGATATCGCATACATACGTATGTGTATGTGTATTTGTATAGAGATATATACCATTATTATCGTAGAGAATATTATTATCATACATGTATATATATATATATATATTTATTATTATTATTATTATTATCAAATTTAGGTACAAGTACCTGGGTAATTTTAGAAGCATTGCTGCTTGTCGAGACAATTACCCTTAATTTAACTTGTTGACAGATATCAAATAATTTAATTCCATTATATAAATATAATGGAATGTGAATATTGTGGAATATAAAATATATATAATAATAATAAGGTTGACTTCCTGTTTACACTAAGATAAATATAATATGATAAAATTGTGATATCTGTCAACTCGTTATTGATTAATTCATCATTTAATAATTAAATAAACTATAAAATAAAATTAGTGTAGGTATAAAAAAATAAAAATACAAAAACATCATTAAAATAATTTAAATTTCGGTACTAAATAATAATACGAATATAATTAATAAACAGATGAGGAAACTATACTGAACAACAACAAACTAAGATTTATATAAAAAAAAATATACATAAAAATTATATAGAAGTCAAAAGTGATAAAAAGTAATTTTCAATAAATGTCATTAGAATATAAATAAAATAACTATTTATTAATTTTTATATGAGTATAATTTTTATATAGAAGTCTAAAATTATTAACAACAAAATATTGTATTATAAAAGGCAGTAAGAAGATTAACATTATTATTATTTTTTTATTTATTTTTTTTTTTTTTATATAAAAGTCAAGTTAAAAACAAATTATTTTATTAAAGTCATTACAAAATATTTTGTAAGGATTTTTTAAATTTTTATATAAAGGTCAAGTTTAAAATTATAACTGAGAACAAAAGAGCAAAACAATGAGGATAATTAGTATATAAAAGTTTAAAAGGATAAAAAAAATATATATATTATTATAAAAAGTCAATAAGAATAAAATGATTATTTTTTTAAAGTTTGTTATTTTTATATATAGGTCTAAAGGGTAAACATAGTTATTTTACTAGAAGAGTAATAAAAACAATTTTTATATAAATGTCAGGTTGAAAATTATAACATAAAAGAAAAGAGAAAATATTATTTTATAAATGTAAATGTTTGAATTATTGGATTAATTGTAATTATCGATGAATTTGTCATGAATTTTTTTTGCGAAAATTGATTTTGATTTTGATTTTTTTTATGTCAGAGTTTATATTATTCCATGTTTTTGGTCCATTAAAAACTAAAGAAAATAATAAGAAATTTTTTCTGCATAATTCTATTTCAAAAATTAAGGAATCACGAATATTATATATTATATTTTTCTTTTTAAAAAATAATGATGAAGACGAGTAGAATTTATTGTACATGAATATACTAGTGTTTTTTTCAACAAGGTCACAAAATTTAAGAGTATTTATATATTTAAATAAAATATTAGTATGGTCATGAATTTTTTTATTACAAATTATTCTCAACATTTTTTTTTGTTGTAACAGGATACAATTTGTATTAGATACATATGTATTGCCCCATATTATATTAGCATAATTAATGTGAGGAAGGAATAAAGATTTATATATCATTGTTAGAGCTTTGAAATTTAATAATCTTGCGACTTTACTAGTTATCCAGATTATTTTATTCAGTTTAGCTCTTAGATATATATATATATATATATATATATATATATATATGTATATAGCCTGGGGTATATGGCTCAGAAGGACAACCAACATCTAGTAAGCGAGAGGTCCTTGGTTCGATTCCAGACTGTTTTTATTTTTCTCTTGTGTTTATCAAGAACTTATAACTTAATATATTAAGCACGAAATCAAAACACAAGAAGAACATGTTACTATTTATATTGTATTGTTCTGGGCGCCTGTTAGTCATTTATAACATGTACAATGTATATTGTACACTGTATAAGTCTATGACTTATTGAGGGGTCCATTTTATCCGGTATCCCTATTGTATTCTATATACTTGATTTCTATGAATACATATTATTATATATATATATATATATATATATATAAATGTATACACATAAATATGAATCCCATGTTACAAGGCAACTACTACAGCGCCATTAACGTCGTCGGGACACGCGTGACGTCATCAAGAGGGACGTCATAATGGGCGAGGGAGAGGTGACGTAATCGACCGCCAGAGCGCGCTGTCCGCCGCGATTGTTCTCCACCACCGGAAACGCTAATAGTAGTATAACGTGTTCGGACCCCCTCCCACGCACGACGTGGTCAGGCTTATCACCATGCGCGGTCACATGTCCTCGCGGTTATGTCCTGAGAGCATACATGTCCTCTAAGCACACACACACACACACATACCCCTACTGTATGAACTAATCTAGTCTTCGTATTCTTTATCAGATGTAGCGTTCCTTATTCCACTTATTCACGCATCCGTATTTCATAATATATCTATAGATAGTATAGTATACTGTATACAGTATGTAGCAAGTGTACTATACTCTATTGACATGTATTGTTCTCTCTATGTGACATTTATTGTCATTCTATTGACATTTAGAATATACTGTTGGTGATATGACATATTGATGCTTTACAATGTATCGCATTTCAGCGTGTTTAATTAAATAATATGGCTATGTTATTGTTGTTATTTATATTTGGTGGAGTCCTTTCATCCTGGAACTTAGATGAAGTTGTCACTTATAACCATATATGGCTCTAATGTCCCTTCGAAGATGCTTTCAAGTTAAGGAATCCATAGTTTTAACGAGAACCGATCATTTATGTATACACAATTATATAAGATCACTTCTAAATAATATTTTAAGACCCATTTTATAAAATTAATTAATGGTCCGGACGAGGCTCGAACCCGTGTACTACTGTTTGTGTGTCTGACGCCTTATCCACTGAGCCACACAGGCAGTTTAATATATATATACACATGTATAAGTATTCTGATATAGTTAAAGTGTTGGTGTATTAATACTGCGTTACATATTACTTACTTTTTCTTTACTTGATTCCCTTGACTCGCGAATCGTAGGGGAAATCAAAGAGCTGGCTGTTACACAATGCCGTCGCCATTCGTTGCGGTCGTGTGGCTTTACCATTAAGTAGGACTGATTCAACTTACTCCATTCTTTGATGTCATCAATCCATTTTCTTTTTGGTCTGCCACATTTACGATTACCTTCAACCATACATTGGAGGATTGTTTTGCTAAGGTTGTCATGTCTAATTGTATGACCGTACCATTTTAATTTTCTTCGGCGGATGGACTATACTATTGGTTCATATGTACCAATTAAACTTATCATCACATCTTCGATGTACTCGTTTGTCTTCATTTCTTTGTATGTAATTCCACAAAGTTTTCTATTTGATTTGTTTTCGAAACCTTGTATTTTTTGTGTGGAAATGGCACTTATAGTCCAAGATTCACACAAATAAGTTAGATTATACAGTAATAGAGAGCTATATAGATTATATTTAAGCTTGAAACGGATATCTTTACTATTCAAGATTGTAGTTATCCTTACCATAGCCGATGTAGCTTGAGCTAATCTTATTTTAATCTCAGAGTCGCTTGAGCCATCTTTTGTAATTGTAGCACCGAGATATTTAAACTGGTCTACATCTTCTAGCATTTCTCCATATAATTGAATATTGGTATGAAGATTTCTGTTATTACTGTTAATCATTATCTTGCTCTTTTCTGCACTAATTTGAATTCCATACCGACTAGCACTATTTGATAGCTTGTTTGTGAGTGTTTGAAGTTCATCGTTTAATCCAGCTATCAAGTATATATCATCGGCAAATCTGAGATTAGATAGATTTCGGCCACCAATTGATATTGTAGATATATGTTCATCTTGAATTCCAGCCATAATCTCTTCAAGAAATAAAGTGAAGAACACAGGAGATAGTAGACATCCCTGTCTCACACCAACAGTTGTCTTGAACATCTGACCTTGGATACTATTAAACAGCATTGCGCTTGTGGAATTTGTATATAATTATTAAACATTAAAGTTATATTAGAGTCGATGCCATATTTATTGAGAGTTGACATGAGTCCCTCATGCCAAACTCTATCAAAATCTTTTTAAAGTCTATGAAATTGTGATATAAATCCTTTTGGCTTTCTAAGTGTTTTTCTATTAGATTTCTACAATTGAATATCTGCTCAGTAGTACTTCTTCCTTTCCTAAAACCAGCTTGTTCTTCTGAAAGTACTTCTTCAGCTTGCGAGGTTAATCTATTCAATATAATTCTCAATAGAATTTTGCTTGAGTGACATATTAGGCTCAGAGTTCTATAATTCTCACACTTTCTGAGATTGCCTTTTTTTGGAATTGGTACTATTAGGGACTCTGTCCATTTTTTGGCCATTCTTTTTTAGACCATGATAATTGACATAATTCTATGAAAACATTAACGATTGCATCTCCTCCATATTTTAGTAACTCACCAGGTAAGTTATCAATACCAGGAGATTTACCTTCTTTTAGTTTTTGTATAGCATCTTCTACTTCTGATTTTAAAATTGTTAGTTCATCTACATTATCTGTGTTCTAACTGATTATGACGCTATGATCATGTTTGATAGGATAGTTATAAAGTTCCTGACAGTATTCTGTCCATCGCTTTAAAATAGAGTGTTATTCAGCTAGCGGCTGTCTGTTCTTATCTTCTATTATAATAGCGAATAATAATTATCGAAGGGCTTCTTGCTGGCGTTTTTGTGAGACTTTTGAGAGTTTCATATGCTCTTTTGTTATTTCGTCCATATTTCATGTCTTCATTTATTGATTTACATTGCATCTGTATCCACTGATCTTTTGCTGTCTTCATGTCTTTGCGTATATTATTATTGACTTTTC
Organism: Osedax fenrisi; assembly: GCA_964019155.1. Classification (NCBI taxonomy): domain Eukaryota; kingdom Metazoa; phylum Annelida; class Polychaeta; order Sabellida; family Siboglinidae; genus Osedax; species Osedax fenrisi. The sequence continues at coordinate 6,161,176 of OZ025243.1, forward strand.
TATATTTGCTAATATATACCGTATACGGTCTATATTATTCTTATTTTTAGCTGCTTTAAGAGATCGTCTTTCATCGCACAGATCAAGTATGTCATTTGTGATCCATGGTTGTTTTTTTTCTGAAAGACCTACAATATCCCATTTGTATCTACTTAGTTCATTAGTTAGATCTTCAATTTTTCCAGTTCTATTTAGTGTTCTTACATTCCAAATTCCAATGGAAGTAATTGTTTTGGTAGTCTTATTGAGTATCCAGTAGTCGATTTATCGTTTATATCCTGGATATTATCGATGGACAACGCGGTCGTTGTTAATCCGGGCCTCGGCCGATCCGCCATGAGTGTATTGTTGTTATTAGACGTCATTGATTTTTTTCAGTAGGCTTTATAATCTAGATGGCACCTATCTCCTCTCCTAGATCTCTCTTGCATCTTAGCCCGCTTGCTGAAGCGATTACCAGGGGGTGGCACGAGGAGCCGATGCAAGCGATTAGGTTAATGTTGTGTGGCACATACTGTCTACCACTCTGTTAGATACAATGTGCAGCACTAAAAATTATGTGTTGGTCACACACCAGTAACTCCTACCCCCCCCATGTTACATATCACAATTGTTATATGCGTATGGGTCCCATTGATATACTTGACATAATTGACATACTTTAAGATATATAGTGATATCATAAATATAGATTACAGTGCAAGTTAAATATATTAAGCATAACACTTAATATATATATATATATATATATATATATATATATGTTAATGATATTGTGTGTAAGTATTGTGTTATGTTTAATTGAATACATAAGTTTCGTATACTCAATATTATTGACAAGTTTTGTTATATATATATAAGTAGAGATATATTTGTTAGATATATCAGTTGTTACTTTTACCGGGAACTCCCAGCCTTTTCTTTACACGACGTAGACATATATAACACAGATCATATAATATAGTGTCCTAGTTTCATAGTGGCCTAGTGTCCTAGTGTATTATTGTACTAGTGTCATAGAGTTATAGTTTCATAGTGGCCTAGTGTCCTAGTGTCCTAGTGTATTATTGTATTAGTGTCATAGTGTTATAGTTACATAGTGGCCTAGTGGCCTAGTTTATTATTGTACTAGTGTCATAGTGTTCTAGTTATATAGTGGCCTAGTGGCCTAGTGTCCTAGTGTATTATTGTACTAGTGTCATAGTGTCCTAGTTTCATAGTGGCCTAGTGGCCTAGTGTCCTAGTGTATTATTGTACTAGTGTCATAGTGTCCTAGTTTCATAGTGGCCTAGTGGCCTAGTGTATTATTGTACTAGTGTCATAGTGGTATAGTTTCATAGTGGCCTAGTGACCTAGTGGCCTAGTGTATTATTGTACTAGTGTCATAGTGTCCTAGTTCCATAGTGGCCTAGTGTCCTTGTGGCCTAGTGTATTATTGTACTAGTGTCATAGTGTTATAGTTTAATAGTGGCCTAGTGGCCTAGTGGCCTAGTGTATTATTGTACTAGTGTCATAGTGTCCTAGTTTCATAGTGGCCTAGTGGCCTAGTGTATTATTATACTAGTGTCATAGTGGTATAGTTTCATAGTTTCCTACTTTCATAGTATCCCATAACATACAATAATATCCCACACTTTCCACATATTACCCATATAATAATATTATAATCCGTACTTATTAGATAGGCATACAATGTCCCATACTATTACGATGCACGATGTAGCATACACTCTATCATTATATATGCTAATAAATGATTACTGTATAATATAAATATCAACCTATCAATGACTATATACATGTATACCTATTACTGGGTTAGCATATACAGTGTACATTGTATAATATGTGATGTAATATATATATATATATATTAATATAACCATTATATTTTATATTATAGTGTTTATCACGGTTGTAGATATACGTAATACATATATATATATATATATATATATATATATATATATATATATATATATATATATCAATTGTATATGTATATTGTACAACCGTGATATACAATATAATATATAACATAATGGTCCACAACAAAATATACACGGACGTTATATTAATACAACTTAATACAACTTAATACAACATAAGTTTCGTTAATTAACATAATCTAATATAATGCATATAAAAAAAGTAATTGATACATCTCTATATAAAATATAAAACAATATTTAGTAGCTCACTTATAGAATAATACAAGTAAATCAAATTAATACAAATCATCATGAATACTATAGTATTGTATTAATTGTATACAATTATATAAAAACTAATGCATTCCTCCTTCAATTCCTCCATCTTTACCCCAGTATCTTCCTCCTTATTTACCACAGTCTCTCCCCCTTATTTACCCCCAATATATTCCTCCTACCTTACCCCAATATTCCTCCTTATTTACCCCAATATATTACTCCTTATTTAGCCCAGTTTCTTCCTCCTTATTTACCCCAATATATTACTCCTTATTTATCACATTATCTTTATCCTCTCCATCCAATTTTACCAAGGTATCTTCCTTTTCGTCCTACTTTACCTTAGTTTCCTATATTTCTCCCTTTATCCATACACATCGATATCAAAGATACATATTAGTAATCAACACTGCTGTTTTTTAGTAATAGCATATTATACTAGAGCTCTGCTGTCGTTATATTCATATCACTTATATATAGGCCCAGTTATTTTGGGCCAAAGCCCAAAATAAAGAAAAAGTCCCAAAATAGCTTATTTTGGGCTTTTCGAAATCCTTATTTTGGGTTATTTTGGGCCTTTTTTTAAAAAACTTCAAAATACGTTAATATCCATCATAATGTATGGTTCATATTATATATTTAATATCTATCATATTATATACCATATATAATATACTATTTTTGTATATTTTATAAGTTATCAATATACTTTATTTAATTTAAAAAATGATAAAATTATTAAAAAAATATATTTTTAATTTTTATTATATAAAATAAGATTAAATAATAATGAGTAATAAAAATTCATTGTTTTTATAATAACTGTCGTTTATAAAAGTGATGATCATATATTGTATTGCTTTGAATGAGTAATATACCTTCAAGGTATACCTTCAAGACTAATTTTACGTACATTATTCTTATAATTATTTTTTATATATTTTAGTATAACAAAATCTGACTTCACAGCAAATGTTCCAGGAATAATGGTTACTATGTCACAGACAAATTATTTTTATTTTTTATATTTAATATCCTATATATCCAATATAAAATTTATAGTATATATTAACATAAGTATCATATACAGCCAGCGTAATTCAGTTTTTTTTGGTGATATTTTGATCAAAAAAACCATGGTTTATTTGGTTTTTTTGGTTATTTTATATAAAATTAGTGAAAAATAATATATTAATTTCAATACTAATAATATAATTTAATATTAGTATAACTATATTAATAATAATGTCATCTGGAGGGAAGTGAGTTACATGGTTGTTCAGTTTTTTGAATTTTAGTTGTTGTTGGTTTATTCGGTTTTTTTATATAAATAATTGAATATTTTAAAGATTAATTTAATATTTGTATCAATAGTTTTAATAATAGTATACATTATGTATATTATATAAAATTATTCATTTAATAAACATGCCTGGCCGAAAGAAAAATAAAATTTAGAAAGAATGTACTGAAATAACTAATAAATATGTGTATAACTTATAATATAGTAGGTACCTATAGTAGTACCTATATATATAACTTTTTAATATAATATATATGAAATAATTATAGAAGTACAAATAACATTCAATATAAAAATATATTAATACAAATTATTATATGGATAAAAACCAATATGTTTCACACAAAAACCAAATAAACCGTAAAAAACCAATAACTATATATATAAATGTAGGAACCTAAAAATAACTGTAACCTATATAGCACATATAATATAGATTAACAAACAATTCACTTAAAATTTATAACAAATAAAACCATATTATGTAAATATAATACAAACATTTATAAAGCTGATAATGTCCTATCTCTTTATTATGAATAAATTGTTTAAATTAAATTTCTATTGTATAATCCGCAATTGAAAACTAATACATTACAAATATTATTTAAATTTAGCAAATTTGCAAATTTTTAAACTTACAAATTTTGAAAGTAGTTACTAAATTATTAATGATAATTATTTCTGCATGAATTGTCAAATTAAGATTCTGTAAATTCTTAAATGTTTTACCAGATCTTGTAGAAATCGTATTAAATATTCCCAAAAAACCCCACCATTCATTCTTTAATAAATTAGTTAAATTAAACCTACTATCTTCCTTATATAGCATTTTTTGTTATTATTCATTTTAATGATTATAATTGAGATCTTAACAATATCTCGAGATATTGTTTAAAATAAATGAAACAAAATAACTATAATTCACAAAACAGATTTTACTATTAATATAATTGTTTACATGATTTATACTGAATATTCCTTATATATTTTATATATATATATATATGAATGTTATACTTGTTAGCCAGTTAAATTGTTTAACAAATATACTAAAAATTAAATATAATTAGTTAAAATGTATAAAATAAGAGAAAAAGTAAAAAAGCCCAAAATAAAATAAAAAGCCCAAAATAAGTTATTTTGGGCTTTTCAAAATTCTTATTTTGGGCTTTTGATTTTATTTTGGGCTTTGGCCCAAAATAACTGGGCCTGCTTATATATCATAATAGTTAATATTTAAAATATATAAACAGGTTGATACAGAAAGTAATTATTTAGATATCAATTTGTTTGCGGATGAATGAAATAGAATAATCTACATGTAAACAGAATACACTAAATATTAACTAAATCATTATCTAATTTAAACTAAATATATATATATATATATATATATATATATATTTATATATGTATACTATGTAGAGTATGTATAATCTATAAAGTATTACTTTACCATTACACATCCTATGACAATGCTGCGAATACTACATCCACGGTAATGGTCACAAACATATCAATTATTTGTACATCTTTAATGTTTACATACATGAATGTTCTGTAATAAATGGTCTGACAATAATGGTCAACAAACTAGATGTATCGTAACGTTATAGGTGGCACAACTACTACTACAGTAACTACGCTATAGCATACGTATATATATATATATA